>CM063091.1:18012500-18612500 GCA_031876335.1 Hipposideros larvatus
AAGGAGATAAAGATTCCAGAAATATTCATTTTGTTAAAAGTTACATGGTCTATCTTTAAGAGGAAAATGTGACAGCCACAAAATCAGGGAACAAAATTACCTCTTTAGTTTAAGTTTTGCAACACTGTATTCCTGTTCTCTGGAGGTTTCTGCCACCAAACTCAAAGGTCTTATAGTTTGTAGTAAAAGTAAATTTTAAAGCAGGATAATATGAATACAATTTTGATGGAACTACTATAATTTTGAATAGTCAAACATGGGCTAATAGTGAGTTTTTTCAAAGCATCTAATTTGTCAAGCATTTATAGACCTATAGCGTTGAATACACAGACAACTTGACAAGGTTAAAATTCTCACTGTGGATGAATGGTTGAAATCTGTGATTCTCAATTTCCTTTTCAACACTCCAATGTAGCCTTTTAAAATAAAAAACTCTCTAAAGAATGCATCATTTTTATCTTATCGTGTACATATGTGTATAGAGTTAAAATGACGTATTGTTAAAATGTAGTTTAAAAAGCACATGGTTGTAGAGTTGACAGATTATAAGAATAATTTCTTCAACTCCCGTGATTTGTGGATGAGGAATTTGAAACTACAAATACAAAATTACTCAGTGTCACAGCCTAGAATATTTCACTTTAATTGTCCTAATATAACACATTTAAGGCACAATTTCTTAAGAAAAAATGTGATTTTTAAGATAATTTTAGAGGTAATGTATTGATTAGAATCTACCTATATTTTTTGTAACTGAAAAATAAAACAACAGAAACTGTATACATAAAAGCAAAATCATGTGGGCTCTGTTTATATCACAAAACTCTAATGGGTGCATGAGATAGTCAAACAGATATAATAATTCTATTTTTGCTTGTTTATACTGGTTCAATTTAAAATCCAATTATATTACTTCAACTACGTAGATACAGAGAGATGTAGAGATATAGATAGCATATAACTACGTCCCAAACTCTGTGTTAGGCCTCGGTGACAAATAAATAAACCCAAGACAATTACTCCCTTTAAAGTGTGTTGAGAAGGACTAAAATATCTTCTTTCTGGAATAAGGCTTGCATACTACTACAAAGTCTTCCTCTTCTTCAAGCATTCCAAGCTTTTTCTCAACTTTATTTTAAACTCATTATTCCCTGAGCCTGGACAACACTCTCTGTTCTGATCTCCACACGTCTGGCTCCTTAAAACCATTCTGGTCTCAGTTTCAAGGTCATATCCTTGGAAAATCTTATCCTACTCTCAAAGTACCCACTCCCCTTATTTTTAATCATGCCACCGGATTGATTGTCATTGTCTGAGCTTATCATTTTTATTGATTAGGTAATTGTATGTTCTCAACTGCAATTGACAGTCTGGTATAAACTAAGCCCTTAATAAAGATTAGTGAATAAAATAGCAGACACCTAGAAAATCTGGAAGCAAAGAAAGGACTGAATGGGTAAACTTATGAACTTATTTCAACATTGTATATTTTGAGAAAATGCATGATGTGCTAGATACTGTACTAGGTACCAAAAGGGACAGATGTATGAAATAAATAGATGATTACAGAGCCATCTTTAACATCAGAAAGTAGTGAGAAATAAAAGTAGGCACATACTTGTGATTCAAACACACAGGAATGGTACTATAGGAACAACAGCTACTCAAAATGGGAAGATCAAATATTTGGCAGGTGAGTTAGGCCTTAAAAAAATCAGTAGCATTCTGGTAGGCAGATATGGTGATAAAGAAAATTGCAAGAAATGAGAGGATGTATTGTACAGCAGGTCTTTGAATAATGTCATTTTGTTCAATGTCATTTCATTACACTGTTGATTAAAAAAAAATCTGGCTGGGGCCGCTGTCTGTGTGCAGTGTGCATGCTCTCCCCTTGTCTACATGGGATTTCTCTGGTCCTCCAGTTTCCTCCCATATCCCAAAAATGAACACATGAAGTGAACTGGCGTGTCTTCATTGTCCCAGCCTGAGAGAGTGTGGGTGTGGGTGTGAGTGGCCCTGCCATGGAAGGGCGTCCTGTCCACGCTGAGTTCATGCCTTGCTCTCTGAGCTGCCAGGAGAAGGTCCAGCCACCCAGAGCCCTGAACCTCAAGAACAAGGCTGGAAAATCATGACTTTACTGGTGTTTATTCCTTCTTAAGTGAATATATAGCTCACATTTATTTCAATGCTTAATATCGGAAGTGTTTTGGGTCTTTATTTAGAAGTTTGGTGATGATTTTGTGACCAGAAATATGCCGATGCCGTAGGAACTTAACTCTTGTTTATATCAATTACCTATGAAAAAGTTGGTTTTGTTACATGTCCTTTCACTTAAAGTCACAGTTTCCAAGAAACTATCGATGACATTAAGCAAAGACATACTGTATTAGTTTTCTATTACTGCCTTGACAAGTTACCTTATACTTAGCAGTTTAAAGGACATAAATTTGTCATTTCATAGAAACTTTGTGTAGGTCAGAAGTCTGGGTGGTCTTGTTTTGACCTCTGCTTAAGGTTTTGCAAAGCTGAAATCAAAGTGTCAGCATGGTTTTGTCCCTTACCTGAGGTCCTAGGGAAGGATCCGTTCCCAAGCTCATTCAGGTTGTTGACCCAATTCAGTTCCTTGCGGATGCAGATTTGAAGTATGTTTGATTACCCGTTAGGAGGCCAGCCTTTGCTCCTAGATACTGGCCTCATTTCTTCTTCTCATGCTATCCACGAGGCTGACTTCCAGCAACTTCAAGCTAAGTTTCTCCTTAACTTGAAAGCTCTTTGACTTCCTCTTTGATCACCAGCCTGAAAAAAGTGTACCTATTTTCAGTACCTCAAGTAAGTATATTTGGTCCACCCATGTAATCCTGGATAATTTTCATATTTCATATGAATAGATTAGTAACCTTAATTGCAACTGCAATTTCATCTTGCCAAGTAGAGTAAGATGGTAAAAAACATAGTACCATGCATTGAAAACCACAGGGGGCAAAATTCTGACTGCAGTGCTCTTGTTTCTAAGAAATTCTAGTAAAATCCAAGATTCCTGATCATTTGCCATGTGGTAACCCTCCTTTCCTGGAGACAGATTGGATATACAAACACTAGGAGACTAAGTACTGCATGGATTGGACCACTCCATCGCGCAAACAAATTTTATATAACTTCTGAAAGTGAATAAGAAACAAAAATATGAGATTTTTAAAGAAAAACTTGAAATTTGACATGCCAAGTATTATAATATAGCAAATTGGACTATTTCTGTCATTAGAGCACAGGACATCTCTCTCTCAGCGTCCATGCAAGGAGCAAATGTTGTAACTGACTATCCCGCTTATGAAACATTTTTATATAAGAGATAGTTAAAACCATTTTGCTCAAGGGAACTCCAAACTTAATTTTGTTCACCTTGCCTAAGAAATTGTGAATGGATGGGATAACTTTGCTTTTCAAATGTATGAAAAAGTCAAGGAAGGAGCTGAGCACCAGAAGACAATATCAGAGTATTCTTAATATTGATTTAAGAATAAAATAAAGTCTGTTGCAAACCATTTGGCCATATAGGTTTCCTGGAGTTATAAATGTCATTTAATGATTTATTTGAAAAAATCATTTATCAAACCCAGCAAGCAAAAAAGAGTGTGTCACTGGTCTTTGTCTTATGAGTATAAGCCGAGTCATAGTAAAATTGTTGACACTTTGAGGAGAGAAGACGGGGCATATTTTTTGTCAGAGCAATAAAAATGGAAATTACATTTACTGAGAAAGTACAGGGGGAAACTGGATCACTCAAAGGATTTTATGTTTAAAAAAAATAAATAAACAAATTTGTATCTGAAGTTGCCTTAATATATTTCAATCCAAATGGAAATTAAGACTATTTTAATGTTATTTCTAATTGCTGTCAGGGGAGGAACAAATTTTCCTCTCCCCTCAAGGTTCTTTTCTCTGGGGTAACAATCAAATAGACATGAGACAGATTAGCAAGAGAAAATAAACAAATTTAAAACATACATAGGTATGAGAATCCCACATATATGAGAGAGTCAGGGGTCCCACGTGCATGAGAGGTTCAGAGACAGAAAGAGAACAAGGGCACATAAGCCGTTCTGATCTAGGGATGAAGCACCTCGGGGTGCTGAAGGTCACTGAAGGGAGAGCACATGTTCCGTAATTATCAGTGTGCCCTGCCATATACATAAGCACACAGTCATTTCTGACCATGGCTCATCGTGGGCCAGGCTCCTAAGTTAAATTCTTCTTGCTAGTTCAGAGAGGAGCGAGGCAGAAGTTTCTCTTGAGCCAGCAGGGTTAGGTGCCTCTAGCTCAAAGCAATCTGCACGTCACTGAGGCACATCTTGGGGTGGCTCGTTCTGAACACCCCCATGCCAGTCCAGGAAAGTTCATTCAGTCCTGACTTTTAACAATACATGGTTAGATTAAGGCCTCCAAAATCGGAAAAGAAATTTTGAGAAAACCCAATTTTTCGCCCAATGGAAAAGGCAAGCTAAAAGTAGCAGATTGACAAGTCACGAGTCACTATTAAGCGATTGGGCAATATTTTAATTACAAAATGCAGACTCTTCTTGAGACAACACTATCGTACTTCTTCCAATGACCTGTGGATGCTAACATGGCATAGTGATTCAGTACATCTTTCAAAAGAGTGGCCTATGAGAGAACAAAAAGAAAAGAAAAATTCTGAAATCCACAGCATCCGACCAAGCTATGTTTGCCTGAGGAAATTAAGAGAATGTTATAGTAAAATTATAGGAGTGCAATGATCCCTTCTATTCAAGAAAACTTCTATTTAAAAATGCCCTCAGGGAATGTCAGCTGGGCTATCATATACCATATCCAAATAGCAATACTGTAAATTATTTAATTGCTTGACTCAGAGTTTGGTTTCCAATGCATTATTAGATCAAAACTGTCAAGTTCTCTAGGTAGGCTAGTAGTCATCATGTTAAAAATATATTCTACTGCTTGGGGAATTTTGCAGATAGTTATTATTTATTGGTGCAATTTTGTTTTTAGCAAGATGGGCTATGATTAACTCAGAAAAAAGATGGGTATAAATTTTCAGGGGTTTTGAGTGTATTACATCAGACAATGTAGCCTGTATTTCAGTAATATTTATTAGTTTAATTTTGCATATTAAATTCCACTCTTTAAACTTGCCTTAAATTAATCCTGTGGTATAAGAAGTTGACCATAAATATTGCCATGGATAAAAAGTTGACCAAGAAAGCTTGAAACCAAAAAAATTTGAGTCATTTTTCACTAGAAACCTAAAAAAAGCTGGACTGAGCGTTGTTCAGACACAATTAAACTGAACATTTATACAGATTCGGTGCTGTTTAGGATTCCAGATATCAAACTATAGTAAAACCAACTTGTTGGTACCATACGAGTATATTCACATTCCTTAGTGTACTGTCAGCTCTCCTTGGAAGGCATGGGTATCACACTGTCAGCTCTGAGGGGTGTGGCCACTCCTGGGAAACGTGATGGACAAGGTGACAGAAAGCCTGTTTCCTTCCTGTAGGACGTAGCACTTTGGTACAGTGTCCAAGGCACATATTATTCTCACCATATACAAAATAAATTGTAATTATATAAGACAATGAATGTGTTAACTAACCTTATTGTGGTAATCATTTTGCAATATGTATGTTTATCAAATCTTCACATTATGAACCTTAAACTTATACAATGTTATATATAAAATATACCTCAATAAAGCTGGGGTCGGGGGAGACATATGCTTACTCAGATTACTTCTAATTGTGATAACGTGAGGGGTTGTCAAGCTGTTTCCTAAATGCAGAGTGAGGTCCAAGGTAAGCTACCTTGAAAAGGAATTCTAGAATTCTGTAAACTTCTATGGTCACTTAAAATTATTTTTTGTATTATACTTTATTCTCTCTCATCACTGAGCCTTTATTAAAAGTTCAAGGCTAGTTTTTTTGTTGTTTTTTTTGTTTTGTTATGTAGAAAAGAAATATCTCATGTTTTGTAACACATTGACAAACAAAGATCTGTCTCTTTTCCTATAGCCTTTTCAAGAGGCCACGTAAAGGGGTCCCTTTAATGATGAAAGAGGCCATCAGCTTGGGGCATGAATAAAAGGCTCTCATATATTGTATTAAACAAAGAAGATATGTTCCCATTCATTCTGAAGAAATAGATGAGGATGTGTAGGTCCAAATTTGTAGCAAATAGTCAGTCAAGACTCATTCTTCTAAAGTTTGAGTTAGGAGCACATACTATAGTCTGTTTATATATTATTTGCTATTATTTCACAGAAATTTTGAAACGATATAGCAAGTTTCACTCCACTCTAGATATAACATGGTCATTAGTTTAGAATATTGCAGGCTAACAAAAACCCTTTAAATTATTTTCTATATTTTAAATTTCCCCATTAGTATTGTAAAGGGCTTAATCTGTATCAATCTGTCCATTTTTTACTTGATATGCTTTGCATCAATTTTCCTTCTGTAAATTTTGTTTACAAATCCAGTCTTCCAATCTAAAGAAACATTAATTTCAACAAATTAAAGTCATGTGTTGTAAATTTAAAATATTTAGATTCTGCTTACTTCAGTCACATTTTTTTCTTATTTTTGCAACTTGGCTGAAAGTTGTATAAATATGAGACATGCCGCAGCTTCTCTTAAAACATAGCTTTCAGTTTTGTTTACGATGTGAAAATAAACCATATTTGTCATCCAGGTCAATAGAAACTTTATGAAATTATCTGTTAAATCACAGTGTTGATGGCTATAAGAATGTGTATAAAATGATTAAAGAACAATTACAGTTTGGAGAGGAATCCTGGCTGCACCATATGAGATCCGTTTTCAGATCTAACCTCAATAAG
Organism: Hipposideros larvatus; assembly: GCA_031876335.1. Taxonomy (NCBI): domain Eukaryota; kingdom Metazoa; phylum Chordata; class Mammalia; order Chiroptera; family Hipposideridae; genus Hipposideros; species Hipposideros larvatus. The sequence continues at coordinate 18,019,378 of CM063091.1, forward strand.
GAAGTGATTCTCTCTGTCAGAGATAATATGATTTAGTCCTTCCCTTGGCCACAGTGTGACAGAGAAATATCACTGCATAACACATAGACACTCAAGGAACACTCAACTTGGAGAGATAAGAAGGTTACGTGAAAAAACATCCAGTCAGCGTTTGGCAAAGCATATAGTAGAAAAGCCAGCTCACCCAAAAAAATGAATTTATACAAGACTTAAAGAAAACATTGAACAATTTCCTTCCCAATGACAGATTATAGGGTAGAAGTATGACTTTCACAACCTCAACTTCAGATTGCAAACATCTAACATTATTTTATATAATTGAACTTAATTTGGATCGCAAGCCCTCATTTCTATATCATAGAAACTTTAATTTATTCACTTCCATGTAGACTATCAAATTCAATCATTGAGAAGTATTCAACACAGTGAATTTGAGGATTTTGTACTTTCACTCTACCTCCTATTCTTTCTTGAGCTGATCATTGTTCTAAGATATTTAATTAATTCTGCCTAAGCTTGTGATATGCAAACAGTAGTGGATGTCTGGCCAGTGAGAACATTCGGTCCTATGATCATTTCACAGACGTTTGCGATTCTCTATGGTCTTGCCAGTGCTCTTCTCTTAACATCGCCACCCACTGAGTTCTGTCCCACTTTGCTGCCTTGTCCCCTGCCTTATTACGTTCCCCTCTACAGGAAAGAGTGACCTGTACATTCCACAAACTCGGATCATCAGTAAACTCAGATATTATATCTTAGGTAGTGCCAGCACCTTCTTCCAGTCCAGCCATGGCCACTGTTTCCTCTTCATTAGAGGTCAGAGATTGGCTGCCTCACAAGGCGATTGGACGGAAAGCACCCTCTACTCCAGAATTCACATTTTCCTTTGAATTCTGTCACCTTGCCCCTCCCCTATGATGGTGTCTTGTAAATATAAGGTGTCAGGGCAGGTTGGCATTTTCTGAAAGCCATTCTCATCAAAACTGATTGGTCCATTTTATACCATCTTTTTTTTTTTTTTTTTTTTTTTTTTTTTTACAGCCTAAAGGATCTTAAATGGAATTGGGGAAGGGAGTAGTACATAAAAAGAAAATAACAAGTTGTTCAGCAGTGAACTATCCCTAAATCTTTCTCTAAATCCCCTAAAATTAGTTTTGTTTGTTTGTTTGTTTGTTTGTTTTTTGTATTCATCACGTCTACTTAGACTCCTCTAGCTGTGAGAACTTTTCAGGCTTTCCTTGTTTTTCATGACCTTGGCCCATGTATAGAACACTGGCTAGGTATTTTGTAGGATGTCCCTCTATGGGGATTTATGTGTGTGTGCTTTTCCTCATGATAAGACTGGGGTATATCCGCTTGGAAGGAAGATCACAGAGAGAAAATGCCATTGCATCCTGTTATGTCTAGTACAAGTGTTGATGTTTCATCACTGTGGTTAACTTCGGTCACCTGGTCACCTGAGGTAGTGTTGTCAGCTTTCTCCACAGCAGTTACTCCTTTTCCCCTTTTGCTTTCTGTAGTCTTTTGGATGAAGTGACAGCACAGCCCACACTTAAGGATGGAGGCGTTATGTTCCACCTCATGAGGGTTAGGTATCTGTACAAGTTAATTGGAATTTTTATGCATTGAAGGGTTGTCTAGTTTATTTCTGTTGTTGCTCAGATTGTTCCCTCTTGGGAGCTCTTTCAGTTGGCTCCATCATCTTCTAATCTTGTCTTGTATATTTCCAGTTGTAGAATCAGCCATTTCTCCACAAACCCTGGTCACTTCTATTGGAGAATAGTACTCGAAATCAAGCCCTGGTGCTAGTTATGCTCCTTGCTATTGAGATGTTATTGCTTCTTGGTCCTCTGAGCTGACAGAACAGGGAAATATATAAAAAAATAAACAAAGGCATATAAAAATTACGATGTTATATGAGAAAAAATTGATTCCAGTTGGGCAGTTCCAAACCAGAAATGGGTAGCTGTGCTCCACTGGCAGGATCTTGGGAGAGAAACTTCTAGAAAATGTGGTTGCGAAATAATGAAACTATTGATTGGCTATAGCCTAAAGTCTAGTTGGCTATTTGTGACTTTTTGTCCTGAGTGTTTCAATTTCTTAACCTTGAGGCATTTACAGGCTTAGATTTTGGTTTGCTTACATAGGCCACCATGGCATTATACCCACCTCAGTCTAATGGCTGCCTTGTTTCGTTACTGTAACAGTGTGTATAATGTCATGTATATATACATATGTCTAACTATTTCTACATGTAATCACCTGTACCCATATTAATCTAAAGTGAGTTCATACCAATGTCTCCAACTCTAATCTATTATCACCAGGATCATTCTAGCCTCCCCCACTTGTTTATCTGAAAACTCCCTCTGAACAGGATGCCACCATCCCCCAGCCATTGAATTATTTGTTCAGTTCCACTGTGTTTGTATGGCAGTATCAGAATTGTTAACCTGTACCCCATTGGAAACTATTTCATTAACAAATACAGTGCTTATGCACAGTTTGTTTTACTACTAGACTTACAGAATTCGCTCATCCCAAAGTGATTTATGTCAGCATGTCCCTACTGACCCCCTTTCCATGCCACCCACTTCTGTGAGACTGTTCCATGCACTGTAATACAGTCAGGTTGTTTTGTCACGTTCTTCATTTCATCCTGGGTTTTCCCAACTTCCTAAATAAGTTTTTAAAATGTGTATATAGTAAGTTTCACTCTCTGTGCTTTAAGGCTCTGTGTATTTTAACATGTATATTGTGATTTTCTATATTGTTTTCTCTTTTTCTTCCTCCCTTTCTTTCTTTCTTCCATCCCTCTTTCTTTTGTAGCAATGATAATTTTGTAGTTTATATGCTGACAGTCTGTAAGTTTAATGAGTTAGTGCTATTGTTATTAATATGAAGGTCACACTGTGAATATTTTGTGTGTATACACTATTTTGTGCCTTTTGTCATTATCAACAATTTATGTGTTACCATTAGACTCCCCTTCCTCATTGTTTCAGGAAATTACTGATACACAAAAGGAAGGGTATAGAAGGATAGATGGATAGATAGATAGATAGATAGATAGATAGATAGATAGATAGATAGACAGACAGATAGATTAGATAGAGAGATAGATAGATAGATAGATAGATAGATAGATAGATAGATAGATAGATAGATAGATAGATAGATAGATAGATAGATAGATGATAGATAGATATCCTGGAACAAAAAAAGGATATTAGGTTAAAAACTAAGAAACTCTGAAAAAACTATGGCTTTGTATTAATAATAATAAATCAAAATTATTTCATTATTTGTACTACAGTTACCATATTAACGTAAGATGTCAATATGGGAAACCGGGTATGGGTATATGGTAACTCTCAGTACTATAGTCACATTTTTTTCTATAAATCAAATATTGTCTAAAATAAAAAATTATTTTAAAAAAGGAAGAAGAAATGAAGGAAATGAGGGAGGGAGGCAGGAAGGCAGATCAGAAGAGAAGAAAGAAATCCTATTGATTTTTTTTCCAATGATTTATTTTGTTCAATTATAGTTGACATTCAATATTATATTAGTTTCATGTGCACAGCATAGTGGTTAGACATTTTATAATTTATGCAGTGATCCCCCTATTAGTCTAGTATACACCTGGCACTTTACATAGTTGTGGCAATGTTATTGATTATAATCTCTATGCTATACTTTACATCCCCATGACTGTTTTGTAACTATCAATCTGTGCTTCTTAATTCCCTCATCTTTATCCCCCAAACTTCCTCCCCTCTGGCACCATCAGTTTGTTCTCTGTATCTATGAGTTTCTTTCTGTTTTGTTTGTTTATTTTGTTATTTGTTTTTCTCAGTCTGACTTATTTCACTTACCATAATACCTTCTATGGCCATCCATGTTGTCACAAATTAAACCAAATCAATTATTTTGCTAAGACTATAGATTTTCTGATTGATATCTTGTAGTTGTTGGTAATTCGTCACAACCTGGCCATATTGTGGGTCTTATGGGGATTTTTTGTCACCTAGTTCTGTTAATCATATTATTCTTAGGGTCTTTTGTGTGTTTTAGTGTGGAGATCTATTCTACTGCTTCCAGTGTCTTTCCAGTATCACTAGTACTTTTTGAATTATGGCTTCAAACATATTTATGTATTTAAATAAATATTAGGTATATTTCATTAAAATAGTTTCTAAAGCTATCATGTGATATGATTTTACTCTATAACTATTTTTTATCAAAGGTCATGGATAATCATTCTCATAACTTTAAAGACCTGATTGCTTTTCATTTTCATACCATGACTTATCTCCTTGCTCATCACTAAATCTTTTTTGTTTTGCAATTTGATAAAATAACATATTATATTTCCATTGATGGGCCCTGCTGCTCAGAGCTGGTGTCCCAAGCCAACTCTTAACCAACATGCCACTCGGCTGGCCCTTGTAGTATAGTTTGATATCAGGTAATGTGATACCTCCTATTTTGTTTTTTTCTCAAGTTCACCATGGCTATTTAGGGTCTTTTATGGTTCCATATAAATATTAAAACCATTAGTACCAATAAATAAATTCAGTAAAGGAGCAGGATACAAAATTAATTTTCAGAAATTGGTTGCATTTTTATACACCAATAATGAACTATCAGAAAGAGAAATTGAGAAAACAATCCCATTTACAATTGCATTAAAAAAAATACCTAGGGATAAATTTAACCAAGGAAGTAAAAGACCCGTATTTAGAACTTTATAAGACAGAAGAAATTGAAGAAGATTCAAATAAATGCAAGCATATACCATGCTCATGGATATGAATAATTAATATGGTTAAAATGTCCATATTACCCAATAGTAATAGACTATAGACTCAATGAAATCCCTATCAAAATACCAATGGCATTTTTCACAGAACTAGAACAAAATATTTTTATTTAATTTGAAAAAGTCATAGCATTAATACAATTCACAATTCCTTTGTTTGGGGAGGATATAACTAGATTTCAAGTCACTCAGTAAAATTGAAAAATTAATTCAAATATATATCACAGCAGGATGGGAATATGAAGCTGGGAGAGCATCTGCTAAGGTTTTGGACTTTGGGTTTTACATTATTTTTGTTTTGCTTTTGTCTTTGTGTGAGCTAGAACCTTGCTTTATTTTCTATTGGCTAGCATGGTGTTTGATGGCAAAACTGTGGATCGCAAAGAATCCTGTTGTGATTTATAGTTTACTTCACCCAAGTAAGCACATCATAAATTTTGGAACATATGTTTCAGAAAAAATAAAAAAAAAATAAATAAATAAAACAAATAAACAAAAACTTTACATTATGCATATTTTAGCATTTATGCAAAATAAATTTATATTTGAGATATTATGTTCATTGAACTGCAAGTTCCTATTGCTATGACTAGCGAAATAAATGAAAGTAAATGGCTGTTTAAAACCTTGAAAACCTTATACGTATATTAGAATTTTCTACTGTGTGTTCTAATGGATTGGGTTATTTCAGAGCAAACACTGCTTCCATCTGCTATGAACAACAAAAACAGATTTCCAACAAATAATTTAGTCCTAGGTGTCTTCTCATCGTACCTTCTGAGCGATTGTCCACCTGCTTCACTTGTGATATGAACATCACCACCTCAGTCCATACAAGGCAACTTTCCCATCACACAGGAGAGTCGGTCTCACAAATATATGTCATTGTGTTCAAAGACAGCTTATGAAATAGAAACCCTAGAACATACACAGATAAAAAGTGCACTGAAGTTAGTGGCTGTTTATCACTTTGAATCTAATTTGTAAGGCTGTGATAACAAATAAGAATATTCATAAGAAATGCTATATAATTGTAGATTTCAATATAAGCCCATGTCAATGAATCATGTGAAAAAAGGAAAATGAAATCATCATGTTTCTTCAATGTAATTCACTAAGCAATTTCTGCAAGTGAAGGAAGGCCGTGCTCTAGATAAATAAAGCTCCTGTTAGGGAATTAACAGGTTTCAAACTATTTTCATTAATTTTTTTCTTGGAAATGGTTTCAGAATTGAAGTAGGTTACTTTTTTCCCCTTAAACACTTCAAGATAGTAATCAAGGAATGCATTGGTATTTATCTTTTATCTCATATAAACAGCACATGTATCAAATGATTCACTGAATTTGTCTTTTCTTCAGTAGGCGTGAAACTATAATGAAACCAAGGCAATCAGAATTACATTTTTTATAGCACAGTGTATTATATCATTAGTCTTCTGAATTCTTTTTGAGTAATATCTATATTTACTTTCTCCAAATTGTGAGCCTGAAAACCTAGAAATGACGGGTATGCTGAGCAGACGGACAGAGCAGAGTCCTTGACTGATCAGGGACAGCGATGTCACTGCTGGCTAAGCTCATGCCCAACCTTGAAATATGAGCCAATGTGCATTCCAGGAAGTACTTTACTCTGCTACACCCTCACCTGCATTTGAACATCGATGGCTTCATTGTGTGGGTATCATTTATATCCTGAAACAATGACATGGTACCAGGGGATAGGAGCCATACAAATCCTGGGGTCACAGCCATAACATCATCTTTTCAAAACATCTTTGGGGAAAAAATTAATAATTTACGCCTTCCTCATTTTCCCAATAAATTGGGTTCTCTTTTAATAGCAATGCTTTTGATATTTTGTGTTAACATTTCCTTCTCAAAATTATGTATTTAACTGAGAGTTTTTGGCAAAATGATTTTTAATAAATCTGAACAGTATTTTTTAAACCTAGAAAACTGACAGATTGCACATAATTTTTCCACCATCCATAACCACCCAAAAGCAAAACTAGTTTCATTCCACTGTTATTATTTATACAATTTTATCTGAATGATACAAGTAGCAGTGTCAGTATAGATCAAAGACTTCAAGGTGCGTTCTGATAATTGAACACAGGGTTCCTATTTGGGCACCAAAACAGTAGCTGGACTTTCAGTTAACCCTGTTTCACAAAAGATAAATGAGATTCTTTGACATGGCGTGGAGGAAGCAAATGTTTCTAAGGGACCATACACACCACAGTATTATTATACTGGAATTCACTTTCTATTGCTACAAATAATAAGCACAATATATAAACTGATGTTTCTTACTAAACTATGTATATTTGAATAGTGACCATTTATGTCCTGGATGTCATCAGCAAAATCATTCGATTTTTCATTGACATGCTTTTGTCATCTAGAGATCATTTACTCATTTTCTAAACAACTTTGCCATTCGAAAATATGAAAAACGTATATGGGTTAAAAAGATAAAATTTAGCTTTAGTAGAACTATTGGCTCAAGTGTGAATATATGGATACATTTTATTATTCTTGCATTGCTTACTTGGTCTTCAAGTTTTTTCTTTCATGTAAGAACTATTAGCGTAGTTGCCAAAGGTATATATAGTACAAGTAAGATCAGACCTGTGACTTTAAAACTCTGACCACTCTGATCTGTCCATGAGACTTTCTCTAACATCATATTCCAAGCGGTTGATTTCCAGGGTTTCCTAGGGTCTGGGGAAATAGACATTCATATATTATTGGAAAAAGGGATAATGATGCAGTTCTGTGGGTGTTGTTTTTTGTTTGTTTGTTTTTATTTTTGTTTTTTTGAGGGTAATTTGACATATATATTAAACTATATAAATATTTAACCAAACCCTCAATTAACAGTAATTAACTTTGTGGATGTGAGTGATTTTTGAATATGGGTAAAAGGTGTTTTCCAGTTTTAGTGTATACTTTCACATAAATTAAAAAAAAAATGTTTAAATCAGAATGCATGTGTCATTTCTTATGTCATCATTAAAAATGATGTTAAATATATCTAAACTTGTCTTCCTCACCATATCATCATTGGTAATATTAGAAAAACAAGCATTCTTTTTGGTTAAACAAAAGAGACATAATCTCTATGCACACATACATTTTGTCTGGTTCATTTATATTGGCAATTATTCCAAGAGTACCCCATCATTATTTAGCAACTTATGTTACCGATTATGGCCTCGATATGGGCCATCTCTCTGAATGCCCAAGTGTACTTGCAAAGAATATGTTTTTGAGTACGGTGTCCTATAGTAGGTAAAGGTGGTGGATAATATTATCCAAGTTTCCTAAATTCTACTGATCTATTAATTACTGAAAAAAAGAGTGTAAATGTGGAATAAATCTCCAACTATAATAATAGGTTTGTCTATTTTTCTGTCAATTGTTACATCAAGCATTTTCACACTGTTTTGGAAGGTGCATACACATTTAGAAATGTATGTTCTTTTGGAAAATTGATCACTTGCTGATAATGTAATGTTAGTCTTTTTCTCTGGTATTATTACTTGTTTTTAAGTATACTATGTTCAACATCAGTGTTGCTACTCCAGCTTTCTTTGATCAGGATTTACAATGTACGAGTATATTTTTGACAGCCTTACTTTTATACTATCTATATTTATATTTAAATTGGTTTTGTAGGCAATATAGTATTAGATTTTATTTTGCAGCCAATCAGACAATGTATGTCTTTTAATTTGAGGGTTTAGACCATCCACATCTAGTGTGATAATTTGCATGGTTAGATTATATCTAAACCTTGTACTTGTTTTGTACTTCTTTCATTTGTTTCCTGTTTGCCTGCCTTCTTTTAGACTTTTCCATTATTCCATTTTATCCCTACTATTGATTAATGATTTATAGCTCCTTTTAATGTTTTAATTCTTGTCCTAGCATTTGCAATATTCATTTTCCAGCTTTATTGAGCTCAATGACATATAACATATGCAAGTTTAACGTATATGATGTGATGATGTGACACACATATGTTGCAAAATGATTACCACAATAAGATTAGTTAAGACTTCCATCTCCTCACACAATTACCGTATTTTGTGCTGATGACGTTTAAGATCTACTTTCTTGACAACTTTCAACTATATAATACAGGATTATTAATTACAGTCACCATGCTACATATTAAACCCCCAGAACTTAATAATCTGATAGCTGGAAGTGTATATACCCTTTTACCTATATCTCTTCATTCCCCTCACCCTCAGCCCCTGGCAACCACCATTCTAGTCCCTATTTCTATGAGTTCAGCTTTTTTAGATTCCACATGTAAGCAAGATCATATGGTGTTAGTCTATCCCAGCATTACTTATTTCACTAGCATAATATCCTCTAGGTCCATCCATGTTGTTACAAATGGTAGGATTTCCTTATGTTTTTATGGTAGAATAATATCCAATTGTGTGTGTGTGTGTGTGTGTGTGTGTGTGTGTGTGTGTGTGTGTGTGTGTATCACATTTTTTTATATCCATTTATCTGTTGATGAACACTTAGGTTGTTTTCATGTCTTAGCTATTATGAATAATGCTGCAATGAACATAAGGGTGCCGATTTCTCTTTGAGATAATGATTTTATTTTCTTCACATATAAAGAATTTCATATACCCAGAAAGAGAATTGCTGGATCACTCAATATACATTTTCACTTAATAGCATTTTATCTTCAAATAATGTTGTACTGTTCCATGTGTAGTGTAAGGGCTTTGCAAATCTTCTCTTCCCTTTAAAATTCATGCTACAGACCACTGGTAATTGTTTTCAATTACAAATTTGATGATGCTATCTCCCTTCATTACACAAAACTTTCATGATAAATTTCACATTATTTGTCACAAAAATGCTTCATGACTGGGCTTGTGTGTGTGTGAACCTCTTTTGTCAATTTCTGTGCACACCCCTATTGACTGTTACCTGCATGTTAAATGCTAGATATTTTCCCATTTTCAGGAATATTCACGCATACTAATTCTATTGTAACCTGGGAGAACTGCTATATACCTGTGAATGCTAGCAGGTTTTTATAAAAGCATTTCATATACAACAATCTCCAGCTTTTCTTGTGAACTATCATATGAGTCAATCCACGTCTCCATAATGGCACATGTTACATGGTATTGTATTGACAAATGGTTTAATCAATTATCCTCTTCACTGAACTGTGAAGCAATCAATGTTCCTTCATCTTAATACTCTCAGTATCTGTTCACATCTTTTAGCTTTAGGCCCATTTATGTTCTTTTATATTTTTTTCATATCCAAAGTTTTCAATGTTTCCATCATGAGGTATTTTATTCTATCTCTTTTACATGGTTTGACAATCACCTTGGACATGTTACCTGATATTACACTTCTGATATTCACTCTAGCTCCTTAATTTTTTTCCTATTTTCACCTACCCTTAAATTATTTTTATTATTAAGGACTATTATAAAAATGCCATGTTTCATTCCAGTATTTAGAATCACCCCCTTGAACTAGTTCACATGATAATAAAAATTCTTGCTATTTTCTCCTACCCCTAAAAAAGGAAAAAATAAATAAACAAATAAATAATCTAACTCAAACTCTGTTAAATTAATACATAAGTCAATTAATAAATTGATACTCCTGTGGGGAGAAAAATAATTTTCACTCTACCCTTCTGGATCCTTGACTGGGAGCCTTCTGTAACAAAAGACAGATTAACAGGAGAAAAACAAACAGAAGTTTAATAATATGTAAACCTCCTGTGTACATGGGAAATAACCAGGAAAACTGAGTAATCCCTGAAATGGCCGAAGCCAATACCTTAAATACCACCTCCAGCAAGGGCAAAGGAAGATGATAGGATAGGGGTAAGGAGTCATTTATGGAAGAATATAAAAAAGGGTAAGCTTGTTATGCAGACTTAAGTTTTTGTCTTCTCCATTGGTAAGAGTTTTCTGAGATTTAGTCATTTTCTCTTACTGGTGCAGAGAAGGTGATACTCTTATAAATGGGAATTTCCCTTATAAATGTGAATTCCTCTTATAAAAAGGGTAACTTCTACTCAGTTTTCAGAGGCTCTCCTATGACTGTGATTTCTTAAAAATAATCAGCCTGAAAAAAATCATTATGCCAATGAGGCATGTTTTGGGGTAACAAATTCTGCTCCCCTTACTGCACACTTAGATTATCATCCTATTGGATGTCCTGTGTATTATCTTTCTCCATTTATCTTTCTTTAAATGACATAAAATTTCACTACATTCTTGAAAATATTTATTTTCCATAAAAAACTAAAGAAAAAATAGATATACTTCAAGCATTGTCATCTTCTCTTTTAAGAGAGATTTTATATCATATTTTTCAGGACACATGAAACAACTTGCTAGTATCACTAAATAAGTGATTTGATGTACAAACTTTCAGTGTCATTTCAATCAAAATCCTATGTGGTTCTCCCAGTAATTCCAGTCATAGGCACAGTCCATGTCTCAGTTTCCAGTTTTCCTGCAAATAATTGCTTTAATAAGTATTTAAGTTTGAGTTTAACTACCTTATTCTGTCTTCCTGCTCTTGGCCGTTTAACACATACACAGTATTTAGGAGAATCATTTTCTTTCACTGACATTCAAATTATTTCCTAAAACTAAACTAGTACACTTTGATCGTCTTTCTGTTTTCCTACTTCTTAACTGTCAAAATATCAGTTTCTACTTTGGTTGTATCTTGTCAACGAGAAAAAAAATAATAATTCTCCTTTACAGTTCTAGGTACTTCTGGCTGTTCTAAGAATTAAATTGACAGGGGACAGATTAACAGGAGAAAATCAAATTCAATTTTGTCCTCACAGGAGCTCCATAAGGATATGAGACCCAAAGGTTAATCAAGTAACTGAAGCTTATATAACAGCATCCTGAGCTAAGAAGAATGGGTAGGGGCTGGGACTATAAAGGGAGAAAGACAATCCCAGGGAGATGTGAAGAGCAAATGTTTGGTAATCAAAAGTTTGCCTCTCTGGGCAGAGACAAAAGAGCACAGAGGGGAATATGAACTAACAAACAGGCCTTGCTAAGTGATCCCCTGTCAACCACACCCAGCTCACCTTCCTTGTAGTTATCTCTGATAATAGTTCCCTTTATGGAATAAGCCGACTATCTAAATCTTTTTAAGCAATTAAGGGGAAGATAAAAAGAAAAACTTCCTGAGTCTCCTATGTCTTAAAAATAATCAGCCTAAAAATAGCCCTCATGCCAAACAGACACATTTTGGAGTGACAAATTTTACCACCCCTCTGCAATCGACAGTTAAAATTCACACGACTGTTTCCAGATGTGCGTTTGGACTAATTATTACTACTTCCATAATTAATGTAGCGATGTGATGCTAGGTTGCTTTTTCATTCTTTTTGTAAAAGCCCATTTTGAAGAGATTTATCGTTTCATACTGAAAGTAAATTTATTTCCACAGATGCAAGAGTTCTGCTGCGGCTTTTGACAGTAAATATAGATGACTCTCATCCAACTTACTAACCAAATGCAAGCTTGCTTATATGTCATAAATGACATTACTGTTCAAAGATGAAAGCAGGATTGATGGTTGGGTGCTGTGATGAGGTACATAATCCACTTACCCAGAAAGGTATTTAAATTTGAAACACATTAAAAGGATTTTACTTCAAAAGCCATCAATTGGGTATATATTAATTTAATTTTTTGAAACATTATTTCTGAAACTAACAGTTATTTCTTTTTTCAAAACAATAACCTGTAACACTGTGTTGTTTAAACAGCCAACAGTGGGTTATTAAAGCTTCATAAAGACTTCTCTAAAATTTGGGGGAAAAAAAAGAAACTAATTATTATTCCACACCAAGGTGTTATAAATAACCTTAGTTTTAAAATATTTAAAATATATAATCAACATAATAATTAATCACTCTATTATACTGTAATAAAGTGCTATTTTAAGTACCAATTAAGGTTTATAGACTACGTCTGCTCATATTAAATCATCTTACATCTTTGTGCAAAGACAACAACAATAACACAACTTGTCAATGACAAAAAGCAATAAGCACTTTTTTCCGATAGGTCTGTGGGTTATCTGGATGGTTCTCCTGAACTGGCACGTGCTTGCTTACTTGGAGATGTGCTGTTAGTTGATGGGCTGACTGGTCTAGGCTGATCTTGCTGGGGCTTGGACTTGATTGTGTTGTAGGTGAACTCTGAAACTCCAGCAGGCTAAAATTAAATATAAAATTAAAAATAAAAAAAATTAAAAATTATTTTATTCCTCTAATTTTAATACAAAAACACCAAGAAAAAGAAATCTAAAAAAAATGAGTTTGTGTCTAGTTAGAACTAGAATGCAGCAGCATCTTTGAGACAACCAGACAGACACAATGTGTTCAGGTGTGTTGGGTCAGCTCAGTGTCACGTGGATATGCATGCATGCTGCTACTCGATTCGGACTGCTTTTTTAGAATTAGATTGTATGGGGTGGATCTTCTGTCTTGTAAGAATGAGGGAGAATACCAATTACAGTAAGCACTAAAGGAAATAAAAACTAAAAAAGATTCTGCAACTTTATCTTATCTACAAGGATATAGAGAGATCTGACTCATGGATATATGAAAGTGACCCTAAACTGATGAGAGCTATAATCAAGGAACCATTTTTAGGTAACTACAGCCATAAAGACACAATGATCTTTTTCTATGATATTTATGTAAGTAAATATAATCACCATCAGTGGGAAGTGAAAAACAGTTTGCAGGAGGAGGTGAACTGAATTAAAAAAACACATTGTCATATTTTGTGCTGATTTATTGCCATCATGCAGATGGTCTAGGATGAATCATGACAAAACATTTGTAGGGTCCCCTTAAAGTCCACAAGTTTTTGTCTCACTTTGATCATTTTTCATCTTCTTCATGGAAAAGAAATAAATGCTAACATTCAAATAATATTTCATCAATAGCATTATAAATCCTTATAATATTGTTATATTTATTTGAATTGTCCTTGCCTAAAAGATGATGACAACAAAAATATTCTTAATAAATAAAATTTAAAATTGAAATTTTATCTAGTGTATAAAGAGTATTTTCAAATGAAATGAAAATAAACAAACACAATATTAAACACAAATGATAACAATATATACATTATATATACATGTATTTAAAAATTTCTATCTAACTTTACATGAACTGAAAGGACTGTATTTGTTTTTTTTTAATCATGTAAATGCTATCATTGGTATTTTCTTTTCACTAAAAAACTATATAAATAATATAAAATCCCAAGACAAGAGAGTTCACTAACTTTTCTAAAAATTTTCTTCTAAAATAACTTAAGAAAAATAGTATTGTGTTGGTTTTCACCAAAAACAATGTATTACGTTAAAGCTAATAGGCTGCTTATATAAGTAAATTAATATTCATGTATAAAGGGATATTCCCTTGAAATGGTATTGCATTTTTGGGATTCCTTTGCAAATTGATGATTCAAAAAATTCAGATGACTTTCTCATTCTTCTATAGAGAAAAAAAAAATCACTAGACAAGATTTATCTTATGAGATTTCCTTGCATGTTTTCTATTTAATATTGCTTTGGGTGATTCTGTAATAGGTTGAACTCTAAAAAAATATCTGAGTTATTTAATTTTGATTGAAATTTTGTCTCATATAAGCATCTCTTTGTTACACTGAATCATATTGAAAAGCTCTTTGCAATACATGATCTTATATGTTCTAATCAAATGAAATAACTAATTCTCAGTAAATCATGTAAAGAAGGATCAATTACAAAAAATGTAAAAACCTTAAAGTATGTCAAGTAGCTGAGACACCAGTTTCTCTCCAGAAGAAAGCAAGGTAATAAAAATTGCATTTGCTCAGGGTTCCTTAAATAATTACCCTATTTTCATCCAGCTTCACATAAGGAAGAGCACAAAGCAGGGAGTCAGAAAGGCTAAGTAGTGTCTAAGCTTAAACTAAGCATGTAGGTAAGCCTTTCTCACGGGTGGTGGAGGTTTAAGGTTGTTGGTTGTACAATTAATAGAGATGCATGAGGGAAAAAAGGTATTAATTTTAAGATCATCAGTGATAACATTTTTTGGATATTCTGAAGTGTGATTATGACACCTATTCATTATCCAATATTTCCTTTAATCTATAATATATTTTCAAATTAAGTAATGTTATTATACATAGCCAAGCTATATGCATAAACCTACACACATGCACAGGCACACACACACACACACACACACATGCACACACACACATGCACACACACACACACACACACACACACACATTCCTACGCAGATACATATACCTGTTATCTACCTGCATCTCTGCTTTCTAATTTCCCATAAGCAATTCAAGCATGTCATGTCCAAAGGGACCTTGTATGCATATTACTTGCCTTTTATATGTATTCCTTATCTTGGAGAAAGGTATCACACCTACTCAGTTATCACAATCATCATCCTTGGAGCCTTCTGAGTTTCATACGCATTATGAGCTAAATTATGTTGCCCCAAAATGCATACGTTGAAACCCTTCCCTAGCATCCCAGAGTTTACTCTCTTTGGAGATAGGACCTTTAAAGAAGTGATTGTGTTAAAATGAGTCCTTCAGGTGGGCCCTAATCCAATCTAACTACTGTCCCTATAAGAAGAGGAAATTAGGCACATGAAGAGTCACCAGCGTTTTGTGTGTGTACAGAGGAAAGGCTATGTGAGGACACTGTGAGCAGATGGCCATCTGCAGGCCAACGAGAGAGGCCTGAGGAGAAACCAGATTGGCCAGCACCTTGATCTTGGGCTTCCAGCCTCCAAAACTATGAGAAAATCAAGTTCTGTTGTTTAAGTCGCCCAGTCTGTGGCATATTGATTATGGCAGCTCTAGCAAACTACTAGAACAAACTACTCTTATCCCTAATATTTAATCAGCAAGTCAGGTTAAGACAGCTGCCTCATCTTTTAAAGACTTCCTTTCTTTTGTAAGTGCCATGGGCACTGTCCTATTATATCTTCATCTTACTGGACATCTGGGCTACGAATATGATTTATTGGTTTCCAAGACCCTAGTCTTGACCACCATTTATGACATTGCTCTCAGAGTTATTTTTCTATGACACATGCTTGCTCATTCATTCATAATCCAAATATTTCAATAATTCCATATCTACTGTGAAAACTAACTGTCTTAGCACAACAACAGGGCTCCTCTCAGTTATTATCGTCAGTCATGTGGCACATCTAGCCATGAACTTAAATTTCAAATATAATCATCAAATTACACAAATCATTTGAGACATTTATTAAAAACAAAATTCCCATGCCTCTTCTCTGGAGACTCTGCTTCATTAAGTCTGGGCTGTGTCTTGGGAATCTGTATTATTAACAAACCTCCCAGGTGATTCCCATTTGCAGCCAAGTTTATAAGCCATCAAGTGTAATATATTCTAGCAGTCCTTTCCCAAGACATTTACTTCACGGAGACTTATGTAACTTTGCATTTTATAAATTTAATTGGTCCTTATTGAGGAGTAAAATATTTCCTTATTTCAAACCAAAGAGAGTTTAATACAGTTACTTAGATATTATGAAAATATCCTCATTAAGGAGTTGCAAAACTATTACATTAGAATTGCTAAGCATGGCAGTTGGCATGTAAATGTCCTCTTATAATTTGATTTGAAGGGATATGGTCAGTAAAGAAGATCAGTTAGCAAAGGCACTGCATGGAGGTAAGAAAAGGAAGAAGAAAACAGTGCCTTCCTAGAAAGAATCTGTTGTGATAGCAAAATTTTCTCAAAGATTCAAGTAAGTGTCAAAGATGTTCAAGTGCAAGTAACGCTTTCTCCAGTTAAAATGGAAATATGGCCAGAGGAAATATACATGTGTGTGTGGGTGGGGAAGGGGAAAGGGGAGGAAGGGTGCCTTGCAGAAACTGGGAATTGAGATATTTCTCTAATTCTGTAAAATCAAATTAGTTACATTCCAGGTAGACTTCCCCCATGGTTATTATTTTGTGAAACTTGTTTTAAATGTATTGGTAAACAATAAACTCTCATTTAGGGGAGGGTTTGTTATTTTAGCTTAGCTTTAAAAAAATAGTAAAAAGAGTATATAGTATAGGCAATGTTTCTCTCCTAAACATTATCCTGCGTTCACAGAAAAGAAAAGAAAAGAAAAAAAAATTCTTGCCTCTTGTCTCCTCATATTAAATCTTAAAATGTTATTCTCACAGCTAAAATGTTAAAAAAACTATAAGAACAAAAGTTATTTTAATATCTAAGAAATGTCCAGGAATCCCAATTTGTTATTCAAGAAAGGCAAACTAGAATCTATATCCTCACAATAATAAGAGAAATACGAAATATGTTTGCAGTGTGGCACTTGATATACGATATTCCCATGGCCAACCATGACAACATGTCTCAGCCTGAGGCTCATGTGATGAAGGCATGTGTTGAAGCAGATATCTGCTACCTCTACTAGTCCAAGAAGTAAATGGGAACCTAGTCTGCGTCCTGGAACACCTAGAGACTTAAGGCCAGGGATTGGAGGCTGGATACGAGCTTACCAGCAAGCCATAGAGGGATTAATGTCATAATGTCACTCGACTCGATTTAAGCCTGAATTTATGGCTCTAAATTTTGCCACAGCTCTTATTGCAGAAATAATTCACTAATATCTCTCTCTCTCCCTCTCTCTCTCCCTCTCCCTCTCCTACTCCCTCTTTAGCTGTTTCTATCTAACGCTTAGTTTAGCTTCTTTAGACTTTCCTTGGTGTAAGTTTTATTAATAAGGATGTAAGTTAGTGTATTGGCTGGAAAGATTATTTACAACCCATGCTCAACTGAACTTCAGAAAAATCTTTCAGGGAAAAAAAGGATCCAATGAATGTTGGGAAAATGTACATTTCAAATACACCTAAGTATATATTTGTGTTATATGTATAGGTTTATGTATATGTAGTATGTATGAAACATAAATATATTTTAAATACACATATACAAAACTTATTGGGGTACATTTTTATATATTTCATTTTGGCAGCAGTTAAATCCACATTGAATTTGTTTCAATTTAGAGTGATTATAAAAATAAATGAGAGGTTTTGAATCAGTTTGCTGTTTGATTTTGATTTGGCCTATATCCACATACAGCTAAAAAAAAACGCTATGGTTTTGTAGCCTTACCGTTTTGTTTCTTTTTATTTTTTTTTAAGATTTTTTATTGGGGAATTGGGGAGATGGGAACAGTGCTGGGGAATTGGGGGAAGGGGAACAGACAAGTTACTGTCGTTTTATTCTTCAGTCTAGTTGTTGTGGAGGACGTTGCTTCACTGGCCCAAGTTGGCACCATCATTACACTCTTTCCGGGTGAGGCAGATCAGTCGCCGGCTTCTGGATGGCCGCTCACGCTGGCTGCTGGCTACATATGGTAGCCGATGGCAACCCACTGCCACAAGGGCTGCAGCCTACGCCGTTGCCGGTGACTCACGGGCAGCCCAGCTCCAGGTTTAGCTGTTGTTCAGCATCTTAGCTGTGGAGGGCAGTGTCACTGGCCCTCATATGTGGGATCCAAACCAGGGCCCTCTGGCACCCCAAGCCAGTTCTTAACCATCGTGCCACTCCGCCGGCCCCCGTTTTGTTTCTTAATGGGAAAGTGTGTCACGCCAGTAATAACCAAATTCTAATATTTTGAGTGAATATAAAATCTAATATTATGGGGAAATATAAAAAGCCTTATAAAAATGCAGTGACTCTTAAGTTCTCAGCCAGTGAGAAGCAGAATTCCCTTTAAATGGGTCTGGACACTAGAAAAGAACAAATCTCAGCTTGATGGTTGGACTACTGTGGTGTACACCGTTCTCATTGTTCTAACACCCATTCCTTTGTTGTAGGCCCTGCAGTTCCCAAGGGAAAACTCATACACTTTGAACATGTTCTTCTGCTTTGATCCTAGGGTTCAGAGATGAGAGAATCGGGGCTGTTGTTCCTGTCATCTTTACCTCCTTCTTCCATTATACACAATAACTAGACCTGGTATTAAAGAGAACTCAGCGAACTAAGACCACGTGCGAGGTTTGCGCACGATTTGGTTAAATTATGCTGATTTCTTTAGCCAACATAACAGAGGTTTGCATGCTACAGCAACTCTACATATTTTATTATATCTGATTTCCTCAGAAAAGTGTTGTTTGTTGGTGTTGGGGAGGGGGGAAATTCCCCCTATACGTATGTTGAGTTCTTAAGGCTGGACTAATAATAAAATCGGCACAAGACCAGATTAACAGGAGAAAAACCAGTTTACTATGTTCACATAGGATCATTAGGAAGCTCCAAGAAAGGATCCAAGTAGGCAGCTTTAGAAACTTGTAGACAAAGAAACAACAAATATGTGAAGAATTGACAGGATGAATAAACTTAGATGTGGGTGATTATTAGGGAGGAATCTAAGCAAAGTTTGGGCTTGGATAGTAAATTTGTAAACAATAATGTTACCGGGACTCCAATATTTGAATCCGCTTGCCTGCTCACACTCGCAGGAAGTAATGCACCAGCAGGAGTCTGCAATGTAGAAAGAAAAATAACATTGAATTGGCCAATCCGGAGTGCAGGAAATTAATGCACAAAAGACCCACCTCCCCTGGGCGTGCAGGTTACAGGTTATATAGGGCAAAACCATGAGACACCTTGGGTTAAGGGTTCAGGATCGTCCTGGAAGCTGATTGGTCAGAGGAGGTAAAAGTAATTAATCATTTTTTCAGGTCTTACGGACAGTTCTGAGGTCTGCGCTAGCGTCCCTCTCTGTCTGGTCTCATAGAAAAGTAGCCAGGAGGCCCTTCCAATTTTAAACTTAGGAGCTGAAACATGACTTAGGTCAAGATGTTATCTTTAGCCTGCTGGGGGTTCAGACCTTGTCACCATTAATTGATCAGGCTACTGTGTCAACCTCTGGAGTTGTTGATTATCCAGGAGAAAAGCTAGGCCTATGAGAAGTGCAGAGAAAAAGAGGGATATGATTTGTTGTGTTAGGACTCAAAGCTAAAATTAATCAAAATCAGAAGGTGCTTTGGTTTAATTACAAGGAAGTTTGTTGCGTTCCCTCACTCTGGTAAAAAGGATGGCTTCACCTTAGCTTCCAGGTACACACAGGGCACCTTTCCTATGGGAGATCTATCTCCTGCTTTCAGGGGGACAGGACAGGGAGAGAGGGAGAGGTCACAGTGTTTTCCTTGCACTGGCAGTTTCTTAAGTAGCTTTAATTCAAAACAAACAAATGCTGTTATGGGATATTTGGGGGTGGCCTGCCCTAGGCCCCCAAATTTGTTTGTTGGTTTGTTTATTACTTTTTTCTCCCAGCTTTATTGAAGTATGATTGCCATGTAAAAATTATGTGTGTGTGTGTGTGGGTGTGTGTGTGTGTATTTAGTTTGTATGACATACATTTTTGGGGGGGATATAAAATGTGATGATTTAACACAGATACATTCTAAAATAATGACCACAATCAAGTAATGAACACATTCATCTCCTCACAGTTACCCTTTGTGTGTGTGTATTGTGAGAATACTTGCAATCTACTCTCTTAGCAAGTTTCAAGCATCCAGTGTTGAAGGGGAACAGTAATTGCCCCCAAAATCTGTCTTTTTGGCATAAGGATTATTTTTGGCTGATGATTTCAAGAAACAGCAGACATAGGAAAATGTCTGAAAATCAAATCGAAGTTAATCCTTCTGTAAGAGACATTTACATATGTAAGGTGTGTCTCTGTGCCAGGAAGAGTAGAATGAATAAATCTCTAAAAGCTCTCATAAATGAAGACGGCATAAACTTAAACCTGCATAACAACCCATACCTTTGTTTACAGAACTTTTTCTGATTACCTCCCGTAACTGTCTACACATCCCCAATATCTTCTTTTGTCTTTAGCTGGGGATGATATTTAAGGTTTGTTTTGGGCCATTTCAGGGAGTTACTCAGTTTCCCTGAGTATCTTTCATGCATAGAAGGTATACATGATATTAAACTTTGGTTTGTTATTCTCCTGTTAAGCTGTCTCTAATTACAGTCTAATTACAGGGGAGCCTCATCCAAGATCCTAGAGGTATAGAGGGGAAAACATGTTTCTGCTCCAACAATATAGTATTGTTAGTTCTAAACACCATGTTGTACATTTGATCCCACGAACTTATTCATCTTATAATTGTAAGTTTGTATTCTTTGATCAATATCTCCCTATATCCCCCACCCTTCAGCTCCTTGTAACCACCCTTGTACTTTCTATAGTTTGTTAATACATGTATGTGAGAGTGAAAGATATGGATTTAATTTTGTTCACACACTAAAAAATTTCCATTTTTTTAAAAATAAATAGGTGTGCCTTATATATTAAGAAGTACCTAATAAGGATAAAGTTTTACACATTCAGGTACATAATGAATATTCTTCAGGGAAAACTGTCTGGAAATTAAAAATAACTCATATAGTATCTATATATAAGCATCCATTTGAACAACTGGAGCCCTCCACATATGCCCTACTGATACTCGTAAATGTAATAAAGCCAAATTATCCCAAGGCATACGAAAGATTCTTAAAAATATTTTTTTTAGTTTTATTCATTTTATGGGGAATTTATCAGCTTTTAGCCAATAAATTATAAGATAATATAAAGCACTTTTTCCCTGAGGATGATGCAAGGGCTTTTTTCAATTTACAGAATTTTAACACTCTTGGGTCTACAAAGAGAATAAGGATTCTTTTGTGTAAATAGACTCTCAAAGAAGAGAAAAAAATTATATCTATATTTGTCTGAATAGCTGCCAAACAGATTTCTTTTTTCTCTTTTTGTTTTCAAAAAATGGGTTCTTGGTGTCATCACACAAAAGAGTTCAAGTACACACCAAATAAGTTAAGCAAGCAAAGCTTGTGGATTTATTGGGGGGAAAAAAGGAAAATAATACACTCTCAAATGGTGTGAGAGCTGGAAGACCCAGAAGAAGAGCAACTGTGCCAAAAAACAAAGAGACTTCGGATTGTATTAGAATGAGGGGTGCAAAATATTCAAGAATTAAGGGTGGCATTATAAGAGTTCCCAGGGCGAGTCCTTGCTGACTACTCCTTCCTGTCTGGGAGGTGGGATTCTTGTCCTCATTTGGTCCTTGTCAGAACTGTTATGGCGACACAGGGGGTGGAGATTTTTCCCTACCTGCAATGCTAGTAGTATTATAATTCATTACAATTAGCTAAAGTTCACCTTGAGGGGCAAGATCACTTCCTGAGTCACCAAGATCTGGTTCTGGCCAATATAATAGCTGCACCTTTTCTTAAGATGATGCCACCTCCTCCTGCCTTAGCCTCCCCTCACATCCTCCTTCCCTTCCTCTTCCCTCTCTCCCCGGGGCCCCATTCTTTCTGTCTACAGGAACATTTTGCATAGATATTTTTACTACAACCCAAGAGACAATAGGAGAGTCACCTATTAGTTATCCACTGATTTCATCATTTAAAAACATGGTGCTACCATGCAATATGGCCTCTAGATCCTTTCTGATCTTAAAATTTGACAATCAGAAATCTTTATACCATCACCAAAATTACTAATTTGGAAGAATAATTCTAGGAGGGTATTTTAAGATA
Organism: Hipposideros larvatus; assembly: GCA_031876335.1. Taxonomy (NCBI): domain Eukaryota; kingdom Metazoa; phylum Chordata; class Mammalia; order Chiroptera; family Hipposideridae; genus Hipposideros; species Hipposideros larvatus. The sequence continues at coordinate 18,041,892 of CM063091.1, forward strand.
GACACATTTTTAAAAACTTTGTTATCCATATGCTTTCCATTAAGAACAAGAATGCACATCTTTAACAAAGTTCAAATCTCAAGTATTATTACATATAAGCACACAATTATAACAAATGGCCATTTCAGTAATTATGCCAGGTTCAATAATAGTTTACATTGTGTTTGGCTTACCAAAGATTTTGCTGAAGTGTGCACAGCATGGAGAGAAAATCACATGCCTTGGTGAATGAGGTTCTATTTTAGGAGACAAGGTAATAAAAAAATAATATCCATTGATCAAATGGATGCATATATTAATATTATTTTATGTTTCTAAATATCACTTTGATTTGGGGGATTATGTATTTTTTTTATTAGCTGGCTATATATTAGCTAGCATAATTTTGTTTCCTAGCAAGTTGGCCTTCATCATTCAAAACACTGCATAAAGTTCCTGAATTCATTTTCTCTTGCACTGTTTGATATATTATTTTGTTTCTTAGACTGTTTCTAACATCTAAAAAATGAAAGCAACCAATCACATACAGACAACCTTCATCAAAATGCCACATATATAGACTCCGGTGAGTGATGATACTGAGAAAGCAAATTAGGATCGCTCATGAATGCACCACTGTCAGTGTTCGCAGTCCTAATACCTTCTACTCTTAATTTATTTCCTTCTTTAATGTTAACATTGGTGTTTGTGTAATTCTTTTCATCATACATACCAATGCCGGGGGTGCCAGAAAAAATGTATACGCATGACTTGTATTCATCTTTTATTATCGGTATATATTGAATATTACAATTTTAATACAGTTTTTTCCTTTCTTATAATGTGGATGTATTTTTCTGGCACCCTCTGTCTTTAACCTTGCGATAGTAGTGCATGAGTTTATTCATAACTTTTATGTAACCATATCAAATGTGATATGGCCCCCATGGTCTACTGGTATCCCTACAACATTCAACATGGTTCTATTTTCCCACTTACAGAATATTAACGTGGAGTTGTTTATAGAAATACTGTAATGAATGAGAAGCCTGGAAGAAAGCAGTAATTAAGGAAAAATGTAAGGGTAGTAAACAAAAGAAGAAATACACACACACACACACACACACACACACACACACACACACACACACACAGAGACACACATGGTGCCAAAAAATGCATATACATTAAGAAAGGAAAAAACTGTATTAAAGTTGTAGTATTCAATATATATAACAAAAGATAAATACAAGTCACGTTTGACTTCTGCAATTGCAAGAGGTACTCAAGGCAGTTAACATCAGCATAGTTTTAATACAGGTTTTTCTTTCCTAAAATATGTATACATTTTTTTGCACCCTCTGTATAATCCTAAATTTCTTTTTTTTTTTTCTTTTTTTTTTATTGTTAGTTTCAGGTGTACAGAACAATGCAATAGTTACCCTTTTCACCCTCACAAAAATAACAACCCCCCTCCCCCCATCCACTGCCCTCCCACCCCCGGTATCATGCTTATCTATTACAATTCCATTGAATCCGTTCCCACACTCTACTCCATGTCCCGAGGTTATATGTATATATAATTATAGTTGAAGTACAGTATTATTCAACATCAGTTTCAGAAATACAATGCGGTGGTCAGGCCTCTACATCAACTATGAAGTGGACTCCCCAAAAGGACATTGGTCCATCTGGCCCCCTAAGTAATGCTTACAACATTATTGATTGTTTGTATTCCTCGGACTGTCTTTTTCTATCCCTGAGGCCATATTGCAATTACCAATTTGTATTGTCTCATCCCTTCCCCTCTCCTTCATCCCCACCCCCTCCCAACTAACAACCCTCAGTTCTTCCTCTGTGTCTCTGAGACTATCTCCATCCATTTCTCCCATCCATTCAGTTCCTTAGAATCCACGTATAAGTGAGATCATATGATATTTGTCTTTCTCTGACTGACTTATTTCGCTTAGCATAATGTTCTCTAGTTCCATCCATATTGTTGCAAACGGTACTATTTCCTTCTTCTTTATAGCTGAATAATACTCCATTGTATAAATGTACCAAAGTTTCTTAATCCAGTCATCTACCGATGGGCATTTTGGTTGTTTCCAAGTCTTAGCTATTGTGAATAACGCCGCAATGAACATAGGGGTACATATATTTTTTTGGATTAATGTCTTGGGATTTTTTGGATAAATACCTAAGAGTGGGATTGCTGGGTCGTAAGGTAGTTCCATTTTCAGATTTTTGAGGTGCCTCCATACTGATTTCCATAATGGCTGCACCAGCCTGCAGTCCCACCAGCAGTGCACCAGGGTTCCCTTTTCCCCACAGCCTCGCCAGCATTTGTTGTTTGTTGATTTATTGATGATAGCCATTCTGACCGGGGTGAGGTGGTATCTCATTGTGGTTTTAATTTGCATTTCCCTAATGCTAAGTGATGTTGAACATTTTTTCATATGCCTGTTGGCCATCTGTATGTCCTCTTTGGAGAAATGTCTCTTCATATCCTCTGCCCATTTTTTAATTGGGTTGTTTGTTTTTTTGGTGTTGAGTTGCATGAGCATTTTATATATTTGGGATATTAATCCCTTATCTGATATACATTATCAAATATCTTCTCCCATTCAGTAGGCTTCCTTTTTGTTTTATTGATGGTTTCTTTTGTTGTGAAAAAACTTTTAAGTTTGATGTAGTCCCATATGTTCATTTTTTCTTTTACTTCCGTAGCCCACGGGGATGTATCGGTAAAAATATTGCTCCGGGTGATGTCTGCAAATTTAGACCCTATACTTTCTTCTATGAGTTTTATGGTCTCAGGTCTTATATTTAAGTCTTTAATCCATTTTGAATTTGTTCTTGTAAGTGGCGTAAGGAGGTGGTCCAGTTTCATTTTTTTGCATGTGTCAGTCCAATTTTCCCAACACCATTTATTAAATAGGCTATCCTTACCCCATTGTAACTTCTTGCTTCCCTTGTCATATACTAACTGCCCGTATAAGCCTGGATTTACTTCTGGGCTTTCTATTCTGTTCCATTGATCTATATGCCTATTTTTATGCCAATACCATATTGTTTTGATTACTGTGGCCTTGTAGTATGTTCTAATGTCTGGAAGCGTGATCCCCCCAACTTTGTTCTTATTTCTCAAGATTGCCATATCTATTCGTGGTCTTTTCTGGTTCCATATAAATTTTTGGACTACATTTTCTATTTCTGAGAAAAATGCCCTAGGTAGTTTGATGGGAATTGCATTGAATCTATATATTGCTTTAGGCAATATGGACATTTTAACTATATTAATTCTTCCTATCCATGAGCATGGAATGTTTTTCCATTTGTTTGTGTCTTCTTTTATTTCTTTCTTCAGTGTTTTATAGTTTTCAGAGTACAGGTCTTTTACTTCTTTGGTTAAATTTATTCCTAAATATTTTATAGTTCTTGAGGCGATTGTAAACGGAATTGTTTTCTTGATTTCTCCTTCCGATAGCTTGTTATTGGTATATACAAATGAAACTGATTTCTGAGTATTGATTTTCTATCCTGCTATTTTACTGAATTTGTCTATTAGATCCAGTAGCTTTTTGATAGAGACTTTGGGATCCTCTATATATAGTATCATGTCATCTGCATATAATGACAATTTTACTTCTTCCTTGCCTATGCGGATGCCTTTTATTTCCTTTTCCTGTCTGATTGCTATCGCTAGAACTTCTAGGACTATGTTGAATAAAAGTGGAGAAAGTGGGCAGCCTTGTCTTGTTCCTGATCTTAAAGGAAATGGTTTCAGCTTTTCTCCGTTGAGTACGATGTTAGCTGTGGGTTTATCATAAATAGCCTTTATTATGTTGAGATATGATCCTCGTATTCCCACTTTGCTAAGAGTTTTTATCATAAATGGCTGCTGTATTTTGTCAAATGCTTTTTCTGCATCTATTGATATGACCATATGATTTTTATTTTTATTTTTGTTGATGTTGTGTATCACGTTGATTGATTTGCGGATGTTGAACCACCCTTGCATATTAGGGATGAAACCCACCTGATCATGGTGTATGATCTTATTAATATATTGCTGAATTCTGTTTGCTAAGATTTTGTTGAGGATTTTTGCATCTATGTTCATCAGAGATATCGGCCTGTAGTTTTTCTTTTTTGTACTGTCTTTGTCTGTTTTGGGGATCAGGGTGATGGTGGCTTCATAGAAAGAGTTTGGGAGCCTTCCCTCCTTCTGGATTTTTTGGAATAGTTTAAGAAGAATAGGTACTAATTCTGTTTTAAATGCTTGGTAAAATTCACTGGTGAAGCCATCTGGCCCCGGACTTTTATTTGTTGGGAGCTTGTTGATTACTGATTCAATTTCCTTGGTGGTAATCAGTTTATTCAGATTTTCTGTTTCTTCTTGAACTAACTTTGGAAGGCTGTATGCATCTAGGAAATTATCCATTTCTTCCAGATTGTCAAATTTGTTGGCATATAGTTGCTCATAGTAATTTCTTACGATTTTTTGTATTTCTGTGGAGTCTGTTGTTACTTCACCTCTTTCATTTCTGATTTTACTAATTTGAGTCCTCTCTCTTTTTCTTTTGATGAGTCTAGCTAGGGGCTTGTCAATTTTGTTTATCTTCTCAAAGAACCAGCTCTTGGTTTCATTGATCTTTTGTATTGTTTTCCTGGTCTCTATTTCATTTATTTCTGCTCTGATCTTTATTATTTCCTTCCTTGTACTCCCTTTGGGCTTGTTTTGCTGTTCTTTCTCCAGTTCCTTTAGGTGTAAAGATAGTCTGTTGATATGAGATTGTTCTTCTTTCTTTAGATAGGCCTGCAATGCTATGAACTTCCCTCTTAGGACTGCTTTCGCTGTGTCCCATAGATTTTGGGTTGTGGTGTTTTCATTTTCATTTGTCTCCAGGTATCTTTTGATTTCCTCCTTGATCTCATCTTTGACCCACTCACTATTTAGTAGCATGTTATTTAGCCTCCATGCATTCATGAGCTTTCTGGGTTTCTTCTTATGGTTGATTTCTAGTTTCATAGCATTGTGGTCAGAGAAAACACTTGATATGATTTCAATCTTTTCAAACTTATTGAGACTTGTTTTGTGGCCTAACATGTGGTCTATCTTAGAAAATGATCCATGTGCGCTTGAGAAGAATGTATATTCTGTAGCCTTGGGGTGAAATGCTCTGAAAATATCGATTAAGTCCATCTGGTCTAAAGTGTCATTTAAGGCCACTGTTTCCATGTTGATTTTCTGTCTGGAGGACCTGTCCATTGGTGATAGCGGGGTATTGAAGTCCCCTACTATAATAGTGTTACTGTTGATCTCTGTCTTTATGTCTGTTAACATCTGTTTTATATATTTAGGGGCTCCTATGTTAGGTGCATAGATGTTTACTAGAGTTATATCCTCTTGCTGGATCGATCCCTTTATTATTATGAAGTGCCCTTCTTTGTCCTTTGTAATATTCTTCACTTTAAAGTCTATTTTATCTGATATAAGTATCGCTACTCCAGGTTTTTTCTCGGGGCCATTCGCATGAAATATTTTACTCCATCCCTTTACTTTCAACCTGGATGTGTCTTTTGATCTAAGATGAGTCTCTTGTATACAGCATATGCAAGGATCTTGCTTTCTTATCCATTCCGCCACCCTATGTCTTTTGATTGGAGCATTCAATCCATTTACATTTAAAGTAATTACTGACAGGTGCGCAGTTATTGCCATTTTATTATGTGTTCCTGATCTTTCTTAGTTAGGTTGTTTTTCTCTGTCCTCTGCTTAAAGTAGCCCTTTTAACATTTTCTGCAATGCTGGTTTGGTGGTAATGAATTCCTTTAGCTTACTCTTTTCTGGGAAGCTCTTTATCTCTCCTTCAATTTTAAATGATAATCTTGCTGGATAGAGCAGTCTAGGTTGTAAACCTCTGTTTTTCATCACATTGAAGACCTCTTGCCACTCCCTTCTGGCCTGTAGGGTTTCTGTAGAAAAGTCAGTTGATAATCTTATAGGGGTACCCTTATATGTAACTTGCTGCTTGTCCCTTGCTGCTTTTAGGATCCTATCTTTGTCTTTCACTCTTGCCATTTTCACTATGATGTGTCTTGGGGTGGGCCTGTTTGGGATCATCTTATTTGGAACTCTCTGCATTTCCTGTGCATGTATGTCTATTTCCTTAGCCAGTTTAGGGAAGTTTTCAGACATTATTACTTTAAATATGTTCTCGATCCCTTGCTCCCTCTCTTCTCCTTCTGGTATTCCTATGATGCGCATATTGTTGCGTTTGATGTTGTCGCCTAGTTCTCTTAAACTATTTTCCATGTTTTTTATTCTTTTTTCTTTTTGCTGATCTGCTTGGGTGATCTCTGCTATCTTGTCTTCTAAGTCACTAATTCGATTCTCTGCTTGGTCCAATCTACTATTGAGTCCATCGAGTTTGTTATTTATTTCAGCGATTGAATTCTTTATTTCTGCTATGTTGTTTTCCGTGTTTACTCTCTCCTTCTTTACATTCTCATTAATTTCCTTAAGCATTCTACTGATCCATGTTCTGAACTCTGCCTCCGATAGGTTCTTTACCTCTATTTCCTTTAATTCCGCAGATTCAGGAGGTTTTTCCTGTTCTGTTATTTGGGCTGTGTTTCTTTGCCTCCCCATTCTGGTTTGCTCTTTGTGTTTACTTCGATGGGATATGTAGATCCCCTAGGTTTCTCAGTCTTTTCTGGGTAGACTTATGTGGTATATGTCCTTCTATTTGAATTGTTCAGACTCCCTTTTCTCTCGTGTATGTATACCAGAGGTGTTCCTTGTGTTGTGTGCCTTCTCCTGTTGAGGTCTAGGTTTTATTGCTTTCTGCTTGTCAGTAGGTGGGCTTGACTCCCACACTTACTATCCGTGAGGGTTAGCTGTGTCCAAAGTTTATAAGCTGTTGTGAGTGGGTTGACCCCTCTGATGAAGCTTGGCCCCAAGGGGCTCTTGTGCCTTTAGAGATTTCCCTTTGAGTGTGAGTCTTGTAGGTCAGGCCTGTAATGCTCTGGTTTTATCTGAAGTTGGTCTTTGGGTGTGGTTATTCTTGTGCTGCTTTCGCTGGACCCTGCTGTAGCGCGTGTTTTAGGGCAAAACAGATCAACAAGCACAACCACAACAGCAATCAAAGGTAACCAGATACTCTCTGATGTACAAAACCACCCTCACCCTCCCCTCCGCTTGTATAAAAATAACAATCAAGCACAAGTAGAAAAGAAAAAAAAAAAAAAAAAAAAAAAAAAAAAAAAAAGCAGAGAAACAACCACGGCAATGGAGAAAAGGCGAAAACAAAAAAACAAACAAATAAATAAAAAAAAACAAAACCGAAAAACCTGCAGAAAAATGGAATGGAGGAGGTAAATCCAGCTGTGACCAGGAAGCAGGAAAGAAGGGAGAGAGAGAAGTTAGAAGAAAAGGAAGGAAAGAAATAGAGCAAGAGAAAAAAAAAATGTATATATGTATATATCTACACCCCCATATATATGTACATATATATCCACATATATGCTCCTTTATATGTGCCTATATGAAAAAACTAAAATTCCCAATCAGATAGAAATATCCAACAACAACCAATGCAAGCAATCAATGGGAAACAAACAAACAAACAAAAAACACGACCCCAGAACCTCTAATACCAATATAACCTATCAAAAGAAGCCCCAACTAAAAACAATCAAAATTAAAAAACAAAAGCCAAAATAAAACCGCGAAATCAAAACAGATCTAAAAACCAGAAAGGGAAAGCAACAACAACACCAAAAAAATCACCCACTTGCTCTGTGTCTTGTGGGGGCAGAGCTAGCCGCCTTACTATAGGACTATTTAAGATGGGTGGAGTTTTTGCTTTGTTTTTATAGTCAGTTTTATGTTTGCTCCTGTCTGTCCAGAGTCACTCAGGTTCCTGCGCGGAGGCTTGGATGTGCGGGTGCTTTTTCCACTGGGACTGATGGAGGGTGGGTGGTGGGGTTTTCAGAGCTGCTAAAAAGGCCTTCCTGTGTTGCCTGCAGCCTTTACTCATGTAAATTACTCAACCCCCCGAGAGTTGAAGCACCTTTGTTTTGGCTTCTTTCTCTCTTCAGATATCGGTTTCCAGCTCTGGTCGGGAGGGGGACAAGGACTCCAAGGGAGGGTGGGAGTGTGCACTCCTCTATGCAGTTTATCTTCCCTATCTGGGACAAAAAGAAAGAGAGAGAAAAAAACCCCTACAAAATCCCCAAAACCAAAAAAAATAAAAAATAAGAAATAAAAAAAAAATAATAAGAAGAAATAATAAAATAAAATAAATGTCCCTTCCAACCAGGCACCCCCTGGTTAAGCTGCTTTTCTCTCCACCACCGAACCGGGCTGGCTGTGTCTCCACGCTTCTCGCCTCCCTCTTCTCCTCCTGGGCTGGGACCTTCGCCCCAGCCTCTGCCCCCTGTGAATCCTGACGAACACCAGGCAGGTAGGTCAGCAACAAAGGCTGAGCGCGTCCAGATGCCGAAAACTCCGTCTGCCTTGTCCTGGGTACCCGCAGCCACAGGAGGACCCAGACTATGCCCGCGGACTGTCGCCCGCAGCACAAGGGCTCTGCCTTATCACACCCACGCTGGAGGGGTGGGGAGAAAGCCAGGAGAACTCCAATCCGCTGAGATCCGGCGTCTCAGCCACCGGGAGCGAGCAAGCTGTCTCCGTTCACACGCCTCCCTTCTCCTCCGATCAGCGATGCGCGCGGCCCGGGGGTTCTGCCTTAGCGCGCAAGCCAGCAGGGTAGGGGGTGAGCAGATATCGCTCTCCGGTCTACTGCGAGTCCCCGTCTCTGCCTCCGTGGGCGCGAGCAGTCGGTCTCCTCCCAAGCGTCCTCCTCAGAAACGCTTGGCGCGGGCCCGATGACTCTCCCCTAGTGCGCGCCCGGGCTGGCGGACGGGCAGGGGAAGTTTCCGATCTGCGGAGCCCCGCGACTCAGAAGACCGGGCGCCGCCTGTGTCTCTACTCGCCTCGCCACCCTATTCCCGAACCCGCCGGGTCTGCCCACCTCTAAGTAGTCTGCATGGGCGTCCCTTTGCTGCTCAGCGTGTCCCGCAGAGTTGTGTTTTCACTGCCGAGGTTTGCGCGAGCTAATTCGGTGATTTCCTTACCGCGGCCATTTTCCTCCTCTCTCTCTGCATGTTCTTTCTAAATTTCTTTTTATGAGGGGGCAGTTGTCCTTTTTCTTGGGCCTGTCCATGCCTGCATTTTGGGAGTGTATTCTCTTTCTTTCTTATAATATATCTTCTGCTTTCTTGGCTTGCTTAGCTTGGTTTGTATAGATTAATATTTATTTTTTCCTGGAATTCCTTTCTGTAATGTTTACTAAGAACCTCCATTGTCTCTGTTAACAAAAGGATGCTGTTTGGCAAACTGAGTTGGCTCTTTTTAAAGAACAAAATGTGGATGATCTGGTTGTTATGCTAAGAAGGAGATAAAGTTCAGGGATAGCCCAAAGGTTCAAAATGTAATGGACAAATGTGTTGGGTGGGATGGGTGTGAGACAAATTTCTTCATGTCCTCCTGGCTTCATTTTAGTTCCTTGATATAACTGACTCTGCCTTGGCAATCTCCATTTGTTACTGGAGTAACTGCTTGGTCCTTTTGCTGATGTAGCAACAAATTATCACAGATCAGAAAACATGAAGGCATAGAAGAAGGAAAGTTTATTAGGATACATTCTAAGGGAAAAACGGGCCAAGTTAGGAGAGACAATTGCCCCAAAGGGTTTGGGGCTTGAGTTTATAGAGTTAGCTCTGGGCCAGCTCAGAGTGTGACTACAGATTTGGGTCATTTGATTGACATGTGTAAGTTATATAACCCATTCCTTTCTGCATTATGCACACAGAAAAACCCATTGCAGGGTGGGGGTTAAAACCACAATGCTAATTTATTGTAACTACGTATATTATTATGAGGCTACGGTGAAGCCAAGAGTAAGCTTTAACATTCTGTCCAGGTGTGTAAAACCAGATAATTCTGGTTGGATTTTACTTCCCAACCAGATTTTACTTATCAGTATATTGTACCACAAAATCAGTCCCCAGGAGTTGGGCCTGGGTGGTCCCTGGGGAGTGGACCTGAGCGGTGCAAAGGGCCAGTTACATTATTATCCACCCCTCCTGCCGCTCAAGCCTACCTTCTGTCTAACACATTCACAGAGTGACAATCTCTATGTTTTTCAAACTGTAGGAAGAGGTTTAGAAGTTTAAAATATAAAAAACTAAGACAGCGTATTTTTTTGGTGACGGTAATATAGCATTTGAAGATAGGGAAGTGATTAAATTATGTGATAAACAAGTTTTATTTTTCCCCTTTCTCCTCTGCCTATTGTATGTTTCCTTTTTCTGGCTTCGCATTGTAATCATGATTTAGTCATTTATGGTTTGCATGGTTAGTAATGCAAACTTATAGGATTTTTTTTTTTTTTACAATCTTACAAACATATATTGTAACAAATAAACTCCTTTACAAACACATTTAGACAATATTAACTTCACTTAAATATCTGATATTTTAGGTAAAGTTTGATGGAAGTTACTATTAACTGATATCTTAAAGAGTTTTGAATGAAAATATCTACAAATTTGTTTACATTAGCTATCCAAACAGATATAAAATATAAATACATTCAATCAGCCTCTGTTTTTTTTTTCTTCTTCAAATTTTGTTTATTTATATTGTGAAACAGTAGCTTTATTTTAATTTTTTTGTGTAAATATTTTTCTTTATGAATTTGCCTGTTGGCTATAACTTTTGAAGAAGAGAATTTGCCACCCAAAATATGTCTTTTTCATGGGAAGATTATCTTGAGTTTGTTATTAAGAAATAGCAGGGCTGGCTGAGTGGCACGTTGGTTAGGAGTTGGCTTGGGATGCCAGCTCTGAGCAGTAGCGCCCCGCTTCAGATCCCACATGAGGGCCAATGACACTGCACCCTCTACAGCTAACATGGTGAACAAAAGCTCAACCTGGAGCTGGGCTGCCATGAGTTGCTGGTGACAGTGTAGGCTGCGGTGGGGTTAACCAGCAGTGGGCATGAGCTTTCATGAGCTTCCGTGAGCCGCCATGAGCGGCCGTCCAATGGCTGGCAAGTGACTGCCTCATCCGGGAAGAGCGCAATGATAATACCAACATGTGCCAGTGAAGCGACGTCCTCCACAACTAGACTGAGGAACAAAAGGACAGCAACTTGTCTGTTCCCCTTCCCCGATTCCCCAATGCTGCCCCCCCTCCACAATTCCCAAATAAAATCTTTTTAAAAAATTTTAAAAAAGCAAACACTGGAAAAACTACAAACCAAGTAGAAGTTTCCCTTTTGTTAGAGACATTTACATTTCTAAGGGAAATCTTCATTTGTGTAGGTGTCTCCTTTGTACCTAGAAGAGAGGATGGTGCTAAATCTCTAGAAACTCTTAACAGTTTTCATCTCCCATAACTGGCCACCCTCCCACCCCCAACATTTTCTATTGACTTGACCTGGAGATGGTGAAACCAGAGGGCAGTCAAGTCCAGGGCTCGTGCTGCCTGCGCTGTTCAGCCAATAGATCGACACAGGAGTTGGACTATAGGATGAGCATTTATTGTCAGAGCACCCGTGGTCTGAGAAGGCAGCAGGTTAACACGTTCAAAACTGCCTTAACGTCCTCAGACCGGCTTAGGGTATTTCAGGGAAAATCTGGGCATTCTTCCAGAGGCTACAGGGTGTTTCTGGGGGTCTGTTCTGCTTCATGGAGCCATCCTGGTGGCAATGTGGCACTCCAGCATCATCAGCAACCCAGGAACAATGATGGGAGTAGCCTGGAGAAAGAGATTGTGATCAATAAGCATAAGGACATTAATCGTAATTTTCAGGTAATTCCCTAAAGCACGGAACTGGGACTGGGGACATTTCCTGCTCAGGCTGTAGGGGGATGATTTATTACTAAGCTCTAGGTGAAGGAAAGGTGAGGCTGGGGACCCAGCAAGGCCTCTACTAACCGGACTGTGCTTCAATGGTGTTTCATGTGGTGGGTTGGGCCATTTCAGGAGTTACCCAATGCATATCTCCCATGCAAACAGGAGCTGTGGGGTCTAAAAAGAAGACCTAATTTTCCTCCCACCTTTAAAGTTCTTCTAGCTGGTCTAATAATCAAATTAACAAAGACAGGTTAACAGGAGAAAATAAAATTTTTAATACATGTGCATGGGGAATTCACATAAGCATAAAAATTACAACAACAGTGAAGCAACATTGGGTATATAAGACATTTTGGACAAAGGAGAAAGGGGGGAAATGGGGTATTAAATTTTGGAATTGAGAATGAGTGATTTACAGGTAATTGAGGACAGGGACATTCTTGCTGGGCAACTCAGAAACAGTGGACACCGGGGTGGAGGGGTGGGTGGGGGAGGCATCTTGCTAACAGGCACCTGCCTGATGTCCTCTACCCTGCTTAATTCAAATTAGGCTAAGGCAGCCTTGTAAGGTGCCCTTCCAAAGTAGGTTTGTCTGTCTGAATCTCTTGGGCAGGAAATTGGGGAGGGTCAAAAGTTCTTTCTGGGTCTTTTGTTTCTTAATAAATAGCTTAAAATCAATCAAAAAGCAGCTTCAGGGTGGCAACATTTTGGTTCCCTTCAGAGATATACATGTTATTAAGCTTCTGTTTGTTTTTTTCTCCTGCTAATCTGCCTTTTATTACAGAGGGGTCTCAGTTAAGAATCTAGAAGAGTGAGGGGAAAATAATTTTCCCATCTCTACACTTTCAGTAGCTAGTGTATTGACGTTGTTATCAGAAACATCAGCACATTGTCTTATATTTTGAGGAAAATAAAAGTAGTACAATGGGAAAAAAATTGTTAAAGAAAAACAATAACAACCCAACAAGATTAAGGAAGACCTGGGTGGGTTGACAGACCAGACATTTGCTGATGCTGTGGTTTTGTCTCTTTGAATCTAAAGTTTCTTATTAGCAAAATGTAAATGGTCATAAGATCTCTGACTATACATATATATCAAATACATAATATGTAATGTCTACTCAATTGATTAAGTCATTCAAAGGTAATATGTCTCAGAAGTAAATATTATTGAAATGACTTTAAAATATAATTATCTTGCTGATTTTTATTCCATTTGTGTGTATTTCATTATAGTCTCTGAACATATTCATGTCTTATTAAATTTCAAAGAAGATCTTCATCTCCAATTCCATTTTACTAGAAAGGATGTAAAATTTCTATTCAATTAATTATGTCAACTTAATCTCAATAAGCCTTTATTCAGCACAAGGAGCCAAACTGTGTCTGAAGTCTTTTTCTTACAAATGAGCACATTTACTGTTTCCTCCATTTCCCCCCTGCTGTTTCTTTTCAATAAAGTTAAATGTCCCCATTCAATCACAGTTAAATAATTTCCTCTTAAAGAGGCCAGTATCAATCAATTATGATAAATTAAGACTGACAAGGGATAAACTAAGGATTGATGTATGGGCAAATTTGAAATAAAAGAAAGCTTATGTGGAAAGGAAGTAGTTACAAGCAGCAGAAAGGAACCTTTTATTATTAAAAACAGTCCTTTATTATAAAAGAATTATTGCAAATACACACACACATTAATATATACATATGCATACATGCATAAATACAAACAAATATTTTATTCAAAATATTTTCAGTTTGCTACTTTTATATAAATTGAAAATAAATAATATGTAAGTTTTACTTCTTTTTATTTCCTATAAGATATATCCACTTACTGCAACTACAATACTTTCATCTGTCTTTTGTCATCTGTTACATAATTTACAAATAACTTGAATACTTAGACTAATTTCTTGTCTTTTTCTTATAGTTTCTTTTCAACCAGGAATCCATTTTCAAAACATACTGCCCTTTTATGCAAAGATTCTTAATTCCACCACCAAATATATTTTATAGTCAAATGAGCACTATAACCTTTCTTTTCTTCAATGAGAAAAAAATTACCAAATGAGTTAGTCAAAATTAGTTGCATATATAGTATGTTTTCTTAAATACATTACATAAATTATTTTACTTCCTTAAACAAATGATGCAGAGATGTGATTTAATGATAGGAAACTCGAATATATAATCATAACTGATGGATTTTTACACTGACTAGTTATGAAGTATTAATGTTAATGTTGGGTAGTGGCTTCTAAAAGTTTGTATTTGATCTTTGTCTAAAATTTGGTCCATCCATTTCATGAATTCATCAGATTTACTGAGTAGGTACCAATAACATGATGATACCTGCACACAGGTTATCTGTATAACATGATTCTGATACTAAATCTTATTGCCAGGTATATGGAATAAATTTTAGTGTCTGAAGATTAAAAAAAATAAAAATGTTGTAAAGAAAGAGATTAGCTATAATTTAACAATGGGCTAAAAAAAGAATAAGAGGTTTTAGTCAACATGATGCTAAATATGAGTCATAAATGTTCTGTGGCTACACAAATATAATTTCTATTCCCTTTTGTATTAGCTAAAATCTATTTTAATAATGGCAATAGTTTATATTTTAATGGTCATATTTTTAAAGGACTGGGTTTTATGTATATATTTTTTAAATAACCTTTTTCAAAACATTGTTAGAAAACAATAACGCCCTTTTAAAGATGAGTGAACTGCATCTAAGTTTATGTCTTGCTGTTGATCTCACTGCTAATAATCTTTTTCTCTGTGTGCAATTTATATCATGTGCAATGACATAAAGTTGCGTTAATGATTTAGCAAGGTCACAGAGAATTGGAAGACATTCAAAGGAGAGTGACTGGGGTAATCAGGAAGGTGGGGGTACAGGTGAGCTTTTAAGTGGAAAAGAGAGGAACCTGGCCAGGGAGTTTATTTACTTACCTCTGGGTAGCAGTATGATTTCATTGCTAATACTCTCCTCCTTGAATCTGTTTATTGTTCTGGCTTATAATAATCTCCTAGCCAACGTCTTTCTGAACATTTCACCTCTTTTTAGCCTTTTATCTTTCTGTTCTGTAATACATATGGAGGAGGCCATATGGGATGATTCTAATGAATCCTAAACCTTGGATCCCTAAGTTCCCTCAAAGACTGCTAGGTAAGTACAGTAGCCCTTCCTCTTATCCGAGAACATTGATCTCGCCTTTCCTGAAGTATCTGTAATAGTGTCTCCCGAGATAGCTGCCTTATAAAGAACTGTTGATACTTCCAAGGACCCACTCTTACCACTCCCATTGTTCCTAGACCAGATTCAAGTCTCAGCAGGACCCATAAGGTAAAGTACAAAGTGTAACTAGTGAAGGGCTGCTAAACACACAAGAAAAAACGGTGAGATTTGCCGATTTACATTGACCAAAATCTGGAGAACATATACGAGAATAGATTCTGAAGGTGTTGAGTCATGATGGAAGGAATATGATATTGTTTCAGACCAATTTTATTAATATGGATTCACTCATCAGAATCTGAGTACACTAAGTTAACTTGAATGGCTGGAAGCAGCTCTAACGATTTGATTGATCTGTTGATTGACACTTAAACCCAAAAGGTAACATCTCAAATTAAATGAAGTTGAAACACCATAACTTCCTTGAGATACCGTGAAGTGTCCAGAGGTCCAGGCTGCTGTGCTAGCTGCTCTCCTGCTTGTCTCTATGACCCAGCAGATCATATTGCCGTTTGAAGTGTCTGTGAAAAATATGGATGTTTCATGGATACTTTGGTGGGCCCCTACTGAAGTTCACAGTTAAACATTTAAGATTTTGGAGCAATTATTCTTTGAGACTCTAGTTTCAGGAGTAGAGACTGAACACTTGAGCATGTGACAGGAAGTGACGGGAGCTGCCCTCATAAAATATGTGCTGTTTGACCCACCAAACCATAAATCTGGGGGCCCTCTGCAACCCACCATCATCAAAGGGAAGTGGAATACATGAGACTGGGCACCTTTGGCCTCATGAAGAATTCACTATGACCAGTTGACTGAAGCAATTTAATGAGGAATGGAAAGTATTTTCAACAAATGGTGCTGAGACAATTAGATATCCGTGTACAAAAATGTTAATTTAGATCCATATTTCATACTAGAGCAAATATTAACTCAAAAAGGACCATAAAGATAAAAATATAACACTTTCAGAGAAAAATTAAGAGAGATATTCCTGACCATGGATTAAGTAAAAAGTTTTTAGATGTAACACCTAAAGCATGATACATAAAGGAAAAAACAATACTGCACTGGACTTGATCAAAATAAAAATGTGGCTCCTTCAAAAGACACCAATAGGAACATAAAAAACAAGCCACAGAGTGGGAGAAACTATTTGTAAATTATTTGCCTTAGTCCTTTCGGGCTGTTAAACAGAATACTATAGATTGACATTCTAGAATGGCTTATAAACTACAGAAATGCACTTCTCGCAGTTTTCAAGCCTAGGAAGTCCAAGTTCAAAACAGAGGTTGATTTGCTATTTAGTAAGGGCCTGCTTCCTGGTTCATAAATGGTCATCTTTTCACTCTATATTCAATGAAGATACAGTGGAGGGGTCATGGGAGCTCTCTGGGGCCTCTTTTATAAAGCCTCTAATCTCTTTCATGAGACCTCCATTCTCATGACCTGATCACCTTTCAAAGGCGGGTACCTCCAAACGTCACCACATTAGATGTTAGGATTTAGCATGCGAATTGGGTGGGGAATCAACACTCAGTCTAGACACAGGTATCCTGGGTTCCTGGGATGATTCTGTCGGTAAAAGAAGTGGGCAAGGTGTCAATATGTAGAGAATATTGTCATCTTCTTCCATAATCCCGACAAAGACTGCTTAAGAAACACTATTAAAGCTATTTATTTGAATAGCCACAACTTACCAAATATCTTCCACCTCCATGTGTGAAGGAAATAGCTTTTCTGGCCTTATTATAAAGTCAGAATCATGATTGCTTTATAAAATGCTTAAACACCATAAATAAACCTTTGGCACAATCTGAAAATATCTTGATATGCTATTACTAAACTGATTAAATTTATGTTGATTGTTATCTCAAACATAAGATCACTACTTAGCACTTATGCAAGTTTTATTTTTTTAAAGTGTAGCCTTACATTATCACATGACATGCTCATATTTACAATTTACCCACTACATAATGTCAGAACGATGAAACATAATAATGGTTAAGCTGAGACCCATTTAACTAAAAATATTTTAAGCTAATCTTTTTTTTTTTTTCCTCCTTGGTTAAACTCATGTCCAAGGCTTCAGATATTTCATTGTGGCTATTTGCTCTAATTGACGAAAAAAGAACTGCTATTTCCTATGATTTTCCACCTTTTCAAGGTGAAAAGAAAGACTTAGTGGACATTGAACTTATTTCAGGCTCAGTGTCTGTTTTAGAAGTGAGACAATTTCACAGTCGTTCCTGATTGGCTTCAGTGTGACAGAACGCAGAGTGAAATCAATGCTGAATGACCAGAAAGCTCACACCAAGCTGGCAGCAGCAATCTAGTGGGCCGAGATGGGGACAGCATGGGTTCTTTCAGACCCGTTCTTGCCAGCTGTGTGGAAGCCTACTTCCTGTGGTTTGCTGTTATCCCCGAAGTCGTTCAAAGTGTGCATATGAGACTACAATGAGTCTCAACTTATTTGAACTGATGTCTCAGAAACTTGTCTGTGCTGAATTTGGGTCAGATTTCTTCCTGCTTTCAAAAGCAGCATATTAACCAAAGAATATTAACCAGTAGAAATATTTAATTCTGTTCACGCCATATTGTTAATCCTTAAGGTGGTTTGGATTCTCAACACTGGTCATATTGGACGTCCTTCACTGTATGATAATAGAATCACTTTTATCATAGAAGATAAGATATGTTGGGGCTATTGACAGAATCTCATTTCATGATCTGCTTTAAAATTCCAAAATATCTTCCCCATGACTCATACCCAACAGAGGTGTAGAACAGCCAAATGAAAAGTTGGAAACAGGGCTTCTGTACAGATGAATTGCTATATTTTATAGCTTCACTGGCCTAATAGTATATTGATACACGCCCTAATGCACATATAATATTCCTGGACTATACATATTATCAATTTTTTGACTCATTATAAGGAAAACACTGACAATGAATTATAGAACGCAGGTGATTCCAATATACATATTTTTTGTGTACCATCCCAATATGTCTACGGATAATTATGCACAGCTATCATTTACAAAGATGCACCTGTGCACATCTTTCAGTGACAAAGATAACATTAGGAAATAAATACAAGCATATTTTGCTTTAAGAAAACTTGGCAAAAAAGGAAAAAAATATTAACACACAAATTTGATTATCTTTATAATCAAGTGATGTTTCTAGTGATAGATTTAACATTTAAATCATGTAATTTATGTTTATGGGAAATGATACTGTGGTGATGTTTTTAGATCTATATGCCCTGCAAACACACACACACACACACACACACACACACACACACACACACACACTGATAAAATAATACTATAGTTCACCATAAAGCTAACCCATTACATTCTCCTTTGAAAACCATATTATACTATTTATTATAACAGGGTGATAGTTAATGGTGAGGCTGAAGACAATTCTTTTCTTAAAAACAGCTAATGGTTGAGTTTTCATTTTAGAAATCATTGTAGTCTCCAGTATCTTAGAACTACTCCTAAAGAAATGACGATAAAAATTAGCAGAATTTGAATTCCCTTTGTAACATCTTTTTCCCCTTGAAACTGACTACAATGGATTAATTGTGTGTGTTTTCACCTAATTAGAGGTAAAGAGATAGAATGTCTGGAAATAAGAAAATAGTATCAGAACTGCCCCTCCTTAGAATATTCTGATACTAAAAACAAATGCCTATTTCCCTAAAGTTTCCACAAATACAGGTCCATGTGCAGCCAACTCATTTATGGCTAGGGTCATGATTGATGATACTATTTCATCAGAGAAATCACAACAGATGATATGGTTTTTAAGGAACAATTCAGGAAAAAAGTGGTCATTTTGTACAGGGAAACATTTTCAGCAATCTCATTCACTACAATTTGATCAGATCACATGGGGGACACTAACCTTACTCTTAAAATAATTGTATAAAGAGTTATTAATATAAGGAAACAATCTACATTGATTACATATAGCAATCATTGAATAGCATTTGAATTAGCTTTTTTTTGTATCTATACTATATATTACATATAATATACTTATAATATGCGGGATTCATTTTTAAAATTAAAAGATACATCAGAATAGCAAATATAGGAGACAGCTGTCGGTTTCCTACAGCTGCCATACCAAATTATCCCACACTTGGTGGCTTAAAATCACATAAATTTATTTTCTCACAGTTCTGGAGGCCAGAAGTCTGAGATCAAGTTGTTGGCTGTGTTGGCTCTTCCCAGATGTTCCGACGGAGGCCCTAGTCCACGTCTCGCACCTAGTTTCTGGTGACGGCCAGCGTGTGATGGCTTCTGGACACATCACTTCAATCTCTCCCTCTGTCTTCACATGACCTTCCTCTCTGTATGTCCCCTTGTCTTCTTTTCCATCTCTTCTAAGGACATTATCATAGGATTTAGAATCTAGAGATACTTAGTTATACCTCTGAATACTTCCAGATAAGGTCACACACACAGAGGTATCAGGGATTAAAACTTAGATGCATCATTTTGGGGTCAGTATTCAACCCACTATGACAGCATACAGAGCAAAACCATTCTTTATAACAAAAACAGCAAAGAAAATTGTCAGGCTGGAATCACAAGACTGAATGTTCATATGTAAATTGCTTATTCCCAGAGATAGGCCTGCATAGTTTTAAAGGCATATCAAAGCAGATTTTCTGTTGTTGGTTATGATCCTGAAATTTTTGGAATTTCATGAGGCTTATTTATTGATACTGTTAATACTGTTGTTTTTGTCATTGTTCATTACTGCCTCCTCATTAGACAAGACTATAATATGAAACCATTATTCACATAGTGCATACCTGGAGCTATGCTAAGTGATATAATCCTATGAAGTAGATATTATTTTTAAATGCCTTTGTTACAAACAATGGTGTTAAAGAAGAGAGAGGGACAGTAACTTGCCCAAAGTTGGACAATCACTAACAGTGAATGCAGATTTATCTAATTCAATGTCTGAGCTGAGTCTGAGTGTAATTACTGTGCTATATTATGAACACTGTGTTCACTACTTTTGTCGCATAAACCTTATTGTTTCACTTGGATTTTATTTTCTAGGAGAACAAAAAATACATTAAATGTATTTTTGAAAAATTTCTTTTTGTCCCTAGGGGGCAAAAAAAGTATTAGGCATAATTAAGACCTTCAAATACTATTTATTTTCACATAAGCTATCTGTCTGAAGAATCTTTTTTAGTTTCCCAAAACCATTATGGATGCTGGTGGCAAACAGTGTCTAGAAAGAAATGTATTATATACGTATGGAGGAGCAGTTGTGGCTATGCCTACATAAATGGTAGGGTTAGGGGAAAGGACAAATATGAAAGATATAATTCAGGGCTTGGATCTGATTCTCATTACCACAAGTCCCCCGGGACCTTTGGGGTTCATTGAACTCTAGTAAAGTTCCAGGGTTCTGCATTCAGCTGCTGCTGGCTGAATTGGAGAAAATAATAGAACCACAGGTCTTTGCATCTGAATTGTAGTGTTCTGATATTTTAAGGTCGATGAGCAAATCTGAAAGTTAGCAATTAGAAAAAAATGTGAATATAATTGCACTAATCAGTATAAGAATGTTATTTCCTTGTATCTCAATTGTTAGGAACCAAGGAGGAAAAAAAATTCCTTAGTCCTATTACCCATTGTCCCATTATCAAAAAATATTTATATCTATCAAGCAATGGATAATGTATACCTTATATACCATCTTTCCTTCCGAGAGCTTGTACTGCTAACTTACAAGGTTTTCATTAATATTACCCCTGGCTTCAGCATGTTTTCTACCCTTAATTTCTGTTCATGCTGCTTATACTGATTTGTTCATGAACATTTTTGCATTGCCTTATTTTCTTTTTGTTTTGTTTTTTTATTTCTTTTTAATTCAAGTTTATTCAGGTGACAATTGTAAGTAAGGTTACATAGGTTTCAGATGTACAATTCTGTAATACATCATCTATGTATCACATTGTGTGTTCACCACCCAGAGGCAGTTCTCCTTCCATCACCATATTGGATCCCCTTTACCCTCAGCTACCACCCCCTCCCCCCTTACCCTCTGGTAACCACTAAACTCTCGTCTGTGTCTATGAGTTTTTGTTTATTTGTTTGTCTTGTTCCTTTGTTGCTTTCAGTTTTATATCCTACATATCAGTGAAATCATATGGTTCTTGACTTTTTCTGTCTGACTTATTTTACTTAGCATAACAATCTCAAGATCCATCCATGTTGTCACAAATGCCACTATTTCATCTTTTCTTATGGCATAATAGTATTCCATTGTATATATATACCACACCTTCTTTATCTGATCATCTATCGAAGGACCATCGACTTATTTTCAATGTCAGCCTTAGACCCAGCCAAGAGGAGCATGTATTATCCCAGATCCTGCACTTCAAAGGCCCCCTCTGGGACCATCCCCTCTGTTCAGGGAGAGGGATCCATGCAGCCAAGGGGATACGAATACCCGTGTCTCACATTCCCTTTATTAATCCATAATCCAAGTACCCGGAACTAGGGGATTTCCTTCGCAAATGATCAAAATCCTTTTCCACAACCTTTGCAGACGTTTTCCCTGAGTCCATCTTATGCCATGCACATTCTGCAACCATTATGTGCACCATTAGACCCAAAGGGCTGTAGGGAAGCAGCTTCTGTTAAGGGGTTGGACAGTGACTAGACATGCGGTTTACAAAGTTTACCTGTGTACCTGTGAGGCCTCTCTGAGCACAGAACAGAGCCAAGAGTAGAAATAGAAGAGGGACATGTTGGCCAAGGGTCTGGTGTCTAGTTCTTTTCATGCCATCATATTTAGAGGTGGAAAACTGAACAGTACAAGTATGCTAATTGAATGTGTTCTTTGTTTAGTTTATGATGTTTAAATATTAATGCATATATATATAATAGCTTTCATTTGTTCTTTCATCCTAATCTCAAAAATGTTAGAGAGAAGTGTTCTTATGGTTGTATGCATATTTTATAAACTTCCCTACTCCTCTATAGAATAAGTAAATTTATAAACGACCAAGATCAAAAGTTATTCTGAGGAATGATTTGGTCTCCCTTAAGACTAAAACCATTCAATGAGTTGCTAACCAAGTGATATTCCATAAACTAATTTTATTTTTCAATCATCATTTCTCCATAATTACTCGATTCCTTATTTTTAAGAACAGGAATTGTTATAAATCTATTAATGGATGTGTCTCTGTATCTGTCTATGTAATTATGCCTTTATCATAAATTTATCAATAAGTTAACAAATCACAAAATATGTTCCTTTTTCTCCCAAGATTTCTAGAAGCTTAGAATATTGCTTTATTAATATTCCCCTTAATGAAAGTTTGAGTCACACCTGTATGTATCTTTTTTTTTTTAACTCAACAGACTGAAGAGCCCAACATAGAACAAGTAGGAATTGATGTTTGTGTTCCTGAGCTGAGCTCTTTTTCCCTAGGGCAGTGCCATGAAATGCTCTGGTGTTGGGGGCAGCTTTGATTTCTTTCCCTCCTGCTTGAAAAAACTGTTTTAGGATTGTGAGCTTTTTCCCAATTTCACAGAGTCGTGCCAGATGTTGAGATCCACATTTTTTTTTTAAAGAAAGAAATTGATGGCAAATTTTAAAACTCTCTTCCACTCAGTTGGAAATAGAGCAGCCAAATGTGGAATTTAGTAGTTCAATGACATCTTGACATCACCAAAAAAGGGTTACACTTTGAGAATGGGTTTTCCTGCAGTTTTAATATTGCAACCACTGGCAGTTTTATGCTGCATGGGTCACTGTTTCTCTGTTTCTAAGGGGTTTTCCTATTTTGTAGAGAAGATATTTTCAGAGCCATTGTTTATTTTCAACCGGAACATTTGCTTTTTATCATAGAGGGTGGTAATTCTTTTGTGTGGTCTCCACATGTATAATAACTGAATGGCTATCCTGAATCAGAATAGTTTTATAAATAGCTCACATAATATTTCCAAATGTGTATCTAAAATGTATTTTACAGACCAGACATTTTCTTGAACATTCTTGGTTTTATTTGTTATTTAAAAATTTACATAAAATGAGGTATTTTCAAAACTAGACATGTTCTGAAAAAAAAAATCCAGTAATCTTAGTTTAGTGATAGACTGTTAGGATTTTACTTGGTAAAGAATGCTAGTTATTTCTTTTTTCTCTGTGAGTTATTTACAAATAAAATTGGAGCAATTTAAGACAGATTATGCTTTATTTCACCATTAATTCTAAAATCATGCCAGAAAATACACAATACATGACCATTAATTGAAAAGTCAAGTATAAATTATATTTTAAGTACAATATACAAGGTAAGTCAGAAAAATCACTAATAACTTTCTAAATATTCAGTGATTTAGTTTTCAAGTCTGTCTACAGGAATATTACAACACTATGCTATGACTAACCAGATAAATCTTATCGATTTAAATATTAATAAATTGAAATCAACGTTCATCTAGTATCAGACTTTATTATACAAGTGAAGAGGTACATTGGTTTGTTAAACTTAATAGAATACGCATGCATTTAAAATGCTTTGGAATTATGAATTTGTATATATATATATATATATATATGTGTGTGTGTGTGTGTGTGTGTATATACAGAAATATACTATGTATAATGCATGTATGCATGCATATGTAAGCATATATACATATAAAATTAAAATAAAATCAGAGTCTCAGTATTGAAAAGAACTGTGATGGTAAGGCAATGCTATTTGACATTTAATATTTGAATGCTACTTTATTATCCCTAGTCTTTTAGCACATATTTTTTTTTGCTCTCTGTTAATTATGTTTTGATTGTTGTCAATATGGAAATAAAGAAAATGCTTTAAAATTTATTATCCATTACTAAGCCACTTACTAAATTTCTTACTGAGTTTTATAGACTATAAAAAACAATATAATTTATTCTAACAAAATTCAACACTACATGAAAATATCACATATAATATGGCAATTTTTTACATTGTCTTACTTTTAAGTTGCAGTCACCTTAATGCAACTATTTACAATAATTACATACATCACATGAGTCCTTTAAACTTATTTATATTATGTTCATTCATTTATTTACTTACTTAGCTATATATTAGATTAGTGACTTTATTAAACTTCTATACAAAATTCAGTGAATATGTGTATATATCTTTCTACATATGTACATATGTATGTATATATATTTAATATACATTTAAATAAAAATATTTAAAAATAGCTAACAATGATATGGACAAGATTTAAATTACAGTTGCAAAAAGATTTGGTAAAATTTTAGATAAAATTCTTAATTTTAGAGGTGATTAAACAATTGCATATTGAATATCAGTACCTATCTTTTATAAAACTTAATTATCATAAATATTGAACTGAAAAACTAAGGACACAATAACATAAAAATTATTATCTCTTAACTTAAATAATAAGGGTATTTAAGATCCCTATGTAATGAATTATGCTATAGAGACTTCAAAATAGAATTATTATCAAAATGGTCACTACTCAGGATATGTTTAGATATAATCACATGTGTTTATAAAAGAAAGTTCTTCAGAGTAATATTCTTTCTCTTAACTGAATCTGGTAAAAGTATTTGGTTAAATTTTCTGTCCTTTGCAGATCACGTATCTCAAATTATTGAATCTTGAGAAGAAAAACCAATTGCGTTTTCAAACAAGGCCTTATAGTATTATGAATCCCTTTCTTCTGTTATGGTTTCATTGCAATATAAAATAAAAGATTTTCAAGACTCAAATATTGAACAAAATTTTATATTAATATTACTTGCATAGTTTATTGCATTATGAAAATAAATCTGAGTCAAATTTTGAGCTAAAATTGTAAAATATAATTTATTATAATATTCACTTTTTTAACTTATTTATGAACTCATTGATACTCCACTTCTCTTTCAAAAATAACATAACATTTGGTGATACCTAACATGAAATCGAAAAATATTAAAAAAGAGTAAGACAAAACAGCATATTAAATGCTTCGAGGAATAGAATAACATTATAAAATGCATATGCAAGGGGGTTATACACTTGTCATGGATGAGCTTCAATGTGGTCCTTAGCTTTCTAGCAGCAAGGCAGAAATGAGAAGCCTGTTCTGTGTAACAATATATGGACTTCATAAGATCAAAGCAAATCTACTTGCTGAGGAGAAATATAAGCCATCCTAAAAAAAAAAAAAAATCAGAAAAAAGTCTCTTCAAAGGAAATATCCCCTATTACATACTATCTATAAATACATGACTGGTTGTTTCATTTAATGGCAGAGGATTTAAACAAATGCATAATTCAATTGCTGTGATTACTAAGGGAGAAATCTGAAAAACATGGCATGATACAATTACTTACTTTTGTGAATATCTGAAATGTTGAACAGTAGATTTCAGATTATGGGGAAGGACTGATAAACAGACCAGCCTTGAAGGAATGTTCCACAAATAGACTTCTCTCAGAAGGGCCTTTGATAGATAGAAATTGGGCATGAGGGGGTTTGAGATTGTATTCCCTGGCAAGTAATTGGAATAAAGCAATTCTATGCTGCCAGATAAATATTGACCTATATGTGTTAACAGAGAGTCAAGCTTGAAATAGAGTTGACTTTCTCTTGTTGAAATTGAATAGTGTAGCTAGGTTGTGTACCTGAATGAAAGGATGTCTAACATGGGTACAGTCGGTACTTGAATGAGTTCTTGTAGGCAGAGTATGATCTTCTGAACATGGCTGGTAATCCTCCACATTGTACAGAAGGATGGGGAGCTGAGGATTCAAAACTCTTTTACATATAGCATACTCACAAAACTTTCAACTAGAAATTCTGTAAGTCAAGTGTAATCACATAGCTACTTCAGCCACTGATAAAATAAGTGTGCTCAGAACACTTAGCATTGAAAAATCGTTCTTCTTATCATAAAACCTTTTTGTGTAATGTAAAAACATTGCACATGTTATATCAAGAAACAAGGTGCAAATCTAATTGCCATAAGGAACCATTATATGTAAATAGTTAAACATTGGTATTTGTCTAAAAAAAGTCACTGGAAACCAGAGTTATAGCAGTTTATTTGCTGTCCTACTGAATAGTAATGATAAAATGAGTATAATATGTGACTTTTAAATGTATTTCTTGGGTCATTAAATATTTCAAATGAATATCAGATATTTATGTTTTATCTAAAGCTTTAGGACATGGAGACTATGTTGTGAATATATATTATATATATATATATATATATATATATATAATGTATGTATATGTATATATATAATGTATGTATATGTATGTATATATTTAAAATAATGGCATCAAATCATTTAGGATATATTTTGTTACACTTGACGTTAAAGAATATTCTTCTTATTCCACACAGAATGCATCAATTACTGTCAATAGCACATTCAATTGGTCAAACTTTTCTTGTAGTAGGGTAAAGAGTTTTAGTGATAATTAATCAATAATGATAAAATGGGGTTGAAGGAGCAAATCTTGTCCTATATAATGTAGGTCAATTCAAAATATTAATTTGGGTACAACTAGAAATATTGCTTCTGAAGTTAAAAAGAATACCATCTTTAAAAAATAAGAACTAGGCAAATCTTAACTATAAAGAAGCACTAATAAAAAGTCTTTCTCTCTCTCTCTCTCTCTCTCTCTCTCTATATATATATATATATATATATATATTATATATATATATTATATATGTATATAATATATTATATATAATATATATGTATATAATATATTATATATATATAAAATATATATACATATGTATGTATGTATGTATGTATGTGTGTATATATATATATATATATATATATATATATATATATATATATATAATGTTTGTCTCAGTTTGGGCTGCTCTAATAAAATAGCAGAGACTGGGTGGCTCATACAACACACATTTATTTCTCATCAGTATTCTGGCTGGGAAGTCCAAGATTAAGGTGTCTGCTGATTTGATTCTTGGTGAAAATTCTCTTGCAGATGGCTTCCTTTTTTCTTGGATACTGACCTGGGTGGGTGTGTGTGTGGAGGGAGGAAGAGAGAGAAAGAGAGAGAGAGAGAGAGAGAGAGAGAGAGAGAGAGAGAGAGAGAGAGAGACAGCGAGCCAGGGAGAGCTATTTTCTTCTTAAAAGAGCACTAATCCCATCATGAGGTTTCCACCCTCAGGACCTCATCTAAATTTAATTACTGTCCAAAGGCACACCTCCTAATACAATGCAATTGTGGGTTAGGGTTTAACCTGTGGATTAGGGGGCATACAAACATTTAATCCATAGCAATGTTTAAACAGCATGTCTTAAATGACATATTTTATAGCATACTCAGAAAATGCAGAACGTACATGATACGGAAAGTCACAATGAATAGTTACCAAAATTGAAAATATGCTTTAGTATAAACAAGACTAAAACAGTATTCAAAGGACTGAAAACCTTATAAAATATCTTCTTTAATCACAATAGAATTAAGCTCCAAATCTAGTGTACAATCAAACACTACATTTTTAAACTGCTAGTGGGTCACAGAAAAAAATCTCGAGGGCATTTATAAAATATATTAACTAAGTAATAGTAAAAATGCAAGCAGTAAAGCTTGTAAAACACACAAAAGTCCAACAAAGCCAAATTTAGGTCTTTGGAAATATTTATAAAATGATAAATTACAACAAAAAATATAAAAATGAAAACACACAAATCAGATAAATATGTGAATCTATACATGCAAAAACCTCAACCAGCTCTTACAACTCAAAAAAAAATACAAATTATCAAATTGTAAAAAATTAGTGAAGCATTTGACAAATCTCCAAAGAAGATATACAAATGATCAACATGCATATGGAACTATGCTCACTGTCATCAGTCCTTAAGTCAAGGCAGCTCAAAACCACAATGAGACACAACCACTTCACACCTACTGGGATAAACATCCTCATTAAAGCAGATGGTATGTGTGCGTGAGTGTGTGAGTGTGACTCTGTGTGTGTGTGTGTGTGTGTGTGTGTGTGTGTGTGTGTGTGTGTGTGTACGTGTGTGTATTTTCATTGGTGGCCTGATATTAAAATATTATATGTAAAAAAAATAAGACAACTACTTTAGGAAGAACAAATTTAGAAGAATAACATGACCTGATATCACGAATTATTATGAAGCTAATATAAATTTGACATCATATAGACACAAGGATAAAATTAATGAAATAGAACAGACAGTTCAGAAATATCTCCTTCCTATACTTTCACTTAATTTATGACAGTTAACATCATAATATACTCAGGAAGGATACATTTTTCAATAACTCGTGTGAGATCAACTGAATACATAAATGGAAAGAAGGTGAAATTTGACCTGTACCTCAAACCCTGTATAAAAGTGAATTCAATATATACACTATCTCTAAATATGAAAAGTGAAACACTAAGGTTTTTCAGAAATTAATATAGAAAAATACCGTTATGACTCACAGGTAGGTCCACATCTTGTAAAACTGGACACAAAATGCCCTTTATCATAATATAAAAGACTGACAAATTAAATTGCAGTAAATTAAGAATATTTGTTAATCTAAAGCAGCGGTTCTCAACCTGTGGGTCATGACCTTTTTGGGGGTCGAACGACCCTTTCACAGGGGTTGCCTAAGACTATCGGAAAACAAAAAGATATTTACATTGCAATTCACAACAGTAGCGAAATTACAGTTATAGAGTAGCAATGAAAATAATTTTATGGTTGGGGATCACCAAAACATGAGGAACTATATTAAGCGGTTGTGGCATTAGGAAGGTTGAGAACCGCTGATCTAAAGGAATCATCAGGAGATTGATTTTACGTGTACATATAGGTGCTGGAGAAGGTGTTTGACATACATATAACCAATAATATCTAATATTTCTAATATCCTGAGTAAATACAGATCTTCTTCAAATCACAACAAAAAGACAAGCCAATAGGAAAATTTGAGAACAAAAGGAAAGATCTGAATGTGCATAATGATATTCAAATAATCAGTAAGGAAATGACAAGTTACTCATCTTAATTTATGTACAGGGTAAAGCAATGTAAATCCAAAGTGCAATACTCCTATCAGTATGGCTAAAATTTAAAAAGATGGAAAGTCACCATTGTTGTTGAAGAAGTAGAATGAGAGGAAACATTATACACAGGAGATGAGAGCCTATATTGGTAAAAACACTTCAGAAAACTCTTTGGTAAAATATACTAAAGTTGAATACATATACATTCTAACTCCTAGCACCTGCACTCTTAGAAATATACTCAACAACAACAACAACAAAAAATATATATATACACATATATATGTATATATATATATATATATATATGTGTGTATATATATATATATATATATATATATATATATAATTAGAGATATACATATTAATGTTCCTAGCATCATTATTTTTAATAAACAAAACATAGAAGCAACTAAATGCCTATCATTAGGTTTATAGATAAGTTGTTGTGTAGCCAGTAAATATTCACAACATAAAATTAGCTAATGAAAAAGAATTTCACGTCATAAAATTGTATAAAAACTTCTAGATCTATAAAAGTACACACCATATGACTCCATTTATATAAAGTAAAAAATGGCAATAGTAATATGTGGTGATAAATATTAGAAGAGTGTTGTTTGGGAGTGTGAGTAATATTTAGAGAAACCTTCAAAATGTCTTTGTGGTTCTGGTAATATTCTCATTTTTTATCTAGGTAATGGTAACACAGGGGTGTTCATCTTGTGAATATTCATCAGTCTGTACATATAAGATGTATGTACTTCTCAATGCATATATTAATTAAATTAAAAGTTCACCTAATAAAAATAAAATGAAGAGACACAGCATATAAGCATATTTCCTGCAAGCCAAAATCTTGCTATATGTCATTGGAATACCATTTGCTTTTTCCCTCTAGTACCTAAAAGAGTAGGAAAATTCAACAAAAATCATAATTCAATTATACCATAATAATTCTGAATCTATGATATATTCATTACATAGTAAAAATTAAATATTAGAATAAAAGTTCAGTAAATTTAGGCATATATTTTGAGTGTTTGGTTAATCACATAATATGTACATATGAAAAGAAAACTATTATGAATTTATTTCTTCAATTTCAGCTTTAAATAAAAAAGATAATGTTAATGAAGTGAAACAACTCTTATTAAAATGCCCTTTGAATTGTCAAAAATACATATTGCTTTATCCTCAACTGCAGGTATACGCACATTCTCATGAATGAAATCATCCATCTTTAAGCAAATTAAAATTACCTTTGTTTTACTTATTATATATGTAGCCAACCTTTGTGAATCTTTGTTCATGTTAACAGGATTAGACATTCTATAGACAAGCAAATTTCTTAGAGAATTGAATATATTTTGAAATGGAAAATTTCACTCATCCATGAAATTAAACAGTGCATTAGGAAAAAAAATAAGTATCATTTCAATTATAGATTCTGTCTTTCCTCCTTAAATTCTCTGTTTAAATTTCCATGTCAAAGTAAATAGTGTCTTATTCCAAATCAAACTCCTAGGAAGTGTTTGTCTCATGCAAAGCCACCGTTTACTTTAACAATCTGTAGGTATAGTGCTTGTGGTTTGACTCTTCCAGTGGGACCGCCTTGCTGCATAATTCTGCTTGCTTGCTTCTTTTACCATGTTTTATAATCATGCTGGCCTCCTAACAATCTGTTTCATTTTATATCTCAAAACTTTTTCTCCTAATTCAACATTTAGCAGGCATTTAACAGTTTGTGGAAGGAATGAAGGGAAGGAAGGAGGGAGGGCGGTATGAGGAGGATCACACTGCAGCCTTGTCAATAGTGGTATAAAATGGTATCACCTAGATTCTTGCCGCCCATCTTGCCCCTCGAGTAATGTGTCATTCATTTGGCATTTCCTGAGGGTTAGATTTTATTGCTGATATTATTGTTTGATTTTTTTTTTTTCTTTTGAGCTGGGCATGGGCTGACTGAGGATGCTATTTTCAAGTCAAGGGCATGCCTATCCTTGGTGTCCTGGTCACAGGACTCTTGTCCTGTGGAGCCCAAGTATTATTGTTGGATTGTTGTTTTTGTTTTATTTAAACATTTTCTTAATATAAATTATAAAGAAATCATGGGAGCTGAAATTAACATAAGGTGGAAAATCTGGATAAGACTTGTCTGCAAGTTTCAATAGAAAAAAAAATTATGATATGTACTAGAATAAAAATGGAATTCAGTCTGATCCTCCCTAGCTACTCATTAAATCTTTCAGTCTTGACTAGCGAGAAAAAATTCACCCAATTCTTTTATTCACTTTTTAAGCTTGTGTCTTCTGCTCCAGGATCCCACAAGAATTCTCTTGTGCTGTAGAACATATTAGGAAAGTTGTAAGTACAGATAATTGCTTTAGTTATATAAAGTAGTCAGATAATATATATATCTTAGAAATTTTTATATGGTCTTGTCTCAACCCTAATATATCTTTCTTTTCATGGAAAAATGTGAGTGATGTATTTGCTTGACAGAGTAAGGCAGAAATTTCTGAAAATGTCCTTAAATTAGGATTTTTTTTTAAAAATTAAAGTTTATTGGGGTGACAATGGTGAGTAAAGTTACATAGGTTTCAATTGTACAATTCTGTAATACATCATCTATATATAACATTGTGTGTCACCACCCAGAGTCAGTTCTCCTTCCATCACCATATATTTGACCCCGTTTACCCTCTTCTACCAACCCCTCCCCGCTTACCCTCTGGTAACCACTAAACTATTGTCTGTGTCTGTGAGTCTTTGTTTCTTCCTTTTTTTTTTTTTTCAAAGTTGCAGAAAAGGAGTTTATTAGAAGTAAAAATACATTTCAAAGAAGCAGAAGCAGACCGAGCAGTAGAGAATGGCTCAAGGGCCATTATGAAAAACAAGTACACTCCAAAGACTTTGGAGTGGTCCAAGCAAAGGAAGCTCAAAGGCCTTTGTTTCTTTATGTGTTTGTCTTGTTCCTTTGTTGCTTTCAGTTTTATAACCCACATAGTGAAATCATATGGTTCTTGACTTTTTCTGTCTAATAATGCATATATGCAAACACTTTCATAAGTCATTTGCAAAAAGAAATTTTAATAAGAATTTCAAATAAATTAAATCAAGATGTTTTCAATATCAAGTATTCAGAGTTATGAATTAAAGTAATGCAGAAATCTTGGTCCAATTTTCAGGAAGACGACTTTGAAATTAGGGATTGAATCCCCAGAACCAGGGGGAGGGTTTCATACCAGATGAGACAGAATTAGAAGCATTAGTAGGTTTTGTTGTGAATAAACATAAAGATATTAGAGAAAATAGAATCATGAATACAGTGCCAGTGAGAAATTTGATCTAAGCAAATTCAGATTAAGAATGCATGCAAGTAGGCAAAAGGAATAGCATGTTTGAAAAGAAGTGAAAAAGAAAGTGCACTGTGGTTCCCATCAGCCATTCATGGGGTTGAAGTGCAGCCTGAGCAGGAAAACTGGAGAGAACTTAGATAAAATGGTAATGGGCCTTAAATTAAGGAGTTTACATTTTGTTCAAAATAATTTTGCACTGAAGTGAATTTTTTCATTAGATTGCTCGTCTAAGAAATACATGACAAGACAAAAATCAAAGAACAGTATGTTTCTACATATCACTTCGCTAGAAAATGTATTATTTTAGAACTTTAAGGCTCTGGCTTAATGAATTTGGTTTGCTTTAAAAAATTGCATACTGAAAGAAGTTATATTTTTAATTGATATTTAATAACAATAGACATAATAGTTACAACAATAATAATAAAAAACTGATATGTTCAAGGTTAATAGAGAGACCAGATTTTTTGTTTTCTGAGTTCATGAACACATACAAGCGTTTTAAATATCTATAAATTGTTTAAATGAGAATTTTATGAAATAAGGTTTGTGGAAGCATTCTTTATAAGTTTCAGAGCACTGTTGCTATTTAGCCATCTATTTTTACTTTTATCAGTATTGTCATATTCTAATGAATTGAATATGCCTATAATGTAGTACTATACTTATAGTGCTATAATGAAGTAACATAAACAGAGGATAAAATGTTACAATGCAAATGCATGATATTTTCTTCCACTACTTTGTGTTCGTAGTTTTAAACTATCTATAATCATATACTGTTTATTTCATTCATATACTGTGTTCTAAAATTACAAATCTGAATATGTACCTAAAAATTTGGCAATAGACATAAATTAGTTTCCAAAAATATATTTCTTTTGGTCACACAATCACACACATACATGACAAAAATGGGAATTTAATGATAGTATAATAATTTAGTGGAATGCATACCAGTTTTATTAATAAGATGTGTGAATTTGAGAGATATCATAAAGACGAAATTAATTACTTTAAAATAACTGTTTTTATTTAATTTTTAAAAAGTGATGTAACTTCTAAAGAAGGGAATAATAATTACTCATTTTCCTGGAAATATATACTAAAGGAGAAATATACAATTTTATTTTATTTTTTTAAATTTATTTTTAATAGCAGTTGACATATACTATTTGATTAGTTTCAAGTGTACAACAAAGTAATTTGACATTTATATACCTAACAAAGTGATCACCACAATAAGTCTCATAACCACACATAGTTATGATGGTATTATTCACTGTATTCCTTAACCTGTACATCACATCCCCATAACTTACTTGGTAACTCAAATTTTGTACTTCTTAATTCCCTTTCCTATTTCCATCTAACACCTGGTAGTCATCAGTTTATTCTCTGTATCCATGATTCTGGTTCTGTTTTGTTTGTATGTTTGT
Organism: Hipposideros larvatus; assembly: GCA_031876335.1. NCBI lineage: Eukaryota > Metazoa > Chordata > Mammalia > Chiroptera > Hipposideridae > Hipposideros > Hipposideros larvatus. Next base: position 18,075,980 of record CM063091.1, read on the forward strand.
TTTTTCCTTTGTTTGGATTCTAAACTACAAGTCTAGAGTGTATACCATAGCCCCTCTTCATTGGTGGCTCTTGAATTTCACCTTTTATTTCCCACTACAATGAGACTGTTCAACACCTGCTTTCATTTTTGACTCTGGGTCCCATTTTCCATTTGGCTTATTTGCCTTTTGTCCTGCACAGCAGAATATTTGAAAAATGCTTTGAGTGGAAAAGCAGCCAGGAACGTCTGGCTCCCTGTTTCTGCCGATATCTTTTCTTTCTCCTTGGATCACTCTAATAGCTGTCATCGGATAGTGAAGTCCAATGTCTCTCTCTCCTTACCCGTGAGATAATCCAGATGGCTTTGAACCGCTGCTTCTTTCTCCGCTTCTGAGCTTCCCACACTGTGAATCAGCTGATGTAACAAGGGGAAAGCGATCGAACTGTGTCTTCCCTTCTCCCACAGATGACATCCTGAAAGCCTGCTTCCTTCATTGCTCTTCCTTGACTTCAAACAGCTGTTTCATGCATTTTATCCAGTTTGAATAACCCATTTGCAGGGCTATTCTGATATAAGCTAATCTGTCATACTATAAGTGAAGTTAAGGCTTTTTTTTTTTTTTTAGACTAATGACCATTAACGTTTACTCAGATCTTTATGTGGCTGCTCTTTTCCATCTATAAAGTTCCAGCTCAAATATCGTGTCCTCAGGCAAACATTCCCTGACATTACTATGAGAAACTGATGCTTGCTCCTAGTCTCTGTTATATAATACATCCTTATTTTATAGCAATATTTTACCTACCACTCTATTAAATAAGTGTGTGTGTGTGTGTGTGTGTGTGTGTGTGTGTGTGTGTGTGTAAAGTTTAGTTCATTCCACAATGGGTGCCTTGAAACAGAGTGGAGTCATTTGTCTTCATCCTCTCAGTATTCTCTGCATCCATAATGGAACATACACAATTGCTTCTTAGTGTAGGGAAGCATACACGCAAGTCGGAATAAGGGGTCAAAAAACCAAGAGGAATATGGTAACAGAAATACTAGAAATACAAACAAAAACACACATAAAGAGAGAAAAGGAAATAAAAAGCATTTCCTTTAGGGTAAAACTGAAACTGGTTAGATTTCCATGTTTTGCTCATTATAATTCTGTACTTAAATGAAGAACTAATAGCGATTTGTGACTATAGTGTTTGGGTTATAATGTTATAAGGTGTTGAAATACAAATTCTTAAATATATTGAAAAATAGGGAATCGGGTTAAGATGTTTGAGGGGAAAATAGTAGTGAAGGTGATAGGACGGTCACTTTTCATTTTATAATTATATTATTGTTTTTAAGCATCATTATGCATTTTTTATAATATTAAACTCTTGCACAGCAATGTGAATATACTTAAGGCTACTGAACTGTGCACATAAAATAATTAAAATAGTCATGTTATTACCACAATAAAAAATAAAAAGCAGAAATTAACAAAATAGGAAATATAGAAAAAAATATCAACATAAAAGCTAGCTTAGATAAAAACAGGAACAAAAATATTTAGAGGAAATCTAATGAAGAAGATAGCCTGCAAAATTTGTAAATGTCAAAATGGGGAGTATTCTAGTAATTTGCAATGTCTACATATGTTGTTTAATCTTCTTTCTTATTTCTGATCTCTACTGAGTATATTTGAAACTCTCAAAAGAACTACATGATATTAAAAAAAGAAAAATTAACTTCACACCCATTATAATGGCTATTGTATATTAAAAAAACACAAACAAACAAACAAACAAACAAAAAAACATCAGAAAACAAGTGTTGCAAGGATATGGAAAAAATGGAACTTTAGTGCACGGCTGTTGGGAATGTAAAATGGTGCAATTGCTAAATAAATCTGTATGACAGTTCTCCACCCCCAAAATTAAAAATAGGATCAACATGACCCAGCAATTTAACTTCCATGTATATATCCAAGAGACTTAAGAGCAGAGTCTTAAATAGCTATTTGTACACTCATATTCATAACAGCATTATTCCCAAAGGCAACCCAAGTACTCATCTACCCATGAATAGATAAACAAAATGTGACATATATATATATATATATATATATATATATATATATATATATATATATCTTAAAAAAATAGGAATTTTCCTCATCTGCCTTGCCCAGGAAGAGCGTGGTGATGGTGCCAATTTGGGCCAGTGGGGCGACGTCCTCCACGGCTAGACTGAGGAACAAAACGATGGCAGCTTGTCTGTTCCCCTTCCCCCAATTTCCCAGTGCTGTTTCCATCCCCCCAATTCCCCAATAAAAAATCTTTAAAAAAAATACGACTTTCCTATTCATGCTACAACATGGATGAAACTTGAAGATATTATATCAAGTGAAGTAAACTAATCACAAAAGAACAAATGCTATATGATTCCACTTACATGAGATATACCTAGAACAGTCAAATTCATAGAAAAAAAAATAGTAGAATTGTGGTTGCCAGCAGTTGGGAGGAGGGAAAAATGGAGAGTTATTATTAAAGTGTATGAGTTTCAGTTTTGTAAGATGAAAAGAGTTCTGAGATGGATGGTGACAATATTTGCACAACAATGTAAATGTACTTAATACCACTGAACTGTACTTAAAAATAGTGAAATGGTAAATTTTATGTTATGTGTATTTTACCATAATTAAAAAAACAATCAATTAAAAAATTACACATATAATATAATCGTTTTTCAATAGATTGTTTCCATCTATACACCCATCCATCTGTGTATCTGTATAAAGAGCCAGTTAGAAAAGTCTCGTCTAATTGTGAGTTATATTTGGACAGGATAAGTTTAGATATTATTTTCATGTTTTGTTTGGTTGTGGTTTTTCTTTCTCTTTATGCTTTGCCATGTTATTTAAAAACTTTCTGATAAGCATATGCAATTAAAAAAATAAACTAAACAAATGAGTTATCTCAACATAGAATAGACCAATAACCATGTATGAAAATAAAAGAATGCTCAAGAAGGGGCTGACCAAGTAGCTCAGTTGGTTACGAGCACGAACTCTGAGCAACAGGGTCGCCAGTTTGATTCCCGCATGGGCCAGTGAGCTGCGCCAGAGCTGCTCCCGTTTATGCTCTTAGCAGCAGGGTTGCCAGGTTCGACACCCATGTGGGATGGTGGGCTGCGCTCGCCCTTCAACTAGATTGAAAGTGGCAACTTAGAGCTGAGCTTGCGCCCTCCACAACTAAGATTGAAGGGCAACAACTTGACTTGGAGCTGACGGGTTTTGGAAAAACACAAGGTTCCCATTCCCCAATTCCACAACACTGTTCTCCTCCCCAATTCCCTAATAAAAATCTTAAAAAAATACTCAAGAAAACAATAAGATACATTTAAATATTGCTTTTTTTGTTCATCTGAGCATCACTTCTCAACCTATAATGTGTTTTCCTCTCTCCTCCCAACATAACTAAAGATAAAAAGTGCCAAATTTCTGAAGCCTTGTGGTAGGAGCAAAATATAGTTTTAATCTATGGACTTGAAAACCTTAAATTTGATTTAATGTTTTGTATATTTTCACCATAAAATATTTTGTTTTATTATTCCTTCATCTCTATGACCCAGGACAGGTATTTATTGTTTCTTTCCTAACCTAACCACAATCTAACCATCTTCCAGAGGAAAAGAAAAAGAATAAAAGTCACTGGTGAAACTTAATGACACTCCTTTCCTCCAGTATAAAATCTAAAGTGTTCTTCTTTATCATCATGACTCAGTGTAATATTGCTGTTTTGCATATGTCAAAACATATTTGATTCATCTCAAAGTGTCCATTTAACTCTAGCTAATATTACTTTTAAGTGATGCTTCAGACATCATGTTAATTTAATCACTCTCTTTTGTCCCCAAGACACAATTTACCTCTCTCTCCCATCTTCCATTTTTCTTCTGTTCCAATCTTGAATGACATGGTCAAGGCAAACTTAAAAAAGGCCTTTTCTGTATATTATGAAAATAAGTTCTTCCATCTTTATATGTATCTCTGTGACTATATATTTTTCACTAGGGTATTATTTAATACAGGGTATATATGATACTTATCTTTTATTTACTATTCTGTCCTTAATTTTGGTTCTACATAGAGATTTCAAACAATTGAGGGAAAAAGGTGTAATGTATTCTTCATTTTCCCTAATAAATAGCACATTTTGATTCATAGTAGGCATTTATTACTTGATTGATTCATTTAACAATACTGTTTTTTAAAGGGAAATTATTGTCTGTAAATCACGTTTGGTATAAATTAATAACATCTGGAGCCAAACTGAAGTAAGCTTTTATGATTAAAATATCTGTTGCACTTTAAGTCTTGGAAGTATTATTAAAAGGAAAGAAAAATGGTATTCTGTTCCAGACAATATTTTGACTTTCAATGACAAAAATTAAGTGCTACTAAAGCAAATATGTGAGTTGATAGGTTTATTAAAGGTAGGAAAGTGAAAGAGAGCTTTATCTTTTAATGCCACTCAACAAATATTTATTTAATATCTACCATGTGTGAGAAGATCTACTAGCTCTAGAGATACCAGGTAGAACAAGTTAGCCATGGTCCCTGGTCAGCCTACATGGAGCTTAGTATAAAATGGAGGGGTCTGTACACAATTGCAATGAAGTGTGATTATCACTATCTTACAGTAAATATGAGATATGAAGCCAAGGGTGCTTCCCAGAGAGAGTTATGATCTAAGTGGATAGCTTGAAATGTCCGAGTAAGAAAGGAATGTACACAATGAAGAAGGGACACTTTTTAAGACTGGAACTAAATATTATATGATGGCAGGATAAACTGGTTGGGGGGAGAGAGTGAAGAGATGGAAAGAGATCAGGCTGTCCTATCAAAAATGCATGTGAAATCCATCTATTGCTGTAGTCTATGACACATCATCTCTTTCCTGGTCACTGCAGTAGCTTCCTACGTGGTGTCCTGACCTTCGCAATTCCCCTACACAGCAGAAGCTACAAACTTTTAAACAATATATACAAAATATATGTTAATAATTATCTTCTTATAGTCAGCCAATACTTTACATTTTTATCAATATGAAAGGTAATTTGGACCATTTCCCCTACAAGCTTCATCTCTTTCCACTACTTTACTTATTGTATTTCAAACACAGTAATCTTTCAACTTCACAAAGTCAACAAGATCTTTCTTATATAAGAAAATTCAAATTTACTTTTCCTGTATCCTAAATCCTCTCTTTCATCCTCATCTTTTTGCTGACACCTACTCATCCCTTAATTCTTAGTGTCAATATTTTACTTTCAGCCAGGTCTTGCTTGGATACCCACTGTAATTTACCTTATTTTGTTCATAACCATATGAACAGCACGGAGGATTATGGTGGCATATAGTAGGTGCTCAATAAATATTTGTTGAACTGAGTAACTGGAGGAAAGCTAAATAATAGCTAAATAAGAAATGGAGAGTTGGAAATTGACCTGGCTGCCTTATTTAATGGATTGGACGATGTTAGTTGGAAAACAGAAAAAAAATGTAATGAAGAGACAGAGTCAACTCATTGTGTTAGGGAAAAAGGTGGCAAAATCTAGGAAAATGGAGGCTGGTGGGAAAATACATAGTTTGAAGAGGTATTGTCATTAATGGTACTTTTAAATATATTGAATGTAGTTATTAAGTGAAGCATAGATAAGAGAGTCATGAAAGATATCTAATTTTTGCCTTAGAAAACCAGGTGAGTTGTACCATTCTTTTTTTGAATAAGGAGCATGCACATGCACACACACACACACACACACACACACACACACACACACACACACACCACAAGCACATTTAATAGAAAGTTGTAAGCAACCCAATATTAGGTACTTGTTGGACATATAAGTAAAAATGACCAGATGACAACTGTGTTTAAGGATATGTAACTCAAGAGAGAAATCTAAATTGCAGCTAGAGCAATGTCAGTCATCTTCTAATAACTAGAAGCCTACTACTGAATGAGCTCACTTGAAGAGAGTTTTTGGGAAGAGAGAAAATAAGACTCTTAGGACATTTAAATGTCAGGATAAAAAATAAAGTAGAGACTTTAAAGGAGACCAGAAAAAATGGTTCTGGACAAAAACTAAGGAAATTTGATATCAAGAAATGAAAAGGATGAGAATGCTTAAAATGTGAGGACTCAAATTATGCAGGCTCAAATTATGCAAAGTGACAATTTGGATATAGTTTATTAAATTCCTCACCAAGACCATTGGCAAGGCAGTGTTATTTCATTTCGGGGGGCAGCAGCTAAAATGCAAGTATGTGATTTGCATTTTAAGGCAGAATGGAATTAGCAAACAATAGGGTGCAGACAATTTTTTCAAAAGGTCTACCTAGAAAAGAGAAGAAAATAAAAACAATGAATAGTAGAAAGAAGGGATCTTACATACAAAGTGCTTTTTGAAGATAAAGAGACTTCTGTATTTTTATCCCTTTATGGGAAAGATCTAATTAAGAAGGAATGGTAGAAGAAAGCTGGTAACTCAAAAAGGGACCCCCCCACAACTGAGATGGCAGGAATAACAGAATCATAATCCAGATGGATGGACTAGGGTAGGAACCAGGGGAAGCAATCTGGGATTTGGGAAAACGTATGAATATAGGCTTAGTGGCCAGAACATAGTTCCATTCTTAACTAGTGCCTCTTATTTTCTCTGAAAAATGCACTTAATGTCACATTTTCAGAATAGGACAAAGCTGGGCTCGTCAAACACAATAGAAAGCTAAAGTTTGGAGATGGCAGCATGAGACTACACTAGCAGAGTGAAATTATTCGGTGAATTATTTATACTTGTAATGTATTTAACTAAATTCTACTTTATATTCCCACCAACTTCAAAATGTTTAAAATGCTTCTATTGTGTATGTGCATAAACTAAAATAATTGAACATAGTAGAATGAAAGTGATGATAATAGCACACACATATCTAATTCTTTAGGTCATATCAATTTGAAAAATCTGGTGGGATTATCTAAAAAAACACATTTCTCAAATGAGAAGGGTGTAAATAGAAGGAGCAGGTCATAGTCAGATGATGAGTTTTGAAGGACCAGATTTGTTTTAAAGATTTTATTGGGGAATTGGGGGAGGAGAACAGACAAACGTTGTCCTTTTGTTCTTCAGTCTAGTTGTGGAGGATGTCGTTTCACTGTCCCATGTTGGTATTATCATTGTGCCCTTCCTGGGTGAGGCAGTCACTCTCCGGCCATTGGACGGCAACACACAGCGGCTCACAGCCGCTCATGAAAGCTCACACCCGCTGCCGGCCAGCGCCACTGCAGCCTACGCCATTGCTGGTGACTCACGGCAGCCCAGCTCCAGGTTGAGCTGTTGTTCAGCATCTTAGCTATAGAGGGCGCAGCGTCACTGGCCCTCATTTGGAATCTGAACCGGGGCCCTGCTGCTCAGAACTGACGTCCCAAGCCAACTCCTAACCAATGCGCCCCTCAGCTGGCACTGAAGCACCAGATTTTTGCATTGGAATGAAGCTGACATGTACACTTGAGTAAATACTTTCAGGTGAAACTGAATGGCCGTGTATCCCCCCCCATACAACTACTTTTGTTTTTTTAATAGAAAGGCATGCATTAAAATTGTTTACTTAAATAGCTCCAAATTATATTAATATCAGTTATATTTTTCTTTTTTTTATTATTATTATTATTAGTTCCAGGTGTACAAAACAGTGCAATAGTTATCCTTTTCACCCCCCACAAAATGGCAAGTCCCCTCCTCCCATCCACTGCCTCCCATCCCCGATACCATACATATCTGTTACAATTCCATTGACTCCATTCCCACACTATACTCCACATCCCATGACTATATATGTATTACATTATAGTTGACATATAATATTATTCAACGGCAGCTTCAGATGTACAGTGCAGTGGTCAGACCTCTACACCATCTATGAAGTGGTCTCCCTAACAAGACATGAGTCCATCTGGCCCCCTATAAAATATTTACATCAAACTTAAAAGTTTTTTCACAACAAAAGAAACCATCAATAAAACAAAAAGAAAGCCTACTGAATGGGAGAAGATATTTGTCAATGATATATCTGATAAGGGGTTAATATCCAAAAACTATAAAACACTCATGCGACTCAACACCAAAAAAACAACCCAATTAAAAAATGGGTAGAGGATATGAAGAGATGTTTCTCTAAAGAGGACATACAGATGTCCAACAGGCATATGAAAAAATGTTCAACCTCACTAATCATTAGGGAAATGCAAACTAAAACCACAATGAGATACCACCTTACCCATTATGAGAATGGCTGTCATAAATAAGTCAACAAACAACAAGAGCTGGTGAGGTCATGAGGAAAAGGGAACCCTGGTGCACTGTTGGTGGGACTGCAGATTAGTGCAGCCACTATGGAAATCAGTATGGAGGTATCTCAAAAAACTAGAAATGGAACTACCGTATGACCCAGCAATTCCACTCTTAGGTATTTATCCAGAAAAACCCAAGACACTAATTGAAAAAAATATATGCACCCCTATGTTCATTACAGTTATATTTTTCTAACTGCCTTAAAAGAGAATTTAATATGTTCAATTTTGAAACACACAAAAAAAACTTTAAAAACATTTTTGACTTTATAATGCTGCCTATAGACAGCTTATTCCCTGCTATGTTGAGATAGTCAGAGATCTATCATTGCTAGAGATTTGTTCTTATCTAAATGGATAAATGAGCAATCATTACATTCAAAGAAAGCAACTTCATTATAGAATACAAAAATAAGCAAATAAATCCCCAATTCTTACATATCAGCTTATTAGATTCAGTGCAAGTAACTCTAATGGGAAAAATGAATCAAAATATGTTGTATTGCTTTTGCTATTATGTTTCTATATCAACCTCTAGAGAAAGTATTATTATTAATAGTAGTTATTGTACTTGAAACTATATTGCCTTTCCAATAAAATATAATCCTGAAGTCTTGAACTTTATAAAACTAGACCTGAACCAGATGTAATAATAGCAAAAGTATCTCTGGTTTTTTATCCAAAAATCATAAAAGTAATTACAGGAGTTGCTGCCCATGTTAAATCCCCCTGATGATTTTACTGAATAATATTTTTTTTCTTCCCTATACTACTGAATGCTTTAATTTTTTTGCTATTTGATAAGAACTTGTGAATAATCCTTTGGTTTTAACAAAACAGGACCTATTTCTTGAAATATTTTTAAGAGAGATTCTCTGTACGAGCATTTGATGACATATAGTATATATTTTCATAATTATTTGAAAGTACAACTGCAGATTTTCTCAATTGTTCAGTTATGCTCAAATGACACTGAAAAGCAGACTAAACATTTTATTCAACATTTAAATTAGTGAAATGCAGCTTAAATACATATATATTAGTTTCATGAATCAAGATTTTTTAAAGTGATGATCTTTCAGTTTTTAAGTAGTTTCTCTACTGTAAAAATCAGTTAAGGTCTGCTTGGGGTTGGAATTCTCTATCTTTGGAGTTTAGAAAAAAATGTAGAAGATATTTGAAATTATTCTATGGTATAAGAAATATTTAAGATTTTTCTATACAAATAACAATTATAAATAATACATGGTAAAATTCACTTATGTTTGCATTTTCAATAAAGACAAACACTAGAATAATGAAGCAATGTAGCTGAGCAGACAGGTATTTTAGCCCATGACAAATTGCATTCTTTCTTTCAAGTGAACTTGACCATCTATTTGGATGCCCTCGGCCATTTTGACTGTATTTCATACAGGGATGGTCATACCCTTTAATCAAAAACTACATTATCATTTTCAGATTATCCTGAATCGTAACTCAAAATTATCTTATCAATGGCTACATTGGAGGTAGGTAGACCTCTTTTTTATATGCTCTGAAAAATGCCTGTTGTTGTTTGTTACTCATTCACATCTTTTCCTTGTATCTAGGCTGAGCGTATTTATTTAAGCCTATGCCTTCTCCCATTATGTGTTCTATAATATGAGGTCAGAGGAAGAGATTCTCAGCATCTTTGGCCTGGAAAGAATCTTTTACTAATTAGAGCTGAAGATACAAAGGACTCCTTAGATAGAAGTGGAAATATAATGGCACTTCATGGTATAAAACAGTGAATTTCCTTCTTTACAGTAGCAGCTACTGAAACACCTTCTGCTTAACCAAAGACAGCCAAGGAGCCGGAGTACTGGTTAGGAGAAAAATTCATACTCATGTATAGAAGAGGTGATTTAAATCAGAAGAAAGCTTTTTTTTAAAAAAATCATAATTTTGCTTTATTGGTCCTTTCCCCCCAATATTTACAATATTTCAATAACGTAGAGCAAGGTAGGCTAGAAGAAATAAGCCAGAGGTTCAAAATGATTCATTCAGTAAGGGCTGGGGGAGGACAGGTGAATAGCTTTTGTATATTCTTATAGCTGCTTAGCCAAAAAAGTATAATAATTACACATTGACAGTTGAAAAGATTAGTAAAACTATTGCATTTGTGTGAAAAATATATATTTTATGGAATTGGCACATAAAAATCATTCAGTTTACTAGATTTCAAGTTCTGCCCATATTTTATATGTAGTTACTTCACAGTATATTTAGGATTGATATGCTAGAACAATATTTAAATTTTTTAAAATTTTACTCATTATTTAAGAGTTATATATGAAGGATCTACTGTTTCTAGGCTATCAAATATGCAGTCTAAAGTTGTGTATTTATCTATCTATGTCTATGTTTGTGTCTATGCCTATATATCTTTATCTATACTTACATCATCTTCATATCTATCTATCTATTGTCTGACCTCACAGAGCTTTCAGTCTAGAGCAGGAGTAAAATTAAAAAAAATAATAATACTAGAAAATACTCTATGTGGTACAGCTACATAAGGGAACAGCTGAAATTAAATGTAAAGGAATATTAAGGCATCTAGAAAAAATTAGACAAAAGTTATAAACTGGGAAACTGGTAAAATTATTTAAAATCTGAACACATTATCAACATTTAAAAATTGTTATTAGAGATGAGAGTCTGTATTTCTGGCCTCTTTTGAAAAGCTGGAAGATGTGACAATACTGGGCAAACACCCATGTGACACTGGTCCACTGGATCTGAGAGGTGCCACCCCTTGTAGACAAAGGATGCATTAGTCTGGATCAATACATCCCACTAGCCCATGTTTACATATTGACATTGAGGATGGATGAAGGCTGACATTTTCAGTTGATATTCAGCCTGTTAAATGTCTATTTTGAATATACAAAAGTAAAAAGTACACGAAGTAAGAAAAGAACAACAAAAGTAGAACGCTTTGTTTTCTTGAATGCAAGGCCCCTGTAGGTATGTGCAATTCCTCAAGGGCAAGTGATTTAAAGCTTCCTGGAGGAAATGACATGTAAGCTGAAACCTAAAGGATGAACAAAGAAATAAGAAGGGAGCATTTAGCTGTTAGGCATGTATTCTCTCAGATAATAAATAGTCACAAGTAGGTTGTTTTGTACAACTGAACCTGATAATAAAAGTGAATAAAATAAATAGATATTCACAGGTGCCTAATATGTGGCAGGCATTGTGGTCCATTGGTTTAGAAATACACCTAGTCCTTGCTCTAAAGGAGCTCACAGTACACTAAAAGGAAAGTATGTGCAAGACCCAGGATTTGGCAAAGCATGGAACACAGAATTTGAATAAGTGCGCTGTGAGCAAAGTTAGATCCTGAGAGTAAGAATGTTGATACGTTACTTTGAAGGGAGAGAAAGGATCTATAGTAAATGTCTAAGGAGCCTTGTTAAGAAAATCTGACTTTATTCTAAAGACAAATGCAAATGAGAAGCTATTGCACAATTTCAGGGGAGAAACGTGTGTGTGTGTGTGTGTGTGTGTGTGTGTGTGTGTGTGTGTGTGTTACACTGGATAAAGATCTCTGACAGCAGGCTGGAGGATGAATTAAAGAAGCGGAGCATGGAGGCTCAGCAAATCAGTAAAATAAGTGAGAGACGATGGTGGGGGTGGCGGGGATTGAACTGGTTATAGAGTTGCAGGGTTCTTAAGTAAACATAAAAGTAGAGACATTCAATCCACCTTTCAAAGTGCGCACATTACTCAGTGTCTAATATATTTCTTAGTACATAAGAAATATCAGAAATTTTGTTATACATGATTTTGTTATAAATTGTCTTATTTGTTATAAAAAGTGCCTGACATACAATAAGATTTCAATAAATGTTACCAATGTGATAGTGAGGAAAGGTATTTCAGGGATAATAAACATGAACTCTGGAATCACTCTGTCTTTGAATTCAGAATTCAGGCCGCATTGTTTCTTTTAAGGATCCACCTTTCATTACCTGTGTGACATGGAGGCACGTTATTTGCCTTTACTGTGTCTCAGTTGCTTCATTAGTAATGTGGAGCTTATACTAGTTGATGCAAGGATTCAATGTGATAATACCTGCAAAGGACTTAGAGCAGTGCTTAGCACATACAAAGAGGGCAGAAGTCCTGGGTCTATCCTAATTAGCAAGATGAGCAGTGGTGCCTCTCTAACCTTTTTCTGAAAAAACTTTGATCCAAGTGAGTACATCTATATTTAGCAACCTCAGAGAAATTCTCGATACCAAAGAAGAGCTGGGTGTCAAAACAGGAGCAGGGGTAGTAAAGACATGATAGAATATGGTGGATGTGATTCCCAAGAACAAATCTTGCAGTACTAAGCCTATTATAAGGAAACAAACAAAACCATGTTTAAATCCATTGGCTAAACTGTAGTTTCTCATAAACCATAATGTTCAGAATAGCAGTGAAAAGCAATGAGGCTAGAAAGTAGGATTACTTTCAATAAAGCACCATTACAAAGAACAACTACCAGAGAGGGAAAATAAGAAGTGAATGCTCACACTAATTTGTGTTCCCGTTTCGATTTGAAACACCATTCAACAGCAAGCCAGCAACTAACTTTGTTGTTAATCATTAGTCTAAACAGATGTCGCCTTATGTAATAATGAGTAAAATTCATCAAGAGGCAGCACACTAAAAAATGATCATAATAAAGAAGTCTCCAGAACAACTGAAAAGGAACAATCATAAAAGAGAAGCGATCACAATATTTCTGAGAGAAAAAAAAAAAAAAGGTGTTTCTGGATTGAAATGGCCGTCCTAAGGTGAGACCTTATATTGGCCAACGACTGCTCACCGGCATCCAACGCGGGCGGGCGTGCAGTTAGCTTATTTCCAAAGCGGGAGTAGGCAACAGAAATGGAACAGGGAAAGAAAGAAAATTAAAGATAAATTCAAGAATTAGTTGTGGAGGATATCGTCTTAGGAGGTTGGCCTCCAATTTGCCGACTGATGTTTAATCCTGTGACATTCTGTGGAGCCGTTCTTTGGAAATGAATCTCACAATTGTGCACAGAGAAGAGCTATTAAAGGGGATGCATTTTTGTTTTTTGTTTGTTTGTTTTTTTCCCTGAGTGTAATGATTAAATTAAGAGGCATCTAGAAATCGGGTGTTGAGGAGTTCAATTCTAATATAAGCACAATGGTAAAGAAGCAACAACATAGAAAGTAATTTATGAAAAAATTACAAAGTGGTGATACTGCTTTGAAAATGTGAAAAAGCATTTTTTAATTTGTTATTTAATTAATTTTTACACTGTAGGAGGTCCATGGGAACCTAATTAATTATTACTCCTCCCTAATGAATTCTAATTAATTATATTTTTCAATTGGGAATAAAAATACCATCTTATTTCTGATATAGCTGGATAAGAGAACTTGTTTCCTATGTAAGGATGAAAACTGTGTTTTTTTTCATTTTTTTCTTTTAATAAGTAATGAATTAAAATAATCCTTATTCTCTCCTCCATCTCTGATACTGACATACAACTGGAGAATAAGCCCCCTGGTGGATGGATACTTGTAGGGCTTCATGTTGGGAGTAAGTGAGGAGGAAGGCAGTGGAGAACTCTTGCCTCAGGGACCTTAAGTGTCAAGAAAGGAAAAGAAAAAGTGTGGCTTGTAACCAACCCAGACTCTCACCACAGACTTAAGATATATAACTAGGGCTGTACACTTTCAAAGTGTGTGTCACTAGATCCTGAATATCTGCCTCACAGGAGAATTCTTTCATATGGGCCATCCCAGGGGCTTGAACTCGGAAATGTGCCCAAGGTAACCAAATTTGTTGCTGACAGTTTGGTAAATATCAATTGAATTTGCAGAGCGACCTGAAGGAAAGGGAATCTTAGGGTTTTGATAGGTCTTAGAATAAGGAGCTTAAATTGTATCAGTCGCTTGCTTTTTTTATTTAATAAAAAACACAGCAAACGATTGAGTGCTTACTGAGGGACAGGAATATTTTTAATCCTTACACCAGCTCTATAAACTCATTTTTACTAGAGTCACTTTTTTCTTTATTGGAAATCAAAGATTTAGAGAGATTAAATACATTGTCCAAAGTCTTTAAAGTTTGATACAGCTTTTATTACAACCCAAGCCAATAGGATTTAAGAATCATGATTTTAATCACTATGCAATATCATCCCTGAGTTTACAGTCACATTCAAATACTTTGATAGTATTCTTCCAATGTATTATTAAAAATAAGATAAAGTTTCATACATATTCAATTTTATGCTGAAAATCTAAAAGATATAACATTATGATATCACAAAGTCTTGAACCTGGTGTCAGCAGTACATCCCATAAGACTAAATTGTTTAAATTATTATGATTATTAAAATCTCTGAAGATCATTTCATTAGTATATGACATTTGAAATATAGTATAATTATGGTCTTTACCTACTTTGGAGCTGTAGAGATGCCTGTGGATTTGTATCATACTACTTTTAGTTTCTCCAAAGTGGGCATTTTTCAAGCTTGCATTCTAACACCCTAACTGTGCTTATCACATGAGCATACCAGAGCACTAGTAAAGAGAGTATAGAATTAATGTATATACCCATGAATGAAGGAATGAAATGATGGAATTAATTATAAGTAACCAACTCAGAGAAATTTGTTAACATAAAAGTATTATATACATAAACAAATGAGCATATTTTTAAAATAACATGCAAACATATTTTGCCTGCAATTCCAAAATGACTTAAATAACATTTCAACAAGCAATTATGAAACAGCACTTGTGTATTTCTGAAGTGGTCATTTTGAAGAAAATTATATTCAAGAATGTTTATAAATATGGTTAATTGTTACAAGTTGAATCACAGAATTTTTTATTCTCATATTATTAATTTCATAATATATCTTAGTTACTGTTACAGAATTGGCAAAAATAGTTGTGCCCAAATTTACTCTCCAAAATATTACAAAAACCTTTAAAAACCAGTTAATTCCAATGCTATTTAATCTAGTCCAGAGCATAAAAAAAGAAGTGAAACTTACAAATTAGTAAAATTGTTTCCCCAAATTGTGAAAACTATTTCAAGAAAGAAAGTTATATACCATGCACATTTATGAATATAAATTTAGAAATATTCAATAACAAATAGCAAACAAAATTCAATAGCATATTGAGAGAATAAAAAACAAAACAAAAACATGACTAAATGTAGTTTCCACCACCCCAGAAATCCAAAGGTTTTAATAGCATTGACTACTAATATAATCAATTATAATAATATCAGAAAAATCACATGATAATCTTCATAAATTATTTATGGTAAAAGTACTAAATAAAATAATAATTGATAGAATATGCTTTCACCTAAAGTTATCCATCTATTTAATGGATATATTCATTATAACTTTCTCTGCTAAACTCAAATATATAAGTATAATTCTCTGTTTTTAAATAATATGTGAAGCATTTTCCAAAGCAATTAAACAAGAAAAAATTTAAACTAGAGAATTTGAAATAAAAGATTAAATACTGTAGATGATATGTAGCCTAAATAAATCAATGAAAATCTACCATAAAAAATAGAGAAACTTACTAAAGTAAGAGCAATGAAATGTACATAATGAAACTGATAGTTTGTACATAATATAAAATACTGTATTAAAATTGTAATAATATAAACTGATAAAAAAAGATGATCATAAGTCACATTTGACTTCTGCAATTACGAAGTGTGCTCAATGTGGTTACCATCAGCACAATTTTAATACAGTTTTTCCTTTTTCAGATGTGTATACATTTTTTGGCACCCTCTGTATATGCAAACAAATGCCTATTAAAAGATAAAATTGTAGAGGAAACCCACATTTCCAATAAAAAAACAACAATAATTTTTAAAAATGACTATGAGTAAATCTAGATATAAATCAATTTAAAGTAAATGTTAACATCTCTAAAACTCTCTTGAATCACACAAAAGTAGATTTGAAAAAATATGAAAAATACATACTATGTTTGGATAGGCATAATTAACATGATAAATATGACCTTTTTATAAGTGAATTTAAACCTGTAATGCAATGTTTAATAAAGTATCATCACTTTACTTTTTTCCAATGTTATTAAATCAATTATAAAATTCATTTATTACAACAAACATGTCAAACAAAGGACAATGAGTGGGGATTAATTCTCTAAGACATAAAATGTACTATTACGCATCTATAATTTAAATATATTGGTAGTTACATATATAGTAGTATATTCCAACAAAACAGAATAGAAAAATCTAGGAAAGAACAACATTTTACTCCAGTCCATTGCTATATACTATATTTTAAATATAATTTAAAATGACATGGCAGTGGTTTCCACCCTGATATGTAAAGAGCCTGGAACTTATTCCTTCTGCTTTCATAACAAGAAAAAAAAATGTGAAAAAACTGAAAATAAGCAAATTGTAAATGTAGCAGACAATTGAGGTCATAAGGTAAACTGTCCCCCCAAAAAAACTGGGGAGACAGGCAAATGAAAAGACTGATATTTTACCAGGAGCAGAAGCCACTGGGGCCAGTAATTAGCAGGAATCCTAAACAGTCACTAATGAATTGCTGTAGCACAATATGAACTAGATTAGGAGTTAAATTCCTGGGGCTCAATGTGAGGGCAGAGCTGCATTAGTTTTACCTTCAGGAAGGTCACCATGATCTCACTGCAAATATTGAACAAAACTTTCCACTCCCCAACCCTATTCCTCAATAGTTCATGCAGGGAAAGGGGAAAAATAAACACTTTGAAAGTTCTCAGGGAAGATACAGTTGACCCTTGAATAATGAGGGAGTTAAGAGTGCCAACTTACTACACTTTTGAAAATCCACATATAACTTAAGCCTACCCTCCAAATACCCAGATTCCCAGCAGCAGGTAGAATATATAGTTTTTTTCAACTCATATATAAGTGGACCCATGCAGTTTAAACTCCTGTTGTTCAAGTGTCAACTGTAATAATTTTGAAATTCACTTTATCCAACTATACAGAGAACTCTTAAAATTCAACAATAAGAAACAATCAATCCACTTAAATGAAATGGGAAAAAAAATATCTGAATAGACAGCTCACCAAAGAAGATATACAGAAGGCAAGTAAGCTTATGAAATTGTGGTTAACACTGTATGTCTTTAAGGAACTGTGAACTGATACTTCCAGTCCTGCCTGTAAGGAGTTTCAAAGTCGCCACTCTATCCTAATAACAAGTAAAAAGCTGAACAAACTGAAAATTCATCTCTTTTTAGATCTGTCAGAGAGGTGGGTTCATAGGGCAAACTGCTGCCCCAAAAGTTGGAGAGGCAGATATGTGGATAAAGAAAATCATAACTTACCAGAGCAGAAACTCAGAAGCAGAAATCTGTGTGGGAACCAGTACCGGAGCAGAAAAATCTGAACTGTAATTGAGAAATTGCTGGACGATCAGTGTGGCCCAGTCTATGAGTTTCAAACTACATGGGGGAAACCCCACACTTTAGTGAGTTTTGTCTCCCGGAGTTTCAAGGAGCACATAGTGGATACTGAAGACAAGTGTCCTTTGGTTTCCTGCAGGAAGAGAGGAAAAGTAACCATTTTACTACATGCTAGAGCATTCTGTTCATAACACGGCTAACCCACAAGAGGTACAATTTCACCAAATCCTATTGGGGTTTTATCAGAGCCTAACCAATCTAGTAGGAGGGAAATATCCAACTCCAGGCTCTTCTAGCCTTTCAGTCCCACCGGAGGTGGGAATCGGGGAGGGGGACTGAGAGGCACTTGCAAAATTCGTAGTCCAGAGGCACAGGCTCACAAAAAGACTAGGATCTAATTGTAGGACTACAGAATGCTTCCCCTCCCCCTATGCCTTACCACTACATCACTAAAAGCTTAATTACTAGAGTTCCTTTTACCTAGAACATCATGTACAACCTTCAACAAAATATTACAAGGCATACTAAAAGGCAAAAACACAGTTTGAAGAGACAGAGCAAGAATCTGAACTAGACTCGTATAGCAGGCATGCTGGAATTATCAGATTGTGAATTTAAAACAACCATGGTTATTATGCTAAGAGCTCTAATGAAAAAACATATCTAGACAACATTCAAGAACAAATGGGCAATTTAAATAGGGAGTTGGAAATTCCAAGAAAGATTCAAAAAGAAATGTTAGAGATCAAAACACTAAACAGAAAGGAAAAATACCTTTGATGGGCTCACTAGTAGGCTGGATACACCCGAGGAAAGAATCTGGGGCTTGAAGATAGAAACTTTGGAAGTTTCAATAGAAGCTTCCAGAAATGAAAAGCAGAGTTTGGACACTTAAAACCTATGTAATTTTACTAACCATTGTCAACCCCAATACATTATAATTAAAAAACAGTATAATTAAAAAACAAGAAGAGAGACAGAAAATTATTGAATAGCATATTTAAGAAATGTGGAACAACCATAAGACGGTAACACACACATAGAAAGTACACCAGATGGAAAAGAAAGAGAAAAAAGAAAAGAAGCAATTCTGAAGAAATAATTATTGAGAATGTCCCCAAATTAATATCAGACACCAAACTACAGATGCACTAGGCAGGAAAACAAAAACAAACAAATAAAAACCCCCACTATATTTAGGCATATCATATTCAAACTGCAGAAAAATCTGAAGATAAAGAGAACTCTTGAGAGGAACTACAAATCATACAACAATGAGATACTAGTGCACACCTATTAAAAACAAAAACAAAAAACAAAACGGACAATACCAAATTCTGGCAAAAATATAGAGCAACAGGAACCTCCATTCATTGCTGTTGGGAATGGAGCAGTCATTTTGCAAAAAGAGTTTGATAGATGTTACAAAGCTAAACATAGTGTTACCATATGTTCTAGTTCTCATGCTACTCATTACTACCCAAATGATTTGAAAACTAGTGTTCACACAAAAATCTGCATATGAATAGTGATAGCAGTTTTATGCATATTGGCCAAAATGGAAGCAGTCAGTTGATGAATGGATAAACAAAATATTGTGCTGTAGCCATACAATGGAATATTATTCAGCAATACTAATAATTCACTCTCAAACCATGAAAAGACATGGAGCTATCTTAAGTATATCACATTAAGTAAAAGCAGTCTGAAAAGAATACATACTGTATGATTTCAACTATGTAACATTCTGGAAAGCACAAAACTGTGAGGATGATAAAAATGTCAGTGATTGCCTGGGTGTGAGCAAGTGGAGGAGGGAATAAGCAAAGCATAGAGGAATTGGGGCTGTGACACTATTCTGTACATAGAGAAGTCAGAAATGCAGATTATGGTTGCTTCTAGAAAGAGTATTCCCCTAAAAGTCGCATAAAGAATTGTTCTTATCTAATGCTACCAGTGGTGATCTTATTGCAACATATAAATGTATTACAACAACACATTGTACACCTTAAACCTAAACAATGGCATATGTCAATTATATTTCAATTAAAACAAAACAAACAAAATGCTTAAAACTAATATACCATGAAAAAAGTTTTCTGCAATCAAGAAAACGTTACACACATGGAAAAATAGATAAACCTATATAGATCTATATATGTAAAAACTCATCAAATGTACACATCAGATTTATGAAATTTGCAACATGCAAATTATATTGCAAATTAAAAAAAATAAGAAATGAAAAAGAAAATGTCCAAAAAGAGAGACTTGAGAGTCATATCATCCAATTATATGCCCAGATAGCACTTAGATTTGTTTTCTTTCTGTTTTAAAAAAGAAATTAAAAACGGATTTATAGTATAATGTGTCATCTGAACAATGACTCCATATTTGCTGATATTGAAGAGATGTTATTTATTCTGATGTGATAATTTTATTGAGGCTACATTTTATGTTTTTAAAGTAACTATCAGATATATAGATGATAGATGATAGATAGATAGATAGATAGATATTGACATATTTGATATAAAATGATTCTCTAGCTTCTGTTTATTTTACATTAACGTTTACATTTATATTTGAGGGTGGAGAAGAGGTATTGGGTAAGGATATAGCTGAAACGTGACTGGACATGCTTTAATAATTTTTGATGGTGGATTATAATATTCTTTCTATATTGTACTTCATTTTTTTTCTTGAAAAAAATTTAAAATGTCTCCCAGTGTGGTGTATAAATTATATTGTCAATATATAGTTATACTTTATATTTACTCATTCTATACCCAACGAGTATTTGAGAAAATATAATACATTATTTGCATCCTTTTATAATCACTAGAATTATACTTATTCTCCCATACCCTCCACTCCCATCAAACCTAAGGCCAATATTGACCTTAACTAAGAACAATAAATTATTAATTCTTTTAGATATGTTACAAGATAGATATAGACATCACTATTTATCATGAAGGAACTGTAGTTTAAAGCCCTCCAAAGTTCCTCCAGTTATCAACATATTGATCTTAAACTACACTATACAGACGCCTGACTTCACAGTCAGTTCAACTTCAAAACCTCAAAAGAATAGAGTGTATTCTTTGTATTGTGACTCACCATATGTTCACTGTATTTCTTTAATTCTCCAGTACTAGTACTTTGTCTTATTACTTAATAGCCAAACAATTACAAATTTATTACTTAATAGCTTGGTTTTAATATTTGCATTATAATCTACTATGATTGCCAAAGTTAATTGGACTTCCACAGGCATCCTAATTAATTTTCTTTTAACCTGTGCCTATTTGGCATTTTCCTCAATAGTGTTTAATATGTGTTCTAATTTCTCAATGTTAAACCAACATGGAATTTCGTATTATCACTAGACCAATGATTTCCTCTCATGTTTGGATTTTTAGCGTTTGCTTAACCTTTTTCCCCCCAATTCAATACTTTTCTATGTGGTCTCTTTTGGAACCTATAGCTCTCTGATTCAGACCAAGAGTGGGTGCTTAATAGAAGCTTATTAAAAATATAGATACAAATACTATTGTTGGCATCTTAACAGATGTTATGTTTCCATCCACCATTTTATTTTGAGGAAAACCAGAAAACATCATTTTAATCATAATGTTAATATAAATTTAAGTCACCTATCTCATGGGCCATGTAAATGAAACTGTTTTACTTTAATTGGATATGGCAAAAGGCCTTTAGCATGAAGGATCTATATTTAGAAGTTTAACTATCAATTCATAAAATGACCTTGAAAAAGATGCGTCTGCCTCTAGACTGCAGACAGATGGACTTTTGCAGATTTAAAGAGCAGCTTAATTGTGCTAATAAAATCTAACATGAAACAAAATGGGTTAGGTGAAATTCCTTAGTGTCACTAATTAGGCATATGCTAGAGATAATAAAATTGCCATCAGACCAAGAAAATGTCACTTATTTTCCCAAATTTCTGACAATACTGATAAGCTATTTTACACCATTGCCCCAATTTGCAATTGGAGTAGCTATAATAGTCATAATCTATTAATGTAAAAATCAATGATACACACTAAATTCCAGGAGGCAATATATAATAATGGTTAATAACATAAGGTTTGAAATAAGGGAAATTAGATCAATAGTTCTCCAAATGGGGCAAATCTCCCCTCTCTGGGGGACTTTTGGCAACATCTGAAAACACTTTTGGTTTTCATAACTGAGCTGGAGAGGCAGTTGCTATAACATCTAATGAGTGGAGGCCAGGGATCCTAAAATGCATTGTACAACTCTCCACAAAAATCATTTGGCCCTACAATCTCAATAGCACCAAGGTTTAGAAACCTTGGATAATAGTATGTTCTCTGCTCTGCCATATACAATAGTATCCATGCTACTTATTTCGTTAAGACTGAGTTTCCTCATTTGCAAAATTGTGGAAAACAATATACATCTTAAAGGATAATTGTGAAGATTAAATAAAGTAATGCATCTGAAAGACAGTTGCTCAGTGCCTACACACAAGAATAAGCTCAAATAATGTCTATTAATTGTTTTCTTTCCAAAACTTATTTCTTCATGTGTATAACTTGCTATTCATGACTTTCAAACCCTTCATAGTCATACAAAGAAAAAACATGGGTGTTTTTCTTACTGTATACCTCTGAAATATCTCAGAAGTATACAAATGATTAAATTAACTCCCTTCTTCCTCTTGAATCCAGTGTTTGTATTCCATCCATATTACCAGAATCTTCATTAAGTTTCTGAACTTTTATGTGGGCTCATTCGAAATGTATCTACCTCAAATCCCATTCCCCTCAATAGCATTGTTATTTGGGAGAAGGGGGGATGAGTTCAAACAGGACGTATGTGTTGGGTGGGGATTCATAACATTCATCGAAACCGGAAGAAGGGGAGCAGAGCTGAATTTCTGAAGCAAAGCAGTTTACTAAAACTCTCCAAAATATGATTAAAGAGCTGTGTGTGTTTCTTTTGAAGTCCATGTAGGATGTAAAAATCCTGAAACAGCATCACTCCCACTTCCACGCAACAGCAACAAAAGCAAACCAATATGCAAAAAACACCGGAATATCTGCAAATTCAAATTGCCTTGTATCCATCAAATAACTGAGGTCATAGGGTGACCAACTAACCAGAAACCTAAGAAAATATAGGCACCTCCTAATAGAAAAGTGATGCTGGTACTAGCTCTCTGGGACATACGCTGCTGGATAGTAGGAAGAACTCTGGAAAAATGTTTATTTAAGCAGTAAGAGTGGCTAGGGGACTAGTCTAGAACATTTTAATACTATACATACTGGAGAAATGTTTGACCTCTCTCAGGTTCTTCCTAAGGGACAATAACAACTGTTAATAAAAATTAAAAAAAAAAAAAAGTGAAAATCCTGAGAAAGTGTCACTCAGTGCAGGCCTTTGGGAGCAGGGTGAATAGTGGCCTCTGTGGTACAGAATGAACCCAGATTCTTCTCCCATCTCTCCTTCAAAACAAAAACTTAACATTTCTGGGAATGACAATGAATCACTTTTGCCAAAACAATATTGAAAAAAAAGAAAAAGAAAAGTTGGTAGTTTGTTACTATCTGATGCCCAGACTTACAGTAAAGATTTCATGAATCACAATGACATGATTGGAAAATGTATTGGCATATAGATCAATAAAAGAGAAGAGAGTCCAGAAATAGTACTATGCATATTTGTCAATTGACTGACATTTAATGGAATTCAATTCAATAGGAAAGAAAGGTTTTTTCAACAAATGGTGCTGGAATATTCTGAATATTCAAATGCAAAAAAGAAACAAAACAAAACAAAACAACTTATAAGAAATATAACTAAAAATATATCATCGTCCAAAATGTAAAACCTAAAACCATAAATTTTCTAGGATAATGATAGGAAAAAATATGTGTGCCCTGAAGTTAGTTGAAAAATATATAGACATGATACTGAAAAGACAATTAAGAATATCATAATGAATTAGTCTTTGTCAACATTAAAAGAGTTTGCTCTTGAAAAGCACTATTAAGAAAATGACAGGGGGCAGCCGACTGGCGCATTGGTTAAGAGCTGGGTTGGGATGCCAGAGGGCCCCGGTTTGGATCCCACATATGAGGGCCAGTGACACTGCCCTCTACAGCTAAGATGCTGGATACAGCTCAACCTGGAGCTGGGCTGCCGTGAATCGCAGGGGACTGCGTAGGCTGCAACCCCTGCTGCAGTGGGTTGCCATGGGCTACCGTATGCTGCCAGCAGCCAGCGTGAGCGGCCAGCAGCCGCAGTGAGGGGCAGTCCAGAAGCCGGCAACTGATCTGCCTCACCTGGGAAGAGCGCAATGATGGTGCCAACTTGGGCCAGTGAAGCAACGTCCTCCACAACTAGACTGAAGAACCAAAGGACAGCAACTTGTCTGTTCCCCTTCCCCTAATTCCCCAGCACTTTTCCCATCCCCCAATTCCCCAATAAAAATCTTTAAAAAAAATTTAAAATGAAAGAATCATAGAATGGGAGGATATATTTGAAAATTTGGAAAATATATTTGAAAACTCTCTATGAACTACATTCAGAACTTAAAAAAGAAATAAAACCTCAGTAATAAAAAATAAATATTAAAGTAAAGAAGTCTATCCTATAACACCAAAAAATATCATAAATAAAATGACAAGTCCAGAGATATGAGTAGTATTGAAAGTATGATTTCCCCCTGGGTTTTTTTTTTTTGCTTATCCTGTGGTCTCTATTTTTGAAAATTAATTAGGCATGAATGAGGGATATAAGAATCAAAACTCCTTAGGCAGCAGGGTTGGAGGTTGGATCAGGTATCTTTGAATGGATACACGCACTCAGTGGATAGGATAGTATAATAATGTATAATTTCAGAAAGAAAACAGGAACTTCCACTATAACTATTGTTCTTTAGCTCCTAACCAGTAATCTTAAATAACAAAGGAAAAAAATACAATATATAAGAGTTTTAAAAGAAACACATTTTTAATTAGGAGATAATGAAATAGGCATATAACACACCACAAAGACTATAAGAAATACAATGAATTGGGAAAAGGATCCCTGGACATGCAGAAGTGAAGATAATATTTAAATTCATCAACAAACAAAAATATATTAAAAATAATAAAATCACTTTCAATAGCAAAAAACTGTGTAAGATTCCTATTAAAAATGTGTAAGATTCCTATTAAAAGAGTAATATAGATACTCCCTTGTTCTGAATTTCCTAGCCCATATGAAAGGTTCTGGTAATGAAATATAGGCAAAAATAATGTGTTTCAATTCCAAGCAAAGTCAGGAAAATCTTTACTTATTAACCACTTTATCCTTTCTCTACTTCTATGATGGAGGAGGTTGTATTTTGCAAGACATGCAGTTAAAAGCAGGTAAACTTTATAATCCAGGGCCCAACAATGATTATTTGCCAGAGTCCCCTGCCAACGTACATGTGACATGATGGGTGAATAAAAATTATCTTTTGTTATGGAAATCCATTAAGAATGTTGTTGTTGTTTCTGCAGCATGATTTAATCTATGATTACTAATTCAGCATATTGGTACCAGGAACTGGGTGTTATTGTGACAAAACATTTGAATGTATGGAAATGGCTTAGAAAGTGAGTTTCAAAAAAGAGGACACCAGTCTTACAGATTGAAAAGATGGTACTACATGTTACGTGCTGGCAAAATAGTTTTAAAAATTGATGACTGTTCTTAAAAAAAATAACACTCTAGTTTCTAAATAAATAGGTTGAAAAAATAAATGTAGTGAGTATTCAAAGTCATTGTAAACTTTTTCCAAAGGTATTACAAAAAAGAAGAGCTCGTCAAACTTATTGATCCATTTCTAGCAAAATTCAAAGGAATATAAAAAAGGACAGATATTTAGCCACTGTTGGATAAGTTAATCTTTTTAATTTATGTTTGTTAAAGGCAAGAAAGCCCCTCTATAACTTCCTCAGTTTTACTTACCTTCAAATATGATTGGTCAATATTATAATCCATGTCAATACCTAAACCAGTAGAAATAGAACCCATTCTTTTATATATAGGGAAGAAATCATCCATTTATGTAGTCTATGATTTTGTAGTTTATTGACTGAACAAAATTGCATTCCAGAAGAAAAGGATAGAAAGGATGGATAGACAGGGGGGAAAAAGTGTTTCCTAAACATAGCATACAAAAAATTTAAGGATGCCTGCATTTTAACCTTGTCCCGTGCAACTAACATCCCCTGCACTCATACACACAACTTATGATGTCCCAACATCACGTTATTTCAAGTCAGTATCTCCTTATGGTACTGTTTTTCTTATCCCCCCCCACTCTGAGACTTGGTCTACCAAAATAATGCTGATTCAACTCCACTCATGTAACTTTGCCTCTGAAGGAGTCTTCTTGAATCTCTCAACCTCTTTACAAGACTCGTAAAATTTACCTCTTTAGGTTCATATCACTGTGATGTTTTGGAATTACAACTTCTGTAACATTTTACCTTCATTATTGCTGGTATGTTTTTTGATAACAGTTTTTTTTTAGCAAATTTTAAGTGCTTTTAAAACCAGGCCCTCTGTCTTATATATCATTATAATCTCAGTGCCCAGCATTTAGTAAACATTACAGCAATATTTTTCAAGTGGTGGAATAAAAATAAAACATTTAATTTTGCAATGATAAATATTAGGCTGACTATCACACTTAATGTGATAGAATTCTGAAGTTAAAATAAAACATTAAGCTACATATTGCAATAATGGTATTTTAAAAAACATGTTGTTCTTCCTTTGTTTTTTTCTTTTCTACTAATAGTTTTCTTTGTTTATGGAAGTTAATTAGTGAAGTGTCTGATATTCTCCACTAGCCTAAAATATCTTAGATAATCACAACAATTTTAATATTTTAGTAGCAAGAGAACTTTATTATCATCCTTATTACTCTGTTGATAGAATTAAATTAATCTCACTATCTAGTTCTATAACTAGCTTCCTTTACAAAAAATGATTTGCCCTTTTCATTTTATGGTTTCTAGTTGTTCTTCCTAGGAATATTTTGTTATAATGGTGTATTAGTCAGGATTCTCCAGAGAAACAAAACCAGTAGGTTTTGTATGTGTATGAATATTATAAGGAATTGGCTCAAATGAGTATGGAGGCTGGCAAGTTTTGAGATAAGCAGGGTGACTTAGCAAGCTGAGTATCCAGGAGAATTGATAGTTTAGTTCTAGTCCGAGTGTGAAGGCTGAGAAGTAGAAAGGCCAGTGGTGTATTTCTACTACAAAGGTCAGCAGGCTGGAGATGCAGGAAGAGCCAGTATTTCTGTTCAAATATGAAGTCAGAAAAAAAGCCAGTGACCCAGTTTGCTGGCTCTTAGGCAGGAAGGCTTCTCTCTTACTTAAGGGTAGATCAGTTTTTGTTTGTTTGTTTGTTTGTTTGTTTGATTTTAATTCAGACTTTCAACTGAAATCTACAGTATTGTAGAGGGCAATCTTCTTTACAAATTTAAATGTTAATCTCATCCAAAACACCATCACAAATATACCCAGAATAATGTTTAACCCAATATCAATGTCTGGCCACTATGTGGCTTAGTAAATTTGACATGTAAAATTAACCATCATAAATAATGTTCCTATTATTATATTTACATTGTGCATTTAAGGTTTCTGCCTATTATAAAACCCTATAATTATTTCAATTGTTATACTCAGGTCATATTTAAAACTAGGGGGAAAAAATCTCAAGGCCATTTAAGAATATAGTATGACCATAGCTGGAATCAATTGTGGAGGTCAGAAAATAACTGAACAATGAATGTCAGTGGCTGAACAGAAATACAGCTCAATTATTCCAATAAATACTAATGGAAATTAGTAATGTCCCCATGGTCAAAGAGAAGACAGAAAACAAAGTTCTTGAAGGATCTTAGAATTCTACTAAAAACCAACCAAACAAACAAACAAACAAAAAGACAGTGTTACTGAATTTTAATTTCAGAATGATTGAATAACATGTTACATAGACTTAGCCATCCATCTTACATAGAATTATCCATATGGCTGGTAAATTACACCAGCTAAGGAGTCTGGGGCTAAGCTATAAATATCTTATATTTTAAAACTTTATAAAGTAGCCTAATTTTATATATTGCATTCAAAATTTATTTTAGATTTGTGTTTCCCTTAATTTCCTATTAGTATCCCTGTTGAATGAGTATAAACTACAATAGATTAACTTACCCCAATCCCTTATGTTTGGTGAGCTTCAAGGAATAAGGGGAAGATTGAAGGCACACATAATTCTGTGAAGATAAAAAATTTAGGATGACTTAGTGTATTATTTATATTAGTAAGAAGAGTGTTGATTTCTAAAAATAAATTAACCCTCAAATCCATTGGTTTAATGCAAATAGAAGTTTCTTTCTTTCTTACCCGTATGAAGTCCAAAACGGGTTTTCCCGGTGAGAGGCTGGCCTTGCATGTGACCATTCAGGAACCCAGGCAGCTGCCCCAACTTGGTCCACCATGCTGTCAAACTCAGCATCTTCCGAATTCAGCCAGCATGTTGGATGCAAAAGACAGATAATTACTCATAGGAAGTATTCGGGGCCAGGCCTAGAAGTGACCTGTTTAAATTCTGATGATATTCTATTTGCCACAACTCAGTCACGTGGCCACAACTGCAGGGAGAGTAGAAGGTGAAACCTGGCTCTGCCCAGAAATAAACAAAACAATAGGTAGGAGAACAAGTGGGTAGTTTCTGCCACAACTGAGGAACCAACCACTGCTGATTTTGAAGCAATGAATTGAAAATCTGAGGTAAAAATAACAGAGGGTGTCCTCTGAAATATGTGTGCATGGTATATTGCATTATCTAAGTCTAATACAATGAACAAATTCAAAATTAAAATTTCTCACTTGAAAAACAAAGGGTGTCGTGCATCTTCTGTGAAGTATATAATTCTCTATTACATATTTCTTCAAATAAAGACATATTTGTAAAAAAAAAAGCCAATACATACATATAAATAGATGAAGTAGCACAAAAAAAGCCCAAAATATTGCTGAAGATGTATAATAAATGGTCATGACACTTTCCCACAACAGTATCGGCCTACATATTGTAGATAATATTTTAACCCCATGTCAAGAACAACAAAAAAGTGATGAGTTAGATTCTGATTAAAAAGAAAACCTTTCCCAAAAAGTCATGGGAATCAATAGGGATTTTAGAAAACAGTAATAAAAAATACACAAAACCTGTCATATGTCACCAAGATCAAGAAAAATGATAATTAAACTACCCACAATATTTGATTTTGCTATTAGAATTGGAAAGATAATGATGAAAATAAACATTGAGCCTGAAGGGAAAGTTTTAAAGGTAAATGTTCTGAAAATTAAAGACAAAGGAAATAGGTAGAAAATCACAATAAAGTACTATCATTTTCTCAACCAAATTCTTACCAAAATGGGTTTAAAATATGCATTTCTGTGTGTGTTTGTTAGCTTGTGTGCTTTATGTTTGTTGGTATGTGGGTGTGGGTGTGTTATATATCATGTATAATAATAATACATGACTTTAAGTTTAACTAACTAATACTAATGTCAGCTATGGTATGAACTGTAGCCACGATGAATGGTGTAATAAGGGCTTAATAAGCTTATGATACTATTACCATATAGTATCTAGTATAAAATATTGATTTAAACAAATGTTCATATTAAAAAGGTATTTTAGGTTTATTTAGGTATGGAGATTAAGAATATGTCATTTTAACATTAAACACAGGGACAATAAGAGAAAATAAAACGGTTAAACTCTTTAAATTTCTTTACCAGAGTTCTGATATTTCGGAATCACTTTTTAGGTCAAAGTCATAGATACACATCATTTTTTCACACAACATCATCTCTTTCTAACAAACAGTGCTGAGACTACAGCAATTTTTAAAAAGTGCTTTCTCTTTAAGGGTTTTCTTTCAAATTTCTACAATATTTTTCCAAGTTGTTGACATCTATTTTTATCATTTGATTCTCGTTCTTCTTCCTCTTCATTTTTTTAATTAAAGTTTTTGGGGTGACAATGGTTAGTAAAGTTGCGAAGGTTTCAAGTGTACAATGTTGTAATGCATCATCTATATCACATTGTGTGTTCACCACCCAGAGTCAGTTCTTCTTCTATCACCATATATTTGACCCTTTTTACCTTCATCTACCAACTCCCTCCCCGCTTATCCTCTGATAACCACTCAACTATGTGATTCTTGTTCTTCATCAATTTTTCCTGCAAGTGAATGTTTTCGCACAACTAGAACTTGTGGCCTGCTTTCACTGCTACTTAGTTTGTTGACTAAATTGTGAGAGTTTACAGTTGGGCAGTCACACCACCAAGACTAACAGCCAAGTTGGCACATGCTGGGCTGATAGCGATTTTAAATGGCATTGATTATCAGACAACTTCAGTGATATTGAAAAGGGAAAAAATAGATTTAACATAGTAATATTAGCTTCTTAAAGATGAAGATATCTAGTCACATGGAAGATCAAATTCTTCTTCCCTCCAGTTTATAGTTTATTAATTCAGTTTAGTGATAAAAGAGGAATTTACAGGAATATTGTATATAGAATCTAAACATAATGCCACTTTCCACCTTACTGTTAAATATGAAGCTCTCATTTTTTAAATAAAGATATAATTAAAGTGATATACTTTACAGGATTAACCACACTGTTCTTTACGGAGGGTTACATTCCAAAAGGTTCATCATGTTTGGTTATTTGAAATAATTTGTATGTAGACAGATTTTTATTCATCACGTTTTTATACTAAAAATATATTTGAGTAGGTATATTCTCAGAAGTGTTTAGGGTGTACATTTATAAAGATAGATTAAATTGAATTGTCCGACTCTTAAAAAAATGGAGACAATTAGAACGATTAAGTAAAAGTGCAATAGAGAATGCCATAATTGAGTAGAACACAGTGCAGTGAGTGTGCAGAAGAGGAAATATCAATTTTATATTAGCTTTTACATTTTTACAACCTGAACTTATAGGGTTTAGTTCAAGAAATACCAATGGCTAAAGCTATCCCCACAAGAGGAAATAGCATACGCCAAGACACAGGAGTGGAAACCTATGTAGGACATTAAGGATGAAAGTAGTTTGGTGCTATTGAAATTATTCACTGGAATTAGAGAAATGTTATATTAGCAAAAAGATAAATGATGTGACTAGAGCATAAAATGCAAAATGAAGGGAATATATAAAATCATACTGAATAGTTGATTGAATGGGACCAGACATTATACATCCATTTACGTATGCTAGGACTATGAAGCTTTATCACTGAGACATGATGCGAAAAACAAACCATTGTTGGTAATCTGAAACATAGATTAGAGGTAAAAATATTGAAAATTGACAGCAGATTACAAAAAGAGCCTAAACTCAAAATGATGAGGTTTAATTAAGATGATAAACTTGTCAATAAATGTTAGAGAACAAAATGGAGAGGCATGGAGAAAGTACGGTAGCAATTGACTAGAAAAATGGTTAAGAAAGAGAAAAAATGATTAATGAATTAATGACTAAATCTCATGATCAATGGTGAGATTATTTTTTAAAAGCTCAGTTTAGGACTTTTTTCTCTATAGATAGATGAAAATGATGGATGATAGATAGATAATAGATAGCTGATAAATATATTAGTAGACATAGATATAGACATGGGAAGATGTCACATATACAGATGGTCCCCGACTTACAACAGTTGACTTACAATTTTTGGACTTTATGATGGAGAGAAAATGATTTGCATTCAATTGAAGCCATACTTGAAATTTTGAATGTTGATCTTTTCCCAGGCTAGGGATATGCAGTATAATCCTCTGTCATGATGCTGGAAAGCAGCAGTGAGCCTCAGCTCCCAGTCTCACAAGATCATGAGGGTAAACAACTGATATTCTACAGTATACTCTGTTCCCAGCATTTTGGGGATACTGCGTTTTGTGTTTGTGCACCCCATCATGTCTACAAAATGTCCATTTGTGTCTCCTGCTTTTGGTGGGAAGAAGAGAAAAACAGTTACTCTTGAGATGAAATGCAAGATAACTGCCCAACTGTAGCCTAATGTGTGCGGTCTGAGCACATTTAGGGTAGGCTAGGCTAAACTGTGATGTTTGTTAGGTAAAGTGTATTAAATGCATTTTGGATTTAAGATATTTTTCCCTTAAAGGGGTAGGGGTTTAACAGGATATAACCCCATCATAAACGGAGGAGTATCTTTCTGTGTGTATATATATGTACATACATAGAGAGAGGGTGGGGAGATGGATAGTGGAGCATGTTAATTTATAACCAGACTTTAGCACCTGGGGACATGAAACCCATTTTGAGCTTAAGCCAAACAAGGCCCACAAGCCCCTTGGCCAACCCTTGAGTACTAGATGTTATTAAAAGACCTATTTTTTTTTTAAGTTGTTAAGTTTAAATGCAATGTTAATGGATTTTTTTTTCATTTTTACTTTATCATTGTCATTTTCCAAGATATCACTTCAAATTATTTAATCCAGTCAGTCTATTTATTTATCACCTTACATTTGAAGGCCTAGCATAACTATTGTCCAATGAATGGTTTTTGGCATAGTAAATAATAGCAATAGTAGAAACAACAATATATCTAATCATTCTTCACAAATAAAGAGTTTAAGTATTATTCCTTAGCCATTCATTACTATAGAATTAACATAGAAACACAGAAAGGGCAGATCAAAGGGGGCCAAATACCGAAGTATTTTAAAGTAAAAGTAATGAATATGCCAAACTTGCTAAAATTATAAAGTATGTAAAAAAATAATCATTGAAAAGATAATAAAACGGTACCTTCCTACAAGAAAACTCTCTATGTATGATCATTAATATGTTGTGTTCAGCTTCTAAACTGCAAAATAATTAATTAACTAATTAAATTTCAGAATATTTAGTATAACAACTGCCTCCAAAAATTTTCTCTCTGGAGATCTCCAACATATTTAAGCCTCTTAAACAACATAATCAGTCAATGCAGACATTACCTTTGAAACTATCATTTTCCCTTAGTAATATCAAATGCTTTGAAGTTACAATGAAAATAACTTCAATGTATTTAGATGACATATATAAAAAAAAAACCTATTTCCAGAGACACTTTTTACATTCTTCTTAATTTTCTTTTGGGTAGTTTTATGATTATCTGAAAATTAATGTAAAAATAAGATTTTGATGTGATTTTTTTCATAATTTGACTATTTACTTTTTTTATCCTTATGGATAGTTGGACAACAATACAGTAAAAATATTATATAAGGCAGTGCTGGGAATCTATGTTGCTTGAACTAAAGGTTTATCGATGATATATTGCATTCATAACTTATAAAAGACAGAAAATCACATTGTAGTGAATAAGATTTGTCCTCTCCCTGTTAAAATAATCAGTAAATGAGGTTTACAAGAAATGAGATGAGAACAATTCCTAATTTACACATCATTTCCATTGGTTACACACACATATTACACTGTCATGATGTGTGGCTACCCAGATATCTCAAGATCAGGAGTGAATCCAACTTCTTTTATGTCTATAGATTCCTATTATTACTCAGTAACCAAAATACAGCTCCAAGAGTAATGAAGAATTTCTAGGGCTTCTTCAACTGTCCCATGAATTAAAAAATAAGCTAAAAATGCTCATAGTTCAGCTCAATACCAAGCTTTAGACAAACCTATTTTGGAAGATATATGTTCATCCTTTAAAAGATAACCAGAAATTCAATAACCTATGGGTGGTTGTAAGAGTATCATTAAAAAGCAAAGGTAGGGGCCGGCCAAGTGGCGCGATGGTTAAGAACTCGCTTGGGATGCCAGAGGGCCCCGGTTCGGATCCCACAT
Source organism: Hipposideros larvatus (assembly GCA_031876335.1). Taxonomy (NCBI): domain Eukaryota; kingdom Metazoa; phylum Chordata; class Mammalia; order Chiroptera; family Hipposideridae; genus Hipposideros; species Hipposideros larvatus. The sequence goes on from CM063091.1 coordinate 18,109,790, forward strand.
ATGAGGGCCAGTGACACTGCCCTCCACAGCTAAGATGCTGAACAACAGCTCAACCTGGAGCTGGGCTGCCATGAGTCGCCGGCGACGGCATGGGCTGCAGTCCCTGTGGCAGTGGGTTGCCATGGGCTACCGTATGTAGCCAGCAGCCAGCGTGAGCGGCCAGCAGCCAGCGTGAGCGGCCAGCAGCCGCAGTGAGCGGCCGTCCAGAAGCCAGCGACTGATCTGCCTCGCCAGAGAAGAGCGCAATGATGGTGCCAACTTGGGCCAGTGAAGCAACATCCTCCACAACTAGATTGAAGAACAAGATGACAGCAACTTGTCTGTTCCCCTTCTCCCAATTCCCCAGCACTGTTCCCATTCCCCCAATTCCCCCAATAAAAATCTTTAAAAAAAAAAAAAAGCAAAGGTAGTTATCATTAAATTTGTTAACCTTTAACTATTATAAAATTATAACTACTGATTTTTTTTACATTTCATTTTTTCTAGGATATATGTGTATAATAAATCTATAGCCATTGACAGACTTCCTCAAAAATGTTAATTTATAAGCCACAACACAGACCTCTGACTGACATAAAACCACAAGATACATTTCCCCATAGATTCAAAAGAAATGGGAGTTATTTGTGAAAATCATTTGTGCTGAATTCTCTCTTGCCACATCACAATAATAACCTTGGTTTTGATGGCAACAGAAGCATGTCCTCGGTTGTCCTGTTGGTAGATTCATTAATAGTGCTCACATGTGAGACCCCTTATCCTCCAGCTATGAGAGACCACCTATCTTTTAACAGTGATGTATTTTGTTGAATGTAAGTTCATGCGTTTTTCTTAAATGTTGTGTCACTGTTTATTTTTATTCCTAAGGTTAAGTATATGGTTTAGGAATCTGATTAGATCATGCTATACGTCCCTTGGTAAAATCTGACCTATATCTTTATTTTTTTATTATTGTTTCCCTTTTATATGTGTGAGTTTTATGTTGTTGTTAAAAAGGGTAAGTGGTAAGTGGCAGGATAATATGATCAACAAGCCTGACACTGTGAACCAGCCCCAAAGACCAATAAGTAGAATGTTCCAAAAGTGCCGTGGACAAATTTGCCTTGGGTCACTACTCAAGACTTTTCTTTCCTTTCTTTATTTCCCTGAAAATTGATTTGATTATTCCATCTACTAGGAAGTGCAGCAAGTAAGGCTTACTGATAGTGACAGTTGGCATTTGGTCAGGATATAGATGCCCAAGCTAGAAAAGCAACATAGTTTTTCCAACTGTCTCTGCTCTCACCTGTTTCAGTTGAGTCCTCAGCCCCACCCAGGTAAATGCATGCTTCATACATGTACTCTCATGATATACTCGCTATCATTTCTATCTTTTGAAATTGCATACTTTTACCAATGACAACTTAGCACTGTGAGGGCCATTTTGAGGAACTGGTGATATGACTATGATTATCTAATAGATGCCTTAGAACAAAAAGGAAACAATATATCTAATATTTAACAGTCAAACGTTTTTGATTGTGGAAAAATCAAAACTTAATTTGGACTCCCAAATCACTTTCCTAAATTTTTTCTGATGAAGACTAGTCAAACATATGAAAACAAAGAAACAAAAAACTTCAGACAGCCATACTCTTAGTGCCCGCCATTTCCAAGGACCACATTGACTCCTATGTCGGAGATTGAATTCCGATTCAAAGTAATAATGCCCTCCCATTCCCTAGAGTACTTCTTTATGTCAATAACCCATGGCATGTTGACTTTAACACATTGCCATGTGAAGGTTTGAAGTATATTGTTAAAAAAATTCCCAAACTCAGAGAGTAAAGAGAAAAAGAAATCAAAGGAATTCTGAAATTTTCTGGGAGCTTGTAATCCTAGACTTCTGAATTTATAAAATTGAGTAGACCAGGGGTCGGCAAACTACAGCTCTTTGGATACGTCCCATCTCAAAAGTTTGCTGACCCCTGGAAGAGCCAATCTTGTCCCTCACAACAATTTAAAAATTATTCGAGGGCCAGCGTAGTGGTACATTGGTTAGGAGTTGGCATGGGACGCCAGCTCTGAGCAGTAGGGCCGCCAGTTTGGATCCCACATTAGGGCCAGTGACACTGCGCCCTCTACAGCTAAGATAGTGAACAACAGCTCGACCTGGAGCTGGGCTGCTGTGAGTCACCGGCGATGGCGTAGGCTGCAGCCCCTGCTGCAGTGGGCTGCTGTAAGCTACCGTGAGTGGCCAACAGCCAGTGTGAGTGGCCGGCAGCCGGCATGAGCTGCCAAGAGCCGCTGTGAGCAGCCATCCAGAGGCCAGCAACTGATCTGCCTCACCTGGGAAGACCACAATGATAATACTAACATGGGCCAGTAAAGTGACATCCTCCACAACTAGACTGAAGAACAAAAGGACAGCAACTTGTCTGTTCCCCTTCCCCGATTCCCCAGTGCTATTCCCCTCCCTCAATTCCCGAATAAAAAAATCTAAAAAAAAAGATAAAAATTATTCAAGAACCTTAAATATATTTTTACAAATAAGGAAAATTTAAAGTAATATTATAAATGAAACTATGACAATTTTATTTTCATTTTCAATTTTACTTCAGAGCCACATGTGCCTCCCGAGCTGCAGTTTGCCGACCCCTGAAGGCTCTTCAGTCTCTAAAATTTGCCAACCCTTTGGAATAGACCATTTAGATGGTTGTTTAACAGACAAAGTTGGACAGAGAAAATGATTGGGGGGAAATATACTAGGAAGGATCCAATCTTACATGGATACCTCCTGTTTGAGAATGGACTTTAAATACCTCAAGTGATAGTTTAAAACATTTTCAAAGAGATTTCATAAATCTTACCTTCAAAATTAATTGAGCCTAAATTGAGTCTTATAAATAGTGAAATCAGAGAATAATTAGAGACCTCAGAAATTACTTAAAAAATACTTTTAGATACTTATTGATTCAGAAACCTCAGGAGTTTTCCCAGTGAAACCTGAAACTGGTGCCTAGCTTTTTTCATCATTGCCATAGGGAGCGGGATTGAACTCAACTCCACTGAAACAAAAGACAGGAAAATTTAAGAGCTAGGGTAGGGGAAATTGTATACTACCTGTACTGGGTAATTGGTTTTACCCAACAGAAAAGAAAACTTTCTCATATCTTCATGGCAGGAATTAGTTTTACCACTGGGAACCAGTTGTACACTGAAGCTCCTCCCCTCCCAAGGAGGCTGGATGATGGGGAGCTAGCTCCTTCAATGTTCACATTTTAAAGAAATGTTTCCCAGGTCCTTGAAAAAGACATTCCCTGGGTCTTAAAACTGGCAAGTGACTTCAAAGGAGAGTAATATACAATTTAAAAGAGTTGAGAACTAATTTGCCATTACTAGTTTTCTAAAGAAAATGCTCTAAGGAACGGGAGGTGAGGTTCTGTCTTAGTCTGCTCAGGCTGCTTTAACAAAATACCATAGACAGGGTCATTCAAATCATAGGCACTATTCCTCACAGTTCTGGACAATGGGAAGCCCAAGATCAAGGTGCTGGCAGGTTCTTTTCATAGTGGGGGTCCTCTTCCTCACACTCAGAGGGCTGCCCCCTGACTGTGCCCTCACATGGTAAAGAGAAAGCTCTCCTGTCCCTTCTTCTAAGGGCACTGTCCCTGGACGAATAGCGACACAACCTTTTTACTTCTCTTAACTTTTATCACTTCATCACAGGCCCTGATTCCAAATACAGTCTGGGTATTGGACTTCAACATATGGATTTTGGAAGGGACACAAAAATTTCGTAAAAAACAATTGGATTGTCATTAAAAAAAAGGAAAAAAAAAGAAAAAGAAAAGAAAAAAAACTTCCTGAAAGGTTATAGGGAAAACATCCTGAATGAGGTAACTTTTGGGTAGTCATGTGTTGGTAAATGTTTAACAACTGGCTGCCTGGGTGTAACTCTACTATGAACATTGGTTCATACTTTTGTTTATGGTAATGAGTAAGATAAAGTGAAAAACTAAAATGTATGCCAGAACTGTGCTTTTAAAATCAGTAATGTGAGCATTCTCACCAATGTTTTATTTTCTGTTTTCATAATAATGGCCATCCTGATGGGTGTGATGTGGTCTCTCATTGTGGTTTTAATTTGTATTTCCCTAATGATTAGTAATGTTGAGCATCATTTCACGTGCTTATTGGCCATTTGGGGTGACAGGAAGAGAGAGGGAGAGAGGGAGAGAGGGAGAGAGGGAGACAGAGTGATGCCCTTTATAAATAAAACTGCTAAATCAAATGTTCTTAAAACTGGTTGTTTCTTTAAATAACCAAGGACTCTGCATTGCTCAACTATATGAGGATTTGCCCATCTCCTTAAACTTAAGCCAACCCCAAACTTGAGGTTCCGAAGAATTATATTGTTGTAGAGAAAATACTGGGTAATCAGTCCATCGAAAAAAATATTAACTCATCTAAGTCTATAGCCAAACTTGCCCAGTATTTTTCAAATTCTGAAGCAAAATTAGGGCCAAGACTCATTGTTGTAGAAATTAAATAAATAGGAGCATATTGTTTCCTTTACAGCTCTTGTAACATTCGATTACATGTCAAATAGGAAAGTGATGTGGATTTAGGCTTTTGCAGGATCTGAGGGTTAATGTAAAATTGTGATTTCTCACAACTCAGTGGCTTTGTGTTGGTGGCTTTTGACAAGTCAAATAAAAGCTAATTTAAAAAAAAATACTATTGATAAAGTGCAGTATTCTCCTGTGAACAGAGAGAGGTTTTCATGAATATGACTTCACTAAAAAAAAAAAAAAATCAATTGAGCTTGATTTCTTTATTAAGCATGCTCCATTGATTATTTACTATCATTAATATGTTGAATTTAAAAAATAAATAATAGTGTCAATAGCATTCTCGACATTTCAAATCTAGAATGATTAGATAATATTTTATTATATCATGGTCTATTATTTCTTCTAGCTTACTACCACAATGTTACATGACACTTTCTTTATTTGAGTATTTTATTAGAGACCATCTTTGGAAAGAGATATTCTACCTGCACGTGCATGACCCTGACGGTGAACGCCTCCTTAAATTCTATGCTCTGTGTGCCTCATTTGCCTCATTCCAGCCCTGGCCATGGCAGATGAGAGCAAGAATTAGAACTCACAAACATGAGCTGAAGCCCATAGGGACCAGCTGACACTGATGTCACTTCTTGTTTCATGTTGCCCTGATTTTATGCAGGTCTTGTATAAGCTAGGACCCTTTATCACAGAGCTGAGTACATGTACCTGGATCACAAATCAGGGAAGCTGAACAAAGATCCCAGGGATGGTGGAATATTTGCAGGGCCAACAGCCGTGCCATGCTAATAAGATCAGCAAGTAGATAAGACATAATTCCAGAATTATTCCTTGAAAGTAATATGGACACATTCAAAGGAAAAAAAAAATTTGTGAATAAATATCAAGATGTGCCAATTGTTACAATATTTCATGGACTAATTATGAAGATAGAGGACACAATATTTAGGGATTTGAGACACTTCACTGATTATGGTTCATCTATTTTAACTTTCATACAATTTTGCAATAGAATTTTGCATCAAGCAATAGAATTTTGGCATTCTATTGCTTTTTCTTCATTGTGAATATCTTTTGTAATTGGTGTTTTCTGTCAATATAATAAATCAAATTATTTTAAAAATTTCTTTCATCTGTGAAAAATATTGTCCATTTCATAGATCAATTAATGAAAGCCATGTCTTTGTACAATCATCTCTGAGTAAACTGGTAGAAATATGCCATTTTCATGTTCATATTAGCTAGTTAGGATTTATTAGACAAAAATGACAAATATAGTCCAGTAATACAATAATAATGCTTATATATGTTCATTGGTATAAGTGCAAGAATAAATACATAATTTTTATTTATTTTTGGGGGTTTACTTATCTTCCCATAGTAGCTAACATTTTATTTCGATTATGTTCTTTTATGTTTACATCCAAACTAGTGTCTACATATTCCTGAAAATGAAATATTTTATTGCACTAATGATATCAAGTAGAGTTAGACTCTGCTGTTCACACCTGTTATTATGTGGGCAATCACTAAGCATAAAATGATTTCATAAAGCTATTATGAGTTTCTATGGTGACAAAGAGCTTGTACTGATAGACAAAAATAGTTGAATAAGTGATGGTGTTTCTTGCCTTATAAAATCTGTTATCATTATCTGTATAACTCCTTAATCTCATACGTTCTTCCCAGATCTTCTTAAAGTATATAAAAACTTAAAATAGACTCTTTTGTGAAACTTTATAGGATCTGCAGTTGGGTAATTTGTTCATCTCCAGTAGCGCTGAAATAGGCCAGTGACACCTAAATGCAGTCCTTGGCATACTGAGAGACTGCTAGCACATCAATTATAGATGCCTCTGTTAAACTTTCCTGGAATTATGTGTCCCAGGGAGCTAATTTATAGGCTTAAAGGATTTGATATAGGTGTCGATTAAGTTGAATTTGGATTTCCCATAATTGGCAAAAGTTAATTGAAATGTATTCTCATTTGTCAGTCTAGATAATAAGTTACAGTCTTTAGCAAAGTCATTTCACAATTTTCCCCATTACTTTTCAACATATCAATAATAAACTCCATGTGAAGCTGAAGTGGTATTGTCCAGTGATGAATTTCTCTGATAGAACACCATACTCACTGGTGCATGTAATAATTTTACTGAAAAGAGCGCAGCCATTATGGCATTCAAGTGCCATGTACACTCCTGCATTATTTCAACCACCTCTCCTTCTCTGAATTTCCTGGGGGACATTACTACATGCTGGGCCACTGTCTAAAATCACAAATACATAGTTTTCTGATTATTTGGACTGGAGCACACAGCTGAAACTCAAAGTTAAAACAGAGCCTTTCTTAGGAATAGAAAACTTTCTTAGGTAAGTTTCTTAGAATAGAAAGGCGCTATTTTAATTTGAGTTTATGTTATATTAATGTAACTATTATATCGTATATTATATAAATATAATAATATAAATATATAAACCATGCTTCATCTATAATATAAAGCCATGCTTCATTGAATAATATTTTTTACTCTATTGGGGATATATTAAAATTTTATGAGATATTTCTATTTTGGGATGAATACTAAAAATGATCACAGTCTCTTGAGGGCTTATATGGCAGAAAATTAAGTTATTCTTCTGAATCAATTAATTTAAACCTTATAACAACCATGTGATATTGGCACTATTAATATTCTCATTTTAGAGAGAAAAAGTGTTAAACAAAAGGTGGCTAACTGGATTTGGGCCTTCACCAACTTCTTTCCATTCCTTTCCAGAAAGAACAAAGTGTGAATTTTAGCTGTTATTAACGAGAAATTCCTATCACAATCTCTGTGCAATGTTAACTTGCCAAAAAGTTACCAGAAAGCTTATTCATCAAGCAAATCAAGCAGACTAGTGTTTAGACCTATGAAGGTATGGAGAACACTGCCTTCACAGAATCTCAGTGAATCTCAGAAGGGGGATGTCAGGGAAAAATATTTATAAGATTTTTAGGGTCTGAGCCCAATTGGTTTAAAGCAAGTCTTCAATATTGATTGGGGCTGGAAACATTTGGGCATAAAAGTTTAGGATTGTAGGCACAGCCAGGAAATGGTCTTAGTAAGTAAACATGTCTGATAATTAAATTCTAGACCTGATGAGTGGACATTTTCCTTTTAAGAGAGCTATTTGCTTAAATGTTCAAATTGTTTTATCCTATATTGGCTTACAGGATTTCCCTGAATCAAACACAAAATCTTATTTATTGGTTTCTACCCTTAAATTCCTGAGCAAAAATATCTAGGAACAAATTCAAGACAAGTAGAATGGGTAGGAGGGTTAGAGTTCAGTTCTTAGTTAAGATTGCTATGTTTTGTTAATTCAAGTGATTTTAATTCTTAATCCCATTCTCAGAAAGAAAAATTTTCCTCATCATATCATATAAACATCTTATGCTCCTAAAGACTTGTGGGAAATCTTTGTAATATATGTGCCAACTTTCTTTTGAGTGCTTAAATTCAGAAAAGAAACAGATTATTGATCTTGTATCAAATGAAAAATCCTATTTCATTGGCCATCATCACCATTACTAATCCCTGCTGTGTGGATAATTGTCCAATGTAGAAATAACTCTCATTATCAGTCTAAGACTGCTCTGTCCAATACAGTAGCCACTATTTAAATATAACTATTTAACCAGTTAAATATAATTATATTTAAATTTGAACTTTAATCAAATTTAAAAGCTAACTTCTTAGTCATGTTAATCATATTTCAAGTGCTTAGTAGTCACCTGTAATTAGTGACTATCATCTTAGACAATCTAGAATTATAGAACATTTCTATCATCAAAGAAAGTTCTATGACACAAGACTGATGTAAGATAATTCTTCATGTTCTGAAGGTGAATTTAAAATATATTCACTTTTTACAGAGCATAAATGTCATTAAAACAAAAGTTTTATTTTCAAATAGGACCAATCCAAACTGTCATACGGTGACATTTCACATTGAATATTTTTCATGGGAACTGACAGCGTGTTGTACATTTCAATTTTGTATCAGATTTCCATTGGATTCTCAGTTTCTCATTGCATTATTTTTTTATAAAAAACTATTAGGGGTAGTGGGAAATAAATACTTTTTCTCTTAATGGTTCAGTGGATATTCATTAGATATTTATAGGTACACTAAAAATAATACCACTGAGTCATTTCTGGGAAATACAAAAATACATAAGAAGACTCCCATTGTGTGGTATAAAACTTTAATGTATATTAAAATTAAACACATGATTTCATAGCTTCACTGTATTCATTGATAGGAAACCAAAAGAAATTCATAAATGAGAGCAAGATTTACAAGGAAATGATTCTACTTAATAAGTTTCTTTCAGAACTGAGTAATTTAGTTGGATATATAAGGGAACAATCAAACTATGTCATCTCATGCTATGAAATTGCCCATTGTTGATATTTAACTAAACTTGAGTATTTTAAAGTTCTCATGTAATGTGTGTCCCAACACAGATAGACCAACTGATGAAGGCATTAAAAGGCACTTTTTGGTCTGGGTCTGGGCAATACATTATCACAAGATCCTTTTTTAAAATAAATACTTTGAAACAGTCAATAACCAAACTTTGCCTATCAAACATTAAAGGGTCAAGTATGATAAATTAAAAAACAAATGCAATGCATTATGAATTATCTCATTATTCACAGATGTGTATTCTTTTCCTAGTTCCTAACTAGTTCTTAAGGGTAATCCCATCTAGTTAGGTTTTTACATTTTGAAATAACATCGCCATAAACTGAGTCTCTGAAAATTTACTCATAATGTTTTCCCTTGGTCTTTAGTAACTCTAGAATTTGACTTTAGGGCAGCTTTTTTGTTTGTTTGTTTAATTATCTTTTCAATAGAAACACCTGATTCCTACCAGCTCTCTAAGTTAATGAAAGCAGAGATACCTCCCCCTGGCATCACACAATGATAGTCAACAAAATGGTAGATGTTCCACGATCATGCAGGTGCCTTTACCTTGTTCTTTTAAGGAAAATCCTACTCCCCTATAAAACGACTCCCCATTATTGTACCCGCAATTTGTCCGCTCAGGTGAGGGCGCCTCTTTGGCCATGAAGTGCGCTTGCGCAGTGCAGACCGCTCCCCTCCCCTGCCCTAAGGCCAGGCTGCAGGTAGAGGAGATCGGGCTTCCATCCTTGTTCCTGCTTTCAGCTGCGGGTCTGCCCCTCAGTACCGGTCCTCTCTGGCAGCATGTTCAGCTGGGTCAACCCCGATTACCTGCTGGAAGAAGGAGCTGCAGTTGTTTCAAATTGTGGCTGGGGCTGGGGGTGGGGTGGGCCTCCTGCAGCTGTATGCTCAGAAGCTGCTACCGGTAGATGAACACTGCCGCTTCCACGCGTTCCACTCACGGTGCTGGAAGACACTCTTGGGCCTTAAGCCCGTGCTGCTTCTTGTGGGCCAGTACAGGAGGCCGAGACCACCTTCATCCAGCATCTGCTCCAGCAGAACTTCCCAGGAATGTGGAAGGGCTGAGCACACCACTGACTTCCTCGTTGCCATTATACACACCCTCACCATGGAGTGGTGTCCTGCGACCAGCTTGAGCCTGTCGTGGGCCTGCGGTGCCCATTCCACAAGCTCAACACTTTTGGCAACAAGAGATTCCTGAACAAGTTCATGTGTGCCCAACTGCCCAACTCCGTCTTCGGCGGCATATGCATCATCCACACTCCCAGGGCCCTGTCTGGAGGGAAACAGTGCATCAGCAGAGCCTATGACTTTGTAGATGTCCTGGGGTTTGCAGAGGTTCACCAAGCATGTTGCCTGCGGAATTCAGCCCTTTGCTACCCATCTGCTCCTTCTGGCTCCACTTGCTCCTCATCTGCGACAACCACAAGCTCAGCTCTCTAGGCCAGCGAGCAGAAGAACCGTTTCAGAAACATCCAGTCTCTGCCCCCAAATGCTGTTCTCAGGAAACTCAATGACCTGATCAAGTGGGTGTGGCTCACCAAGGTCTAGGTCTCCATCATCAGAAAGAAATGTCCGTGTCTTTGGTAAAGAGAGCAAAAAGATGGTGAACGACCTGGGAGACTTACCAGAAGATGGAGTGGGAGCATCAGACTTCTCCCTGTGACTTCCCAGGCATGGGCAACCTGTGGAACTCCTGCAGACCCAGGACTTCAGTAAGTTCCAGGCCTTCAAGCCCAAGCACCTGAACATGATGGATGACATACTGGCCAATGACATCACACAGCTGATGGTGATGGTGCGCCAGACGGAGTCCCTGATGCCCTCCCAAGCTGTGAAGGGTGGTACCTTCCTTGGCACCATGAACAGACTCTTTGGGCACGATGACAGTGAGGGGCCAGCACAGGCATTGGTGATGTTGAGTGGGTGGTGGGTAATGGCAAGCCCGCCTACTACGAGTTCTTTTACCTGCTGTCACCTGTCAATGGCAAGATCATGAGTGCCAACACTGAGGAGATTGTGACGTCCAAACTGCCCACTATGGTGCTGGGGAAGGCCTGGAAGCTGTGCAATATAGACCAGGAAAGACTGCTAGATGAGGAGGAATTTCCTGGGCAATCTCGTCATCCAAGTCAAGCTGGAGGGCCACAAGCTGCCTCCCGGCCTGCCCATGTCGGTTCTTGCCCTCCAAGCAGAGGCACGAGTGACTAGCCCTCCTGGTTTGTGGTTACCATCTCAGCACCTGTGAAGGCAGAGGTGAGGAGCGGAAGGGTCACCAATTCTCAAGGTCCATAAACACTGAGTGGCTGTCTCCTCAGTTCTTAAAAAGGTAAAAAAAAAAAAAAAAAAAAAAAAAAAAAAAAGTTTTTCATAAGATAATAGTACTGAAATAATGTCTACCTATTTCACACTTGAAATTAGTTTACTATGAGCCAGGTACTCTGTTAAGCACTTTAATATATGTTATGCCATTGCATATTACTAAAGCTCAATGAAAACAAAGTTGACAGCTTCGTTTCTTTTGGTAAAAATCAAAAGTAAAATATGAATTTCAAGTATCCTGATTTCCAAAACAATGTTTTTTTTAGTTCCAGTTGTAATATCTAAATACAGGAAGTTCTAAGTTCAGGAATTTTAATATCCATATCTACTTATCAAAAGCTATCATTATCTTCATTTTTAAAGCTTTTCTTATCAAGCCATCATAACAATCTCCTTAGCTTAAGTTGTCTTGCATGCTTATAGATCTATTTTCTATAATTACTTTTGCTGTTTGGGTATTTCATGTAGACATGCTTTCTTATGCCTGGCTTTTTTCATGCAACATAATGCTCATGAAGTTCTTCTGTGTTGTTGCATGCATTGTGATCAATTCCTTTTTATTGCTTGAAATGTTTCCATTGCATAACTATAACACAATCTGTTTATTGAATCTCCTGTCAATGGATAGTTCAGTTGCTTCCAATTTTTGGTGACTATAAATCACTAATTTTCTGGGGATGAAGATGAGTAAGTTTGATTGCAAAGAGGCAGGAGGGAACATTTAGGGTGAAAAAGTTAGTTATGTAAGTGTATACATTTTGGTGCATTTTAACATGTGTAAATTATATCTCTGTATATTTAGTAAACTATCTGGTGATCATATAATTATCAGAATGAGCTGTAAATAACACATTTGTGACTGATTCACTACCTTTCTTCAATCACGTCAGTTATTTCCTATGTTCTTCAGGAAAATACCAAGCTTCTTAGAATTTATATAGGAACCTTCTCTGATCTGATTACCACATGATTGCCTAGCTTGTTTACTTTATAACTATCCAACTTTCTTAACTCGATTTTCTTATAGTACTTTCACATTCAAATATAAAATATATATATATATATATATATATATATCCTGCACATGCTACAACAATTTGTACTTTTAAATATTTCATGAAGTAACTTTCCATTTTAATCCATTATGTGGTGTTTTTACTACACTGCCCCCCATACACCATCAGCCTCAGCCCCATCATTACCATCCATACAATCAACAAGACCAACAACTCCAAAACTCCCCACACTTAAACAATTATAATTCTTACTTCAGATTTGAATTATGTGTTATCCTTATAAACTCTGCTTAGATGGCCATGGTTTATAATCCAATGCTCCACCATTCACATGCTGTGGAACCTTTCTGTTCCTTGTATTTCTCATTACAAAGTAAGGATATAACAAAATAGAAATAATTATGGTAATACTAGTAATTGATTCACATGAGGATTCACACAGAATTAAACAAGAAAATGAATATAGGTAGTTCATTTAAATATATGGCATATGACAATCTTCCTTTGTTAGCTATTAAAACAATGCAGCAAATTGGATGAATTACCTTTCCTTTAGGTATTCCGTTTCCTTCACTTTCTTAGAACTTATACAATGGTATTAAAATTATCTAATAATTTTCTCATGTAATTGTATTTTTCTACAGATTTCAACACCTTAAATAGATAATTTTTTATACATCAAGTAATTGTCATAGTGTTTGATAAATAGTAACATGTGAAATAATTTGTTGAATTAAACTGAAATAAGAAACACTTATTTGAAATTCAATACCTTCCTTATAGCTAAAAATAATTTGAATGATTTTCTGGCTTCATTACACAGCCATATGGTTGAAGATACTTTCTGTGCATGCCTAAACCTCTTTTTCACATCAACCTGTCATTATTTTATCACATTTTCATGTCATAAATACTTTGGTGACTAACTTTTCCTCCACAAATAAGATTATTTCTTCAATATATATTTAGCATTTGCTTTAAAGAAACCTAATCCTATGTGGAGAATTTCCTTTGAGGTCAACAAAATTCATGTTTCTCTGAATTTTCTTTAGTTTGATTTTAGCTAGCAATAAAAAATATTCTAATGTACTCATAACAGAGAGAATCAAACAGTTTTTTCCTCTTTTCTCAAACAGAATAAATTAGTGTATTGGAATCTAATAAAGCATATTGTCTGTATCTCCATAAGGAGTTCTTAGGAGACTGACAAAAGAGAAAGAAGTGAAATGAGCAAAATATGTCTCTTGCAGCCTTATATTTATATTTTAAAGGTAGGAAGAATCCAAAACAGTGATGCTAATAGTTGTGATTTAAAAATATTATATAATAAGCTACACATACACATGCATAATACTGTGCATAATTAATATAAATAAAATGAAGTAAAAGGGTAATTTTAAAAACATAGACTTTTAAATGTATGTCATCTGCATGGAAGTAATTGAACTGATATAAAATTTTAATACACCTTCTTATAGACAACTTTATATAGAATGTATGAAGGTCTGACAGTTAAGTTTGCAAACTGATCCTAGAAAAGGTGCTACATACCTCATGGCTGAATATCACTATAGTCACCTTTGAAATACATCCCTTGGGAAGCTATGCACTGAAGTCAGTGCCTAGTCCACCCTTCAAAGCAATTTAGAAACTCTTTTTCTGGAATGGCCATCAGAGCTGTTGTTGTATTACCCTTGATGTCCTGAATGTCATCAAAATGTCTTCCTTTCAATATTTTCTTTATCTTTGGGTAAAGAAAGAAGTCATTGAGGGCCAGATCAGGTGAGCAGGGAGGGTGTCCCAATACAGTTGTTTGTTAACTGGCTAAAAACTCCCTCACAGACAGTGCCCTGTGAGCTGGTGCATTGCTGTGATGAAGGAGCAGTGAATTGTTGGCGAAAAGCTCAGGTCATCTAACTTTTTCATGCAGCTTTTTCATCACTTTCAAACAGTCAACTTGGTTAACTGTTTGTCTAGTTGGTACAAATTCATAATGAATAATCCCTCTGATATCAAAAAAAGTTAACAACGTCGTTTTTGACTCTTAATTTGGACTGACGGAACTTTTTTGGTCGTGGAGAATTGGCTGACTTCCATTGGGCATTTTGACACTTTATTTCCAGGTCATATTGGTACACCCATGTTTCATCACCAGTGATAACACAGCCCAAAATGTCATCTTGCCTCTCCAGAAGGCCTTGGCAAACTTCGACTCCCCTTCGCTTTTGTTCATCATTGAGCTCCTGCGGGACCATTTTTGTACACAGCTTTCTCATGCCATGGTTTCCAGTTAAGATTTTCCTGTTTCTCTATCGACATTTACTTGGTCTGCTATGCTTGTCACAGTCAGCCAATGATATTGATACACAATTTGAGGAATTTTTGCAATGCTTTCATCAGTTCTGCTCATTACTGGCCACCCTAGCCTCTCTTCATCAGTGACATGTCCTCTCCCCTCAGAAAAACATTTCATCTACTTGTGCACTGCCATTTTCTTCATGGAATTATCCCCATAAACTTGGACTAACATGCCCCTAATTTCACTTCCACTCTTGTCAAGTTGAACAAGAAATTTAATGTTTGTTCATTGCTCGAATTCAAGCTCAGACATTCTCGCGATGGCACACAAAAACAGTCAACAACAATAATGAATGCCACTCAGCAAGACACTTCACACATCTACATGAACACAGCTGTGAGACACTGATGTACCAAGGCTATGAAACCTTACCGAGCTGTTTATACAGTGCTGCCAATGTACGTGCATGGTGGCAAGTTCTCAAATTTAATTGTCAGACCTCATATGTCTAAGTTTTGGATAATTGTTCTTCAGAGTCAACGCTGATATTTTTAAACTGTTTTATTTTTAAATAATTTTTGGCTTAAAAAATTGGACAGCAGTACAAAGAGTTAACTTACATTCCTTAATTGGCTTCATCTAATGCTAATATTTTACAGTCGTTTCTGAGTGCCTAGTAAAACGATCCAGAGCGTCCTGTAGAAGTAGTTGACTCTTGGCCTGAGGCTGACATAATACAAGATGTGTGGCACACCTCCTGGTTCCAGACAATAAGAAAGTAATTAGAAAAAAGAAAGAGAAGGAGAAGAGGAGGAGGAGCAGGGGCAAGGAGAGGGGCAGGAGGACGGGGAAAGAGAAGAAGAGAAGTACAAAAGGAAAAGAAGGTATAGAAGGACAACTGACTCTGGGTGGTGAACACACAATATGATATATAGATGATGTTTTACAGAATTGTACACTTGAAACCTATGTAGCTTTGTTGACCATTGTGACTCTAATAAATTTTAAATAAAAAAGAAAAAAAGGAAAAAAAAAGAAAGAAAGAAAGAAAGAAAGAAAGAAAGAAAGAAAGAAAGAAAGAAGACAACCTGAAGGATTTCATACTGATGAAAGTTGGAACATTTTGAGCAATAAAACATCAGTATTTTTTATAACTCAAAGGATATTTTTAAACAAAGGAAAAAGATTATCATACTAATTAGAATAGGGGAAATAAACACCTTTTTGTGTAAAATGTAAATGGAAAATGCCAAAAGTTACCTTAGGTGGACTTATTTTTTTTTTATGTGGACCATTTACAGTAGTTGGCTATTTGAAAATTCATTCTCTATGACTATCCATGCCTACACACACTTTGGAAAGTCTTTGTGTTAATGAAGAGTTATACCTTTACCAGCTTGAAAACCAGTAATACCAAATGTGGTGTTTCTGTTTTGCATTTACTATTCTAAAATTCAATAAGAAGGGAAATGATTGATAAACTCCTAATTTAATCAATTAACACATTTTTATAGAGTGTCCACTATATGCCAGCTACGCTCAGAAATTCCTTCCTTTGCAGAGTTTATAGTCTATTGAAAAACTATATTAAAAAACATAAAAGGCACATTTCTAAATATTGTTCCTCTAATAAATCATTTAATTCTTACAACAACCTTGTAAAGCAGTTTACATTAATATTTTCATTTTGCTAACTAGTAAACTAAAATTAAACAAAGGAAAAGAAAAAGAAACGAGAGTTTAAGTAATTTCTACTTGAGCATTTAAATAAAATGTGGGATTATTTTTTGAAAGTATATTTTGAAATATATGTGTTGATTTTATAAACAGTCAAAGGGCTATTAATTTTTTAAATTGTTAATCAAAGTGTTAATTATTACAGATTTTTTAAAACAGTCTATATATAACTTTACTTGATTGCAGTAAAGAAGATAAATAAAAATCAGCTCTAGTGATTAGTCAATTTCCATGGAAACTAGAAATATATATTTATAGAAAACTTGATACTTTATAAATATCAAATTGTACCATTATCTGCAGATGTGCCAGTTCTGTCAAACCTTGCCAAAATTATATGACTATTTCTAAAACAAATGGCTTTATGATGAAAACGGCACAAAGTGAAAAATGTAGTGTCTTTTTCTACCTCCATTTTATTTTTTTAAATTTTTATTTAATAGAATGGACAAAATTTAATTGTTAATTTAAGATTTTAAAAAAGGGTTGCGTAATTTGTTATAATCATACTTTCCTATTAGACTCCAAATGTTAAATTTTTATAATATTCCTTGATGTTTTAAAAGTAAATTTAAAATGCTACTTTTCATCACTTTGAACCTCTTAAAGAATAATCATAAAAACAATCTAACTGAAAAATATAATTTTTACTAAACATTAGTTTGTCAATAATTTTAATTATTTTTGATAATATGAAAGATGGAAAGATCTTATATACTCAATGTAAGTTTAATATTTCCAGTCCTGTACTAATCAAACCTGGAAAGGAAGAGAGATTTTTCCTTCATACTTGCTTGCTGCTTCTTTTTTTTTTTTCTCATTTCTCAGAGATACACACTTTATGTTCCTCGATGCTATAAAGACAAACAATACTACATCATTCAAGAAATAATTCAATGGTTCCACAAAGATGACTGTGATACTTTTATAAACCAATGTTTATATAAAATATGTAGGTGGGGCATATGTAATATTAATCATATTTTGCCCCTTACAATAAGTTATATTGAATCATTCATACACAACTTGCCCAGAAAGTAATTAGTATTTATTAATGTCTAGTACATTTATCTAGTACTCACTGTACTCTATTTTGTATGATTAACGTCACATTAAATATAACTTGAATTTTATTATGTAAATATAACTTGAGCTTTATTATTACTAAAAAATATATGTATTTAGTTGCATTAACACTCCACTGAAATCATGGGCATAAATGAACTTTTTCTATTTTTATACTTTAACTTTGGAATTATGTGCTCAGATTACTCTCCCTTAAATTCTTTAGCAATTATGCAACTATTCCTGTTTAACAGACAAATATTTTACTAGCTATCTCTTATGCAGCCTTATTGTTGAGTTATTTTTGAAGTCACCCATGTCCTTTTTGTTTGTGTATGCATGTTTACGTCAGTCCCAACCTTGTTGATACCAATTCGGCATCAAAAGTCCAGGTTATCAGCCTTTCTGAATGGATGAAAAGTGGTCTCCTTAGCAACGGAAGCACTGTAGAATCTCTCAGAACACCTGTTCTTCCCACTCGTAATTCCTGCAGCTGAGATGTATACACTTGAAAACTGCCTTTTCATGTTGAGTTTTTGCTTTTATGCATTTGAGTAGGTTAGGACAGTGGGAGTTTGCTGAGCTTGGCTGCTCACATAGTTCAAAAGACTACTGGGTCTACATGCTTGACTCATTATCGTGGTTAGCAATTAGTATTTCATCTTCCCCACCCCTGAAGCACTCCTCATGCACCCTTAGCAGCCAGTAAAAATGGTAAGATTCAGAAACCCAGCTAGGGCAGCAGACATTCTGTTAAGTGCAAATGACAAAACACGGCTCTGTTGTCACCCTCAGGCTTTGTATTCAGCCAACATTCATAATTCATTGGGCCCAGTAATATAAAAGGGCAGTGTGCCTGACTGCTTGAGAAAATTACTGTCATATTTTAGCTTATAAATTTTTTAAATTATTCATTTTCTTGATTGTGTAAGGTCATTCTTCTCTTTTTCTTGAAAATTGACCCGAACTTATTCAGATACAGTCTGTATTAGGGCTCATAAAAGCAATTAAGGAAAAAAAAATCACTCAGTAGTTACCTTCTCTTTCTTAGAACAGGTACCTAAGAAATGGAAATTAAGTAGTATTTTAATGTTTCATTTAACAGTTCCATGAATGGTTTCATTTAATTTAAGGGTTTCCACTTTTAAGGTATCTCATAGCTTAAGAAAAATAATGTATAAAAAAGTGTTTTTATAAACATACAAACTTTCCCACATAGTGAAAGATGTCACAAAAAAACAAAAGCTCATTCAGGGAGGAGATTAAAGTTAATTTTCTACATATTGATTCATCATTCTTTCATATGTCAAAGTTTTCCTCATATACTTAACATGTGCTACTACTACTATTTGATTTAATTTTCAGTTTATTTTTTGGTCACAATCTGACTTTCTAAATAAGTTGGTAAGTCATTTCCTTAAACAAACTGACCTTTACCAGTTAGTCAAATATTGCAGGCAAATTGTTTTACATGTTCATCCAATATGAAATATAGCTCTAATTAGAGGAAATTATTATTTTCTATTAGCATAAAAATATCTGTGTAAAAATCACTTCTATTTTTTCCTCAAATATGATTATTTAAAATGATTTGAAAAACACATCGTTTTCCTTATAGTAGGCATTTCACTTCTTGACTATTGGAATAGAGATATTAAAAAACCTATGCTATGAGAGACCCATGTACATAAATTAAAGATGAGTTATTTTTTTCCCCCGTTTTACCTCATACACTACCATTCAACAGTTATCTTCCTTTTGGACATTCTAGTTGTGCCTACATGTGCTAAAAATCCTAAGGAACTAACTATTAAATATGCCCTGGTGTTGATAAGGAGATCTTCCACTTCAGGACAGCATTGCTTTTGCATTAAATAGACTAAGAAAATTTGTGGAAGAAATGACATGAAAAATAACTTTAGATTTTATTTTTATACTTTCTCCTTCTCAACCATTACCCATGGTACGATTTCTCCAAGTTCCTAGTTCTCCTTTCTAACATCACCATTTCTGTCTTCCTTTTCCTTGTTTCTTCCCCCTACCCTTCCACATTCTTCTGTTTTCCAGAGACTGTGTTGCTATACGAATGGTAAGAGCGGATACTTTCCCTTATGCATCACGGTATCTCCAGCCAGGAACACAAAATGCCCAATTTATAACACTGGTTCAGTGATTTTTTTGAAAGATCAAATAAGTCCCAAGTTGGTATTTTTATTTTTAGCATCTAGATACATTTACCCAGTTATTGGATGTCTTCGTACCTTTTAGTATTTGCACTCTAACACCACACATATAGGAAGCCAAACATATTCAAGAGAATATCATAATAAGATTGTATCTCATCGGTGATTCTGCTGCTACAACAAATAAAACCTAATTTTTCATGGCATAAAAATATTTCTGTATTTGTGCCTAATTGAGCTAAAAATGAGTTCATACTGATGTCTCAACTCTATTCCGTTGCCACGTGGATCTTTCAAGCCTCTCATTTAACTGCGAAATTCTGTGCAAGCAGTGAGGAATCTGATTCCCATCTATTTATTAAATTGTTCAGTTTCGGTACCCACGTATAGCAGTACCAGACCTGTCAACCTGTACCCTCATGAGAAGTAGCTTTAACGGAAAAGTGCAGTGCTTATGTAGGATGATTTTGCTTTCAGTCTATAGAATCCGTTGTTTTCTAAAGTTTCTTGGGTCAGCTGGCCAGCATCTTCCTTCCTCCTCCCCATTATTCAGGTGATTGCTTTATGTTTTTAAAATATAGTTAGATCATTTTATCAGAGTTTCCTTTCTATTCTGATATGATCCAGCTCCCTAAATTACTTGCATGTATTAAGCTTGACCCTTTGGGCTGTAAGGCTCTAAGATGACACACATGTAATTTACACGCAATCACATTATAACACAGGATAGTTTCACCACCCTAACGCACCCCTGTGCTTCACATAGTCAGCCTGTCCTCCCCTTCCCCATGCCCTTGGCAGCCACTGATCTTTTTCACTGACGTTAGTTTCACCTTTTCCAGGAGTCATATCACTGGAACGATACAGTATGAAGCCTTTTCAGACTAGCTTCTTTCATCTAACAATATATATTTGAGGCTTATCCATATCTTTCTGTGACTTCATAAATCAGTTATTTTCATCACTGACAAATAGTCAATTGCATGGAGGTATCATAATTTATTTATCCATTCATCTGTTGAAGAACCTCTTGATTGCTTCTAGTTTTGGGCAATTATGGATTAACTGCAACAAGATATTCACATGCAGATTTTTGTGTGGACGTAGTTTTAAAAATCAGTTTGGTGAATTATAAGGAGTCTTGTTGATGGATCATATGGTGAGACTCTATATTGTGTGTGTGTGTGTGTGTGTGTGTTGCTCTCCATATTGCTACTGTCAGTTTTTCAATTTCAGCCATTTTATTAGGTATGTGGTAGTATCGCATTGCTGTTTTAATTTTCATTCCCCTAATGAAAACTATTGTGCATCTTCTTGTGTGCTTCTTTGCCATCTGTATATCTTCTTTGGTTCATATCTCGTTAGGTCTTTTGTCTTTTTCAGATCTTTAAGGTTTTTTGTTTGTTTGTTTTATTGTTAAGTTTTAAAAGTTCCTTAATGGTTTTGGATACAAGTCCTTTGTTATATGTGTTTTGCAAAATTTTTCTTTCAGTCTGTGGCTTTTATCAGTGCCTTAACAGCACTTCCATTATCCACATGCTCTTACATGTTATATACTTACTTTTTTTATACTAGAGACCTTAACATATTAATCATAGTTATCTTACATTTCCTGTCTAATAATTCCAAATTATATGTCATATATGTGTCTGGTTTTGATGATTTCCTCTACAGACTTAATTTTTTTGTCTTTTAGCATGCCTTGTAAATTTTTGTTGAAAGTTCAACATGATGTGCTGTATTTGGTAATAGCAACTTAGGTAAAAGGCTTTCAGCCTGGGGTTTTACATTAATCTGGCTAGGAGTAAGTTTGCATTTAATGTTTGTTTTAGCTGTAGGTGCCTGAGACCTCAAAATCCCTCTAACATTCTGTGTTTGTCTCCCTTGTGGTCTTGGGCTCCCTTAAGAACTCCTTAAATAGAGTCAGGGATTTTTGGCTCCTTCAGCTGCAATTACCATTTTTCACCTGGCGCCTTGTCAGTTTGGTAGTAAGGTGTGGGAGACGGGAAGCATTCTGTAATCTTATGATTAAATGGCAGTATTTTAGTGGACCTATGAGGTACTGTAGCCTAGAAGGTGCTATGACCTTCAAAAGCGTCTTACACTGTCTCTCCACTTCTTAGATTTGACAGAAAGGTTAGAGGGAGTGGAGCTGGATAACTTCTCTTTCATCAGCTCAGATTAGCCTCTGGTAAAGTATTTTTTTCTTGCTGAGTAGGCCATTTTTATGAAAAATGTTCTGGGCAATTTAAAGAGAGTTACTTTTCCCATCACCATGCAAGAAATGTAAGGGTTTTTCTTGGGGGTTCACCTTGGGGACTTAGTGGGATTCCTGGAGGTAAACCCGTAGATATATGGGGATCCGTAGACTTGAGTTTCTCATGTTCATAAGAGCCTGTGCTCCACCACTAGCAGTTCATCAACGTTACTGTGAAAGTGTTCATGATAGTTTGTGGCTCCAGCGTCTTCTGCTCCTGGCTGTGATTATCTGTATTCACCTGTCTTCCCAGATTTGGGGGTCATGAGGTACCCTGTGACCTCATTTATCTAACAGATCCAAGAAAACTCATTGGTTTCAGTTTGTTCATCTTTTTCCTTGGTGTAAGTCCAGGCGTGACAACTTCCAAGCTCTTGACATGCCATAGATAAAACTGGAAGTCCAGCAGACTGATTTTCAGCATTCATTTCCAGAAAAGGAATATCACTTATGAGTATACACCAGTGACAATAAATATTAACACGGGCTCAGCTAGCTTCAAAGGGCCTGGGGATATGGTGCCTGGCTGAGCAACTGCATCATACTGACAGCTCTGTGAAGAGAAGCACAGGCTTTGGTGCATGGGTAGTTCTCTCATCCATGAAGCCTAAGAAGGAGAAGGCAGAATCAACCTTTAGAGAACACTTTTTGAGTTCCAAACATTATATTAGACATCGCATATGTGGGATTTGATTTACAATCCTTAATTACTACAAAAGACCATTAGATGATGCAGGAGATTGGATCAAAGAATTTAGTAAAATGCCCAAGGACAAATAGCTCAATTATTATTTTAACCTAAATTGATATAACTCCAAAGCTCATGTACTCTGGAAAGTGATTGATCTAGGTTATAGATTTTATTACAATTTAACTCTAAATATGATTACAGTAGGCCCTCCATATCTGTGGGTTCTATAACTGTGGATTCAGCCAACCTCAGATTGTAATCGACAGTGTGGAACCCTGGGATCTGGAGGACCAACTAAGGGACTTGAGCATCCATGGATTTGGGTATCTGTGGGGGTTCCTGGAACCAACTCCCTGTGGGTACCGAGGGACAACTGTGCTTTTTTAAAATCATTTGAGAATCAATCATGTATACTGGAAATCTTCTCATCAAAGATCATTGTATTTTTCTTCAGTTATTGCAGTTGATTCTCACATATTCACCATTGTCTCTAAGTAAATTATACAATATCCTCACTCCTGCTATTCTTAAGCAAGAACCCGGTGTGTAGACCATAGCTACTTCTGTAAGAACTTCCAGCCTTAACCAGCCTTCCTCACCAGTCCAGAGCTCCCTTTCGTATGTATTACATTCATCTTTGCTATGCTGAATAATATATTCTAGCTGTAATACCTCTTTGTTTTCATAAAAAGGAAAGTTATTCAAAGAGTAACTGACTTCCTTACTGAATTTAATTTAAATATTTTCTTAGTTGAATCTCCTGGGTATTACAAGAAGCCAAACATATCACCTGAAAATAATGACGGTCTCATTTTAAATATTTATACACCTTTTATCTTTTTCCACTTGCCAGGACATTATAAAGCAATACCAATAGTAGCAAGTATGCTTGCCTTTCTACACATCAATTTTTTTTTAAATTTGTCAATTACAGGTGGCATTCAATATTATTTTATATTAGTTTCAGGTGTACAGAATAGTGGTTAGACATTTATATACCTTACAAAGTGACACCTGATAAGTACAGTACCCCCTTGGGACCATACCTAGTTATTACAATATTACTGACTATATTCCCTATGCTGTACTTTATAGCCGTGTGACTATTTTGTAACTACCAATTTGTACTTCTTAATCCCTTCACCATTTTCACCCAGTCCCCCAACCCCTCTCCCAGCTGCCAAACATCTCTGGGCATTTATCCAAAGAATCCAAAAGAATGTACAATGATTTGAAAAGAAGTATGCACCGCTGTGTTCATTTCAGCATTATTTACACAACCCTTCTTGCTGGGACCATTGTGATGACCTCATCACTATTGTTCCTTTATACAATCAACTCCTCACAAAACATAGTATGATTTATTTAACTTCTGTCTTGTACATTAGTGGTCAGATCAATGATGGCAAGAACTATAAAAGTTAATTTAATGGCAGCCACCATAAGGATTGCCATAGCATCTGAAACAGTATAGCTGCACAATGTATGTTAAAATAGACTTCTTATTTTATATATATATATATATATATATATATATATATATATATATATATATATATATGAAATATATATATTTAAAGATTTTCCTAGCCTTTTGACACATCTTGTGTAACTAAAGAGAGTTCAGAAAGTAGCAGAGGCAGAGTTAACAGCTGTTAACAGCTTTATTCAGTGCAGAGAAAGATTGTAAGAATCTGGAAATCTAAAACAGCTTTCGTGGGAACCTGGGGCCAAGAGGGTTGTAGGAATGTTTATCCCAACCTTATTCTTCTCCAACTTCCTGATGTCCTGCCAATAATTCTACTGGGAAAATTCACCTGGAAGCCATAGGACAAAGGAGCTCATTGAGAAGTCCATAAAAGTTAGCTTTACTGAATACTGAGTAGGTTAGAGAAAAAAAAAATGAAGCAGCATTGTGAATATTCAAATGGAAATAACCTGTGATAGGAGAATATAGCCTATCCATGGTTGTGCTGTGTCCAGACAAAAAAATATTTTCCCCATCATAGAGCATGTACAGTCATATCAAGTATTATAATGTTGCATGGTAATATCAATTCAATCATATTCCCTGTTCAAGCTTAAAATGTTAATTGCCAGTGACTTTCATATTAGCCATAGGAGACAAAGGAGGAAAAGGAAATTGTTAAATAAAATTAAACAGAGCTATTTTATTCTCTGTTGCTGTATCTGGATAGTCTAAGCTGATAATAACTTCCTTCTTTTCCAATTCTCCCCACATTCTGTCAGCACCTTAGCAAAATAGAGTACTTGAAAGGGTAACTTAATCCTCTATTTCTGTGAGATCTGAAACTCTAGTACCCTGTGTTTGTGGGATAACTGCGCATTTACCAGGACTGTTAAGACTAGTGACTCTTAAGAGGTGTCTCACTGAACAATCTGGTTTTCAGACTTGGTCTTTCTTCTCTCTATATAACAGCAATAAAAATTATCCATGGAAACCATCATCTATCACTTTAGTAACCAACTCTCTGACTGTTGTTTGAGCCTAGAAAATAGCCTTAAGTTCCAATTTAGCAGAAAACCAAAACAGTATGTATGGGCTGGTAGATGTATTCCTCCCTTATAACAAAGACCATCACACCCACTGAACCAGACTGTGGGGATCGGAAGCAACCATTTATTTAGTTGATTATTGGGAATCACAATGAAGAGGTCCATTCTCAGATTCACCCCATACTTTACACCTGTACATTCTGACAGTGGGGATATGACAACATATATCAGCCTTTGGTTTGAGGCATGCAATTAAAGGTCCCAGGTGTCTTTCAACTGAAACTGTAATAGAAATTTCAGTAGAACTCTCTGTTCTTCTGCCAAGCCAGCTACTGTGTGGTAATAGAGCACTTGAAAAACTAAACTCTTGCAACAATATGGATGGACCTACAGGGTAGTATGCTAAATGAAATAAGTCAGGCTGAGCAAGACAAATATCATATGATCTCACTTATATGGAGTGGAATCTAAAGAACAGAATAAACAAACAAAACAAAAACAAACTCATAGATAAAGAGAAGAAACTGATGGTTGCCAGACAGAAGGGGGTTGGGTGATTCGGAGGAAACATGATGGGATTAAGAAATACAAATTGGCAGTTACAAAAAAAGTCATGGGGATGTGAAGTATAGCATAGAGAATATAGTCAATAATATTGCAACAACTATATACAGTGCCAGGTGTGGATACTAGGCTAATCAGGGGGATCACTGCATAAATTATAAAAATGTCTAACCATTGTGCTGTACACCTGAAACTAATATAAAATAATATTGGATATCAACTGTAACAAAAAAGCAATTAAATTAAACTCTTAACCTTGAATTCATTTCCCTACTACTTTCTTTATTTAAGGAAAATTTTGGCTTGTATTCTATAATTCCAAAAATAATAATGATGGCAGAAAAAGTGAAGGCAAGGGCATCAAATCTGCTTCCAAAATAATGTTGTCTTTTTTTTTTTTTTGAGGACAAATAGCTACTCTGTCCATGACTCAAAGCATCCAACATAACCCATCTGTTGCCTGGGCCCTCTAAGAATGGTGTCATATGAGTGGCAAAGTGTTGGCAATGTTTTAGGGAAACTGGACACTCAGCAGGATATTGGTCAACCCAGGCATAGCTCCATTTCTACCTTTATGGCCAACTTTTCCATGGTCCCTTTAATCAAGATGGAGGTGGCAAGGTAAAAATGGATGGATGGCTTCTACAAAACTTCAAAACAATTTTGTTTTGTTTCTAACCTGCTTTGGGGATTAGCAAATCTTTTCTGTAAAGGGCCAGATAATCAGTATTTTAGGCTTGCCGTCCACATAGTCTCTATTCCAACTACTTATCTCTGTGGTTTTAAGCACAAAAGCAGCACTCGAGAATGCATAAATGAACAAACATGGCTGTGTTCCAGTAAAATTTAATGTGCCCAAACAGATGGTATGGCATATTTATCCCACAGGCCATAGTTTACTCACCCCTGAGCTACTTGGTTGTTGAACACTTCATCAATCTGTAAGGCGGTCCTCTGTTAGCTGGTAATGGGCTACCAAAAGGCCAGTTCAGACTATATCACGTGAGCCTGATACTGTGGTGTGCTGGAGCTGTCTTGCACAGGCTCCCATACGCCAATTATATATGTCTCTTCCTATCTGTAAGTATTGAACAAGATGGGAGTATTATACTATGGAAATCTATCTAAGTATTTTATCTCTTTCTCTACAAAAAGCAAAGTAGTTCCAGCCTTCAACCTCCTTTACTGCAGGCAGCCATAAATCTAGGCATGAAATTAGCCAACTAGCAGATTATAAATGACACTTTCCATCCAGCTACTGATCCAACACAGCCTATGGAAGTCTATTTTTCTGTGCTTCTCTGTTACTATGAGTCAGAGTTCTGGTAGCAACATGAGCACATCCAAATAGGTGACTGAGAATCGCTTAAGCAAGGAGTTATTAAAAATGTGTGGGGAGTGCTATGAATACTGCAGGTAATAGTGTTGTCCTCAGGAGTAGCGATAGCAGGGGCCACTAATGCTCTGGACCTGAAGAGAAAGAAGTTTCTTTAGAATAGGGCTGCCCATCAAGCTGTCACCTGTGGTATAGGGGCAGCGTGAACAGGTACTGATCTGACAAGGAGGGGGCCAGAAGAATAAGTACCCCAACCTAACTACACCCAATTAATAGCCATGGTGCCAGGGAGACCCTTAAGGCTGTCCATTAAAGTCAGTTAATTTGGGTGAACAAAACAGCATTAGAAAAGTCAAAGGAATAACTTCAAAGGTTAATTGATTTGGTCAATTATATCATTAACAATAACCACAATAATGATAATGGCTTCAATTTGTTGAGCATTTGCTATTTTCAAGAACTGGAGAATTTTCATTATTTCTTAAAAACATCTGTAAGTGGTATTCATTTTTTTTTTTAATGAGGAGCCTGCCTCACAGATGTTGTATAGCATTCCTAATGGTACATAGAGAATAAGTTAAAGGCTGTTGTGTGCCAGAGTCAGCCTTTTAAATACTGAATTCTAAATAATTGAGTCAAGTGCTATGTTGCAGTTGAAAAAGGAAAGACTTAAAAATTATTCTTAGATTTGAAAAAGTTGCTGATTAGGGACCATAGAGTCCTGGTGTTAAACTGATAGGTTCCATAAGAAGTGGAGGCAGCAATGATAGATTCACACATTCTCAGGAATTTGATTTTTAAATAATGAGAAATAAGTAGGATGGTAACTAAGGGTTACCAGTATCAGGTGTGAGTGTGTGTGTGTGTGTGTGTGTATACACATACATATACATACATACATACATGTGCATGCACACACACACACACTTTGATATTTAAACAGCATACCTACATGTATTTGAAAAGAAATAGGGTGGAACATTTTGAAAAGGAGAAATTGAAAATGTTATGGAGTGAGTAGATATAGGGCCAATGAAATCTGACATTCTGTAGGGAGAATTAGTTTTAGTTTACAGTAATATGCTTCCTTGGATTCTCTTTTGAAGACAGAATGAGTATTTTAATGGAATTATTTGGATTTCATTGACCATCTATTACTTTTTATATAAAATGTTGGTAAAAAATGTCAAATTCTCACCCACACAGTCACAGATGTATTTTAGACAAGGATATTAAAAAGTTATCCTTTTATCTTCCATCTCCTTTTGTCTTTACATCTTAGTCACTTAGGGAATATTCTGCATTACAATGATAAAGTTATATTTTGAAATTGACTTTTTATGTATTTGTGCTATTAACTTATAAATTATTTGTACTTTCTACCAATTTGAAATTTTAAAATATCTAACTTGGTGACTCAGGATATCTTTCCAGAGTCTACATACCGTATTTGCCGGCGTATAAGACGACTGGGCGTATAAGACGACCCCCTAACATTTCCAGTCAAAATACAGAGTTTGTTATATACTCGCCGTATAAGACTACCCCCTCTTCCGCACACCTTCCACACACCAAATAAAAGGTAAAACAATATCAGATTTGATTTCAACATTTTAATTTATATTCAAATGCTTATGACATGCAGGAAAACTGTCACAAGGCTGTATGTAATCAAACATATACATAAAACAGTGCAAGTTTATTACCGGTAAACATACCGGTAATTCACTAAAGAAAACACACTCTATAGACTGGTACCGTAGATGCTTCTCAGGAACATAGGCAAGCAGCCCACAACCTAGAGGGACTGTCAATGATAGAAGTAAGATAACAAATAGAGGGAGAGAGCAAGTGCCGGGCAAGTCCCTAGCAAGTTTGCTGGCGTGACAGTTTCCCCTTAAAAGCGATTTTGCGCTATCATACTGGGTGTATGGTCGGCTGTGTGCGATTTTGCGAGTGTGGTAAAATCGCATAACAGCAAAATCGCATAACAGCCGAGCATACACCCAGCAGAGCTGCTGATGCCTGAACGGTATGTGGAATGAAGTGGGCGGGCATCGGGAGGCCACTATGGCAAGGGGCAAGCACTATGGGCAGTCTATCTGAAGTGTACCTGGCGTATAAGACGACCCCCCACTTGGAGGCATATTTTTCAGGGCCAAAAAATCGTCTTATACGCCGGCAAATACAGTAGCTTTCAAAAATTAGAGAAAAAGGAAGTAAATCTTATGACTTTGAAACGCCAAGTAAATCTCAATGTTTTTGTTGTTTTTTCTGAATGAATGAATTTACTGGTGTTCTCATTTAATCCAGTTGATGAGTTCACTTCAGCCTCCTGTGAATATGGATACGGTCAACTAAAAATGGTAGTTTTGAAAACATGTGCAATTCTAATTTACATTGAGACCTGACAGTGACACTTTACTTTCTACATCAAACCAGCTAATTAAGAAAATAATAATCACTCACTGTTAGTGAATGCTTCTTACATGTCAGATCTGTTCTAAATCACATATAAATTGTTTCATCCTTATATCGCCTCTCTGCGAAAAGTTCAAGTAACATTACATCCATTTTACAGATAAATAACATTCTTAAAGTACTCAGCTCAAAAGTTTGGAGCCGCCTGGATGTCAAAGTTCGGGGTTTACCTGTTAAGCGCTACTCTACACCATGTTCTAGGTTTGCCACTTTGGTCTCCAAGGCCAAGATCCTTAATACAAACTGCGTGTTTTAATCTCCATGTTAATCCACATATTTATACTGAATGGATTGATGAAGAAGAGGGCGGTGCAGAGTTTTCTCTGTGTAATATGGGAAGATCTTATCGCTGTGTCTGTGGTATCCATGAATCAAGCTGCAGTGTGTTTTATGATTCTGGATGGGGAATTCAAAATATTTTATGATATAATCTAAATTAAAATGAACATGAAAGAAATTAGTTTGATTCTTTAACTGCAGGAAAATGAAATATACATATATACATATACATATATATATATATATATTATTTTTATTATTTTTTTCTTGTCTGCCCACTCCTATCCTCCCAACCTGCCCTGTAACATCCACAAGTTAATATCTGAATGGGAAAATATATATAGCTTTAGAAATCAAGGGACAGAATATCTAAATCTAAATATAACTGCCTTTTTCTTTAATAAATAAATTGAATTTTACCTGACATTTTGACCTGTCATGCCTTATTCCTCTTATAAGAGAAACATGAATTTCTGCAGATAATTCCAGATTATTAAAGATGTCAAAAGTTGTATACTTCCAATTTAACCAAAATTTACTATTATTTATGAAAGTCAAACACTACACAGGAGACAATAATACATTAAAATATTTATACATGCTGTTTTTAACTATGCATTTTAATCTAAATCAATAGGTTTTTTTTATTTCACCATGCTTTCATAATTACAATTTCATAGTTCTCCTATAATTCAATAGAAGAAGGTAATGGAGACAATTTTTCACTTCAGTATTAATTTATTGTGCTCAGGTGAGCAAAGCAATACATTAGGAAAATGTAGCAGTTTCTAAAAAATGAATAAGGAAATAAAGTGTCTTACATTATTTTATGTGGTTGAAGATAAAAGTAAAATATTATTTTTGAAAAAATACCATATATTATCTAAATTTAAAAATAAAGTATGCAAAACAGAAAGTGGATGGACTGTGAATGTGATTCCAAATCTCCCAGAAATAAAAACCCATTTTTGTCAAATTGTGACATCAACATATGTCTTCTTAAGTTCAAAATTTTCTCCGTTGTCAGTTTTTACCAGTGTCTAGCAGTTGATTGGTAAAAAATTTCTGAAGCAAAGATACTCATATGCTAGAATCTCGAATGTTATGTATTAATTACATTCATATTTTCCATTTTCTCTCTAAGCATGAACAGAAATTTATTCAGATTTAAAAATAACACAAATTAAGGACATCCATAATGATTCTATGTGTCTTAAATATTCATAGTTGGGTCATTATCTTTCCAAGGGCAGTAGAAACGTTGATTGATTATTGTGCTACCTTGTGGGCATATTTCTTTAGGCATCAACAACTAAGAATCCTAAACTGGATTTATGCCTAATAAAGATTACATAAAACAATCTCTTCTTAATACTACTTTTGCTTTGAATTCTACTATTTTAGTTCTGTCTGTGAAATACTAAACTCTTCAATGAGATCAACACCATTATCTTTATTTCGAATGCTTCTTTCCTATTCTTCACTGTGAAATACAGTAAAAGGTTAACTATGCAAAAATTATTGATGCATGAAAATATGGACATTATTTTGGATGTTCTTCATCAGGCTATAGAGGCTAATATACTGTTTAGTTCTCCTTTACAAGAGGATAATATTCTGGGTTGCATTGGCGTGTTGAGGAAATCAGCTATTTCCTTTGTAAAAATACATTTCTTTCACAATGGTGTATTCAGTATTATAGATTTTAAAAAACATTTTTTAGAAAACACATTCCACATTGTTTGAAATCATTATGCAAGATGTAAAGATAAATCTTCAAGCCATAATTAGGATTGTACTTTGGTATAAGTATTTTAATAATTTTGAAAAAAAATATTTGAAGCTAATATACAAGTTTTAAAAAGCTATAAATTTGATCATTCTCAACTTATAACTAAATATGTTTATAACTATTTCCATTTGACTTTCTTTCCCTCCCAATTCTAGACATGTAAAATGTTTTGAATGGACACTTCAATTTAACATGGTTATAGGCGATGTATGTGTAAGGTATGTCTCCACAGAGGTACAAGTAATTCACCTCCCTGACAGTTGGATCTTACAAACACAAATAATAATTGACCATTTGAACGAATGTATATCATTAACCTTGATATTAAAAATTATATATATATTATCTTAGGATTTGCAAAACTGCATTTATATGAATAAAATTTATCAATTTATATGAATTTTTGATTTACATCTAGCAGTGTGATTCAGTCAATATTTTGTATAATACTAGACTTATAATCAAAGAATGAGGACATATTTGACTAAATGATGATTATATATAGGATTAATGTAGGGAAAGTAGAGACAGAATGTTTAGATAAATTCTGAAATAAGAAATAAAAAAAAAAAAATTTGTATTATTGTACTAGTATTATCAATTAATATATGTGCTGATATGGTGACATCTATTTAAAAATTTATAACAGTAGTCTTTAATTGTGATTAATGTGGACTGCCATTTATTTAATGCCTATTAATTCCAAGATACTAAAATAAAAGTTTCATACCCATTATTTTATGATCTTTACAATAATTCTTCAAGGCATGAATTATATATCCCTTTTTTAATGTGAGCACATAAGTACCTTGCTCAAGGTCCCAGAGCTACTTGGCTGATTAACTAGTACCATGAGTCTAAATTTTAAGGTGTTTCCATTATACTCTGCTGTCTCTATATTAAAGTTTGAAATATACATAGAAACTGTATGCGCTTATGCAATATTTATCAGAAAGAAATGCATACTCCTTATTTTAATACATGTTGTCAGCCCAAACTGAGTCGTGAACTCCATGAAAGCAAGGATAGCATCTGTTTCATCTTCTATATTCAATAATAACAGTATAGGAAAGACTGGTGCATCCAATATCTCCAGCACTTTTATCGTTAGGATTTTTGCCCAAGGTAAATGTTTAATTACCGACTCTTATTGAATACACCATTTTTTGTTGTTTTGTTTTATACTTGTATGTGTGTATTATATATATATATATGGCCACAATAAGATGGATGTTTCTTCTCAGTCTAATCCAAGTGACAGTTAAAAGGATCATGTTCCTATTTGCCTGTATGATGAGCTTCTCCTCTGAAGATCACCTGTCCCTCCCTTTCTTTGTTTTATGTTCAGCCTCTGCCATCTCTAATGACTCTTTCTAATATTATAAACATGCACAGTTCAACTCTTTTTTTAAAAAACAACTGATGGAAAAAGAAAATAGCTCTCCTTTGATCCCATGTTTATCTCCATCCGCTGCCTGTTTTCTCATTTTCATTGCACAAAATCTTTTTTAAAAAATGCCTTCAGGGCTACTGTCTTCACTTACTTCCCAGTTACTTATTTTCAACTCACTGCCATATAAATATGGACATCTTAGCCACATACCATTATGACACTGGAAAATTATTTTTGAGGCCATTTTCAGATATATATGGAATGATTGTTGTCAGTTCTTACTTTAATTTGCCACTCAGATGTACCTAACACCCCATTTTTTAACATGATATCATGTTCCTGTAGCTTTGCTATATCTTCTAATCAGTCCTAAGCAACATCGGTGTACATTCCATGAGCTGGCAAAGAGAAGACTGCATCAAAATGTGCTTTAAAACAATGCTATTGAGGATATTCTATATCCTGTTTATTTTTTAACTTCCTTTTATGACTCTCATTGTTTATGTTCAGTTCCTAGGAAATGTTTTACATTAGTTCACTTAAAGGCTTTTGCAGAGATCTCTTCTGACCTGGCAAACACCAGTCTTCACAAACACACCATTCTTTTGTCTGTATTACTAATGATACTATTCTTCAATCTGTTAGTGTGCGTTAGTTGTCACTCCCTTAGAATCCATAGAACTTTCTGCTTTCTAAGTTGGTAGATTTCCAACACAAAATTGTTGCTGCCTGGTCATTCGTCTACTTTCTGTCCCAGACTTTAAGCTCTGTGATAGCAGGTCATTCATTCACTCTTTCATTCTTGAATTCAACAGGTATTTATTGTGCCTAAGGTGAAGCTTTGTATTTGTTTTTAAAACAGGGCAGTGAACAAGTCATACTTATTATGTATTTGCATAGTTGGTTAGATGAGACATATCCTAAGACAAAAACACACATCATTATCTAATATTAATTATTTAAGTGCTGTGAAAGAAAAGTACAAGTTATACTATTTAGATTAAGGGATTGTATATCAACAAAACAGTTTTCATTGTTGTATGATATTATTTCAGAGAATTTTCCAAGTGATTTTCACAACTAGACAATGTTTCAGGAAGAATGACTGAAAATAGTTTTTACAATCATTGCATTTAAGTTTCTATATTTTATCTGCTGTATGTTTATTATTATAGGCTCCTGAATGGGATATTTTCTGTTTTTCCAGAGTTGAGGCTAAACTCCAAATGGGAGATAAAAATATTTTTTATATTACATATTCCAAGATTAAAGAGGTATTCAGTGTTGGCCAGTTATGTCCCATAGGGTGTTCTAAGAGGAATATAGGATCTAGAAATATAGACAACAAGAAATGATTTGGGGCAGATAAAACAGCAGTCTGAAGAAACTCATACTCAGATTATGATTAGTAGGGAAGAAGACATAAAGAAACCCTAGGAAAGACAGCATCCAAGTTTGCATTTTGAAAATCACCTTGAATTCTTGTTCAACGCTGATATACCCATTTCTGTGAGTGATCTGCAGAAGAAAAAAAATAGGCAAGTAAAATAAAATTAAATTACCAAAAAGAAATTGAATACCTCTCTAATCAAATTTTTGTGTATTTGTATTCTTTCCAACCTTGATATTTACCATGGAGCATAGGATGAATAGTAGTTAAACACTCTGCTTCTCAGGAAAGAACGTGTAATATTATTCTTTCTCTGTGTCAACTGGCCTGGATGTCTATGTGAAGTTAATATTTGTGCTCCTTTTATGTTGACGTATATTCTGAAGGCTTTAGAGAAGCCTGGGGTCAGAATCCAGATAATGAGTGTTGCGAACTTTTCATGGACTGTCTATTTGCACAAAGTTTTATGGTTAGTTAGCTCCCCATCTGGTACTCTGTATCCTAATCAGGCAGTTTACTTAACACAACCTGTAGAGTCCATATTTTTAAAAACCCTTTCCCTCCTGATAGAAATTAGTTTCCTTTCCTTCTCCCCTCCCCCCAAATATACATAGGTGTTCTTTTATGATTTGACATTATGAGTGTGTTAGACGTATAAGTATGTAGCAGGCAGTTTTAATGAAAAGTTGAGAATGTCTTTTTAAATCCCTGCAGTGCCCTAAGTTAGGAGAGTGAATTCATGTTGAGTATTTTTTAAGTGAGTATGTCATGGAAGGATTTGTAGGATCAACATAAATAACAAAGACCTCTTAAAGATAAAACGTCAGAGGATTAACAAGATGAATATCTGAGAATTTCCCCCGTCTCTTCACAAAACCCAACAATGGAAATGATCAATCTGAAATTAATCCCTCATTCTGACATCAAGAAGTCGTGTTTTAGAGCGCAGAAGTCTTTGGTGAAAGTCTTATCTGCCTTTGAAATCAGAGTTTTAGATCATCTGAGGGATTTTTTAAAATTCCAGCCACACTTTGTTATACCAACCTCACAATAAACACATACAACACAACACAATATAACACACACACCAAAACAAATAAAAACAAAATAATTAGGCTGTGAGTAAAGCCAGCCATTTTTGATTGGCTTATTAAAAGCTCAATTCTATCAGAGCCATAATTTCTATCTTTAAGAAGACTTCTAACTAAGGCTAGCTAGCTAACTGCATGCTAAACCTAGGACGAAAGTTTATCAAAGGAGATACATTTCTATTATTTTTCTATTTTCATTTCTACACTCCAAAAATCTTCCTCTCCTTTAAGAAGTAGCAGTATTTAAATTCATTAGACTTCCCTTCTTAGAAAGCCTTAAAATTATAATCTCTATTCAAAGGTTAAAACATGCTATTTAAAAAAGAACAGTACTGGTAGTCTTGTGTGACTATATATATATATATATATATATATATATATATATATATATATATATAGAGAGAGAGAGAGAGAGAGAGAGAGAGAGAGAGAGAGATTCTATTTTCATCAACCTCTACAGGTTTCCTGATTTATTTTGATAACAGAAGTCTTGTAACCATTACATGGAAAAACTTGCTTTCTCAAGCAGGGTTGAAATGTCAGATCTCTAGAGTTTACATTGTTTAAGCTTAATTAGAAACCTGCATGACTCTTAAAAAAAAGATTCAGGGCTGGCCGAGCAGCGCATTGGGTAAGACTTACCATGGGATGCCAGCTCTGAGCAGTAGGGCCCCGGTTCGGATCCCACATATGAGGGCCAGTGATACTGTGCCCTCTACAGATAAGATGGTGAACAACAGCTCGACCTGAAGCTGGGCTGCCATGAGTCGCCAGCAATGGTGTAGGCTGCAGTGAAGCTACAGTAGCCTGCAGTGGCTGGAGGCCGGCGTGAGCTGCCAAGAGCCACCGTGAGTGGCCATCCAGTGACCAGCGACTGATCTACCTCACCCAGGAAGAGCACAATGATAATACCAACATGGCCAATGAACTGATGTCCCCCACAACTAGACTGAAGAACAAAAGTACAGCAACTTGTCTGTTCCCCTTCCCCGATTCCCCAATGCTGTTCCCCGCCCACAATTCCCCAATAAAATCTTTAAAAAAAAAAAAAAGATTCAGACTGAGCCTATGGTAACTTCTAAGCAGGAAAATAAACACAAACAAAGTAAAAAATTAAAACTGAGATATAATAAGAGGAAGGAAATAAGTTGAAAAGACAAAGTTGAGATAGAAAGTAGAGATGGGAATCAAATTAAAATGCATAGGGTATGATTATTGAATGGGTTAAAAGTTAGATTTTTAATGTCGCTGCAGCACAACAAAAACAAACCTGCTTAGCTACACAATTGTAATAACCACTGGATAAATACAGGCATTACAAAAATCCAAGCATTTTTGACAATACAGTGACTGATAAAACTAAGATTACCTTTGACAACATTC
Organism: Hipposideros larvatus; assembly: GCA_031876335.1. Classification (NCBI taxonomy): domain Eukaryota; kingdom Metazoa; phylum Chordata; class Mammalia; order Chiroptera; family Hipposideridae; genus Hipposideros; species Hipposideros larvatus. Next base: position 18,146,633 of record CM063091.1, read on the forward strand.
TTATGAAATATGCAGTAGCTATTTTCATTGCTAATAATATTGCATCAAATGCTGTTTTTCTTTCAGAAAGAGAGGGTATTTGGGAAGCAAATGATGTGCATGTATAGGGACTGGGTGTACAGTTCAATCAGCCCATATAGTATGCATTTCTCTGTTGATCTGCTGTAGACCAACAGCATCCTACGTATATATACAAGTTGGGAAAAAAATTGTATGTCATTCAATCATTCTGTCCCGACTAGTGTTCCCCCGACTGAACTCTGAACTTTCAGCAACACCCACATCAATTTTTTAATTTTGTTCTAGATATTTTTATTTCTCTGTTTAGTATACAACCTCCAGTTGTATACTATATTTATATTTATATTTATATTATTTATATTTATATTATTTATATTTATATTTGTAATGTATTTGTGGTGTATATACTGATAGGTTCTAAGTTTACTTACTAGAGTTTGCAATCATTATTTAATTAAAAAAAATATAGCCTTTGGGCTCAATGTACCTGTACTGAATTATTACTTGAAGTTAAAAATCCTTGAGTGAATTAAAGGACTGAAGTCAGTAAAGGTCGAATTGATATCATTCTGTGAAAGTTGAGTTGTTTAACAGATGTATGTGCCTTTAAGGGACATACATCCTTCCTCTACTTAAGAGATTTCTCAGAATATATTGCCTTTGCTTTGCTTGAGCAAGCAAGCATTCAGCCATAGAAGCCACAAAATTCTACCTCATATTGCAGATCCCCAGTAATTTTTATACTTAATATAAGAAAAAAATGTTCAAGCTAAATTTCAGTCTACATTTTCCTCATTCAAAATAACTTTTTTCATAATATATTAGAGAATGTCTAGCTTTAAACAATAGTGCTTATATATTCTATAAGATAAACCATTTATGGATTTATGTGCAAAGCTACCCAATTGAGATAACTAGTTATGTGGACTGAGATTTTTAAACACAATGATGAAGAAACCTCTGCCAAAAATAATAATTTTAGTTGAAAATATTTTATTTGTTATGATTATCTATATAAATATTATTATATAAGTACAGTTTATAAAAAAATAAATATTTTGTTTTAGTATAGCTATAGATTTAAAGAAAAGTTGCAAAGGTAACGTAGAGAACTCACATATGCCCTTCGCCTATTTCCTCCTGTCTAGCATTATCATGGCACGCAACAAAGAAACCAACTTTGGTACATGACAGAAATCCAGACTTTATTTGGATTGCACTATTTTCTCCATAAATGACCTTTTTCTGTTTCAGGATGCCATCCAGAATACTATATTATATGTAATGGTTGCATCACCTTAGTCTAATCTAGTATACGACAGGTTCTCAGGCTTGTGTTCTATGACCTTGACAGTTTTGAGGAGAAGTGGTCAGGTATTATGTAGAATGCCACTCAAATTCCGTTTGTATAAGTACATTTTATTTAAGTTAATTCCAGTTCGAGGTAATAAAACCATAGCCTGTGTGAATTTAGCAGATCTTTTAGTACTATGGTAAACAAATGTGGGTTTGCTGAAGTTAGTGAGGAATCATTCTTATACTACCACATAATGCCTTTCAAAGCAATCTAACAAAAGCCCATCACTATTAATATTGCCTTTCCTGATGGAATTACAGTGAAATATCTCTATATGAATTACTACCAGTATGTGTGAGTCAATATTAACATTTGCTCATATTAGCAATTCTTATCTAAAAAAGAAATCAATGGCTTATATAAATGTAATAATATTGAAACACAATTGAATATATTACTTGTTAATTTATTCAAAATGGTGTCTAAATGCTTCATGACACGATTTGGCAATGATTTTTTGGATGTGACATCAAAAGCACAACAAAATAAACAATGGAGAAATTGGAGTATGTCAAAATTAAAAACTTTTGTTCATCAAATAAAAAGGCAACTTATTGGGGAAAATATTTACAAATCATACATCTGATGAGGGCTTAATATCAGAATATGTAAAGAACTCCTACAACTCAACATTAAAAAAATGAACAGCCCAATTACAGATGGGTCAAGTACTTGAAAAGACATTTCTCCAAAGATGTATGAATGGCCAATGAGCACATGAAAAGAAGCTCCACATCACCAATCATTAGGAAATTAAAAATCAAAAGCACACTTAGATACCATTTCATACCGATTAGGATGGCAGTTATAAAAAAAAATGAGAAACTAACAAATGCTGGCAACAATGTAGAGAAATTGGAACTGTGTGTACTGCTGGTGGGAGTATAAAATGGTGCAGCTGCTGTGGAAAATGGTGTAATGATTCCTCAATAAAGAAAGTTCAACATAAAATGACTGTATGATCTACTCTTCTATTTCTGGGTAGATGTGAAAAAGAATTGATAGCAGGGACTCAAATAGACATGTGTATACCCAGGTTCATAGCAGGATCATCCAAAATAGCCCACATATGGAAATAACTCAAATTTCCATAGATATATGAATAAATAAAAAAATGTGGTATATACATACAGTGAATATTATTCAGTCTTAAAGTGGAAGAAAATTCTGACACATGCTACAATGTGGATGAAACTTGGGGACATTTTGCTAAGTGAAATAAGCCAGACACAAATGGTAAATATATTTCTACTTATTTGAGGTACGTAGAACAGACAAATTCATAGAAAGAGACAGCAGAATGGTGGTTACCAGAGGCTGTTGGGTGGGCATAGGCAGACACAATGGGGAATTATTGTTTAATGCATACAGAATTTCAGCTTTTTAAGATGAAAAGAGTTCTGGTGATAGATGGTAGTACTGGCTGCACAACAATATGAATATACTTAATGCCAGTGAACTGTAGACATAAAAGTGATTGAAATGATAAATTTGATCTTGTATATATTTTAACACAATAAAACTAACCAACAAAAAAGCAAACAAATGAATAAATAAGGCCTCTAATGGAAGAACTATGTCTAAACGTGCCTGATATTTATGTAAAATATTTGCAAGAGATAATCAAATTTTCATTTAAGCGAAGACATGACAAACATATGCACTATGAAATGCCTTGGAAAAGGAAAGATCTTAATCAAATATCCTTGAAAACATGCTTAATAACTAGGACTACTGGTACACCTACTGATGTTATTAACAAGTTGAAAATTCTTGTCTTTAAGATGGTTTTAGAAAGATATACAAAATCTGCCAAGGTTGCTTATTTAAACATATGTGGAATTGGAATGATAGGGGATATAGCTGGCCAGATAGTGGGGCAAGTCATGTGACCCTTACCAAATGTGCTGTAAAGCAGAGATGCTTCAAAACTGAAAAGGCTCCCAAATGGCCCTCTGTATTTTCATGAAAAGAAACTTGTCAAAACCCAAATGCATTCCATTGTAGAAGGAAAGTGCATTTTATGGACTTTTGTCTAATGGGATGAAACTTCTCAAAAAAACAAACAAAAAAATTTCATCTTCACATGGAATTTGCTTATAGAGCTTGCAAGAAAGCCTTTGTTTTCCTGAATCAACATTGGAATTTGGTGTCAGAGAAAACCTGTTATTCACATTGAGTTCTATTCGACAATCCAAACCTCCATATTATCATAGATGTTTTATGCAATAAAAGAATGGTTATAATATTAAGCAGCGTAAAGAACTGGACATTTCAAGGAGTGGGATAAATCAGTATTTCTAAACAGTTATAAAAGAGGTCATATTAATGATGATGAGATTTCATCATTCAGTGTTTCCCTTTAATATGAGCATTTATTCAATGTAGGTTTGAATATCCACTGTGAGGAGGAGAGACTATGTTGGGTCTCAGTTAAAAAAGAGGTTTGGGGATTTAAAAAATCAGGACATTTGAACTTGCTATGTGGATTTGGGGAAAATATATCTCCTAGTAAGTAGTTGAACCTCCATAATGTAATTCTCCAGGTTCAATTATCAAGTAATTTTATTCCAAAATCAGTTTCATTTCCCAAATAAGAGTTCTAACCACTGGACTTTATTGAAGAAATGTTTTACAATGTGCTAAATAAAGCATGCCTACGTTTTAAACAGCATAAAGCTTTAGATATTTTATTATTCCTTCAATTAACTTAGAGTATTTTTAAAATTCCCAGCAATTCTTGATATACCAGGTATTAGAAAATCATGTCCTATTTTGTCTTAATTTTTAAATACAAATAGTTGTTGTTATCTGTACTTTTTCACTGAGACCCAATACACTGGATATTAAAACCTACATTGAATAAATGCTCATATTAAAATGAAATAATCTCATCTTCATTAATATGATTTCCTTTCTGTTTAGAAGTATGAATTTATCCCACTACTTAAAATGTTTAATTCTTTACTCTGCTAAATATTGTAAGCATTCAGTAATAACCTCAGCTAAGGAGGTTCAGAATGGAAGGTGGAATTTTATTTGCTTTGTTTTGTTTTTTTAAACTTTATTGGGGAACATTGTGTTTTTCCAGGACCCATCAGGTCCAAGTCAAGTCATTGTTTTCAATCTAGTTGTAGAGGGCACAGCTGAGCTCCAAGTAAAGTCATTTTCTTCAATCTAGTTTTGGAGGGCACAACTCACTGGCCCATGTGGGAATCCAACCAGCAACCTTGATGTTAAGAGCCTGTGCTCTAACCACCTGAGCCAACTGGCCATTGCTGGAAGGTGGAATTTTAAACAGTCTCCCTGACAGCAACAGATAATGTGTAGATTTTGAAAGCCCTTCTACCAACCCGTCCAGCAATGGTTAAAATAAGGGAAGCAAAGAACTTTGTTCCAAATTTTGAATATTCATGCTAAAATTCTTTAGAAGTCCAGAATGGTTATTGAGGATACAAATATAGTTAGGTAGCTAATGATGAGGTTAGAAAATGCAGTGTTACCATTTCTCAGTTTTTATACAGTATACAAGGTTTGCTATAACGTGCATGATTATTGAAATGTAATCAGGAAGAAATTTCGTTTTGTCTTTACACTGACTAAAAAATTTACACTGACTAAAAAGGAGAGCATGGTCACTTCCCTGCAGCTTAATGAAAAAATAGGACATTTCTGTGATTTTTTCATTACTCTCAGGTAATAAGAATGTGTCAATAATAATTGTCACATTGAGGTTCAAACACACAGCATCAATTTGGTAATTGCATGAGTCCAATTTCAAAATCCCAACATCAATTTGCATTTAAAAATGACTCCCACAATTTCTCAAATAGCATATGTCTGAAATGGATTCATCTGCTTTTAGTGAATGGAGTGTGGTAGGTTTCCCTCTAGCTCTAAATTCCTCTTCTCAACAACAAAAAAATTTAGTAACCAAAGCAAAAGAGAAGGGTGATAATACCCCAAGATACATACGCTCTAACCAACCATAAAAAAGGGAATTCACTTATTCTCTAGGGCAGCCCTATGATGGCTTTGTACTAACTATATCAACTTAACTAACATGAAATTAGATTTTCTAAATTATCTTTCCTTGTATGGTTTGGGTTGAGCTTGACTGCAAGAGAAACTTTCTTGACGTTTGTACAACAGAGGTGAAATAGCATCCATTATATGCTGTGAAGTTTGCAGTAAGACCAGTCATGGTTGCAGCTTACATATGTTGACCTTGATCTAGATAGAAGCTTACCTATTAGGCTTAGGCCAGCATCTTAAATTGCAATTCCTTTAGCACCCAATAAATGTCCTCTTTCAACAACTTGATCCTGGGCTGGCCCATTTGCAGTTCTATAGGGATGGCCTCCAATGTCCCCAGTAAGTCGCCCACACTGTAGAAAGTAGTCACAAGAGACAGATGAAGATTCTCTTTGTCCTCACATGTTTTGGTTTGTTTTGCTACCCTTCCTCTCTAAGCCCAACACTTTCTCAAAACATAAAGGTATTACATAGACTTCTTAACCAGCTCTCATGGAAGTGCATGGTCTAGCCCCTAGAATAAGTTCCTTATAGTTTGCTCTCATAGACAACTTCAGATGGTCTCTTGATTGGATGTTAGGTGTGTGTATCCAACACCGCTCCAAAGTGTGTTCTCCCAAAATCAAGGGTGATACACATGTCCCAAATTTTAGGAGGGACACAAATAAATCTTTCTAGTGGTCTTTGAAGGCCACATTACATCTGAAATGAGAATGGTGCCTTATTAGACGTGATCACTCCCTCCTCCTATATAAATTGGAATCATGACACAGGGCTTCACCAAGGATATCTTTCATATAAGACCATTTTTCAGTTGCTATACCCTTGATTCATTTATCTCCTTGTAGATTGAAAGCATTGGAATTCTACTTTGAACTTCCCACATGGTATTCTGAAAAGTCCCTTGGTGGTATTTTTTTCATCCTGATGCTGTTTCCAAAGCTAATATTTTAGCATCTTTTATGTAGTAGAAAATAATCCAAATATTTTAGACATGTAAACTCATTTAATCCACCCTCACCCTGCCATTAGGTAAAAACTGAAGTTTTAGTTTTATACAAAAAGTAATCCTTACGTCTTAGCAAACCTGACTATAGACTAAGTTTTAACATACATTGCCTGAATTCTGAAATATTAATAGATCTATAACCAAAAAAAGCTTTTTTTTTTTTTTTTGTTTCCTCATCTGTTATTATTCGGGAACTAATATAAGAGTCATGAGGGAAATGTGTCTTCCCCATTGGTGTTCAAGTTGATTTTGGTGTTTCCATGGACCACCCTTGAAAAAGAGTTCAATCAAGTTCTCTACAGAATTCAGTAAAAGGACCTAGTAACTGGAGTCGAGAAGAAGTTTTTCTTGACCCTGTTAATTCCTTGCTAGGTCTGAAAATTAAGCTGACAAAAGTAGATTAACAGGAGAAAAGTATACACGTTATTACATTTGTACATATACATGGGAGCACTTTCAAGAGAATGAAGTGACCAGAACAGGAAGCTTTTATGCCCCTTAGACAAAGAAACAATAAATTTGTGAAGAATTGACAAGACGAAGCGGTTTGGGCTAGGGGTAATAAATGGTGAAGTAACTAGAAAGATGAAGGTTAGTTTAGCAAGGTTTGTCTGCAGATACCTCTGGTGTTGCTGGGCTAATAAGAGTTTGTCTCCAGTAAAAGGAGATGCTATTTCCTGCCTTTAGGCAGAAAAGGAGGAACTTTTTCTGCATTTGTTGCTTCTTAATTGACTTCAGCTCAAAGCAAGTTCTATGTCAAAGAGGCAAATTTGGGGGTGACATATTCTGGTTTCCTTCATAACTGAATTACAGAGGGAAAGTTGATTCGATCTTGCTGGCTATTAAAGTCAAAGAATTCTGACATTCAAACTCTTAAAACACTTGCTTTTTTATTCTGTACTTAATGGTCAAACAAAACTCAAGAGTATCGAGTCCCATTCTTCCCTATTTTCCCTCAAACTATGAGGTAAGATAGTTCCTTAGGATGTTGGAAATCCTACCAGCTTGTGATTCTCCCAATAGAGAAAACCTCTGAATACAGCAGGAGTTTGACTTTAGACTGATTCTCGATTTTATCATTGTCTTGGTCCCAAGTCACTTACTTGCCTCCGAGTAGGCAGAATTGGCAGAATAAGCAGAATTGGCTCTAATCATTTTTTACCCCTCTTGCTTCTCAAACTAGCACTGAAAGGCTTGCATTTCTTGAAATGAGAAATGAAGGCTTAATAGTTTTCACTCTAGGCAGGAGTGAGCAGTAAAACTCATTGAGGTGTGTTTGTTGGTTTGTTTTAATTTTATTATTATTGTTTTTTATCAGAACTGCTTCTCCCATATGAAGAGCCCTTTACTTCCTGAATATTTTTTCAGATTTACCTTCTACTCCTTTCTCTTTACTCACTAGTGCATTCTAGCATACTCACTCCTTTCTCTTCCAGGAAATGACAAACTAATTCCTACTGTCAGGTTTTTTGCACCAGCTGTAACCTCATTTGGAATATTCCTCTCCTATATATTCTCATCGATTACTCTTTCTTATTATATTGATCTCTGATAATTATCACCACCTAAAAGAAGCCCTCTCTGACCATGCACTTACCATAGCCTATGAGTTTAGTTTCAAAATAACACTGATTCCTGCATGAAAATCCCTTGTATTTTTTTTCTCTATTCATTGTCTCTTCAGCTTGATTATAAGTTTGAAGAGAGGTAAAAAGGCAAAATGCGCGTATCTTGTTCGATATTCTTTCTTTGTGTTGTAAAGTGTGCCTGGTATGTAACAGGCACCCAATAAAACATCTGTGAATTAAATGAATGAGTAAATTAACAGCTCTTCAACGCTGAATTTTTTTTTTTTTTTACTTCATGACCGCGTTATGCATAAATTCTATTAGATTTAATCAGCACGGGATTCCAGTTTATCCCACATGAGAAAATTTTACCTTGCACTTTTGCCTGACACTAGATCTTTGGGATTTGGATATATTTTTCTAGCAAAAGACCTTCAGGCCCATTTTTCTACATAATATATTTTAAGGCCTGAGATATCACTGATTTACTAATATGTACCAGCTGTATTCTTTTAGGAAAAAGAATTGTAATAATTTATATTAATTATAGAAGAGGATATAAAACACTCAGTGAGGCTTTTCTGGAGCAGGGATTGTTTCCAAAGACCATTTCATTTTCTGGAGGGATAATGGCATCTCTTTACCAATGTTCAAGTAATCTTTCAGCATTGGCCATGCCTCAAAATCAGAAAGAGAAGCAATCCACTTTTTGCCCAAGAACAGGACTTGGGGTTTAAAATAATGCTTAGTGACAGGATAAGTTTTACAATATTTAAAACCTATTTCAGGAAACTCTTTCTGTTGCCATCTGATCCTTAGAGTTCATGATAAGGGTTGAGGATTGGTGAGAGAGGTATTGGAGTAAATAACATTCAGACCTCATGCCCATCAGGTTTTTACCTGATAGAAGCAAGTATTACAGTAACAGATATGGAAATAGGATCAAACATATGCTTTATAAATTGGCTAAGCAAGTAGTTCATAATTCAGAATGCACAGATCTCTTGGTAATAGTGCTAAATTAAGGAAAACACCTCTATTATAAGACCAGATAAAGGCCTCTTCCTCTTCAAATCTTAATTTCTGGGCTCTTTAATTTCAGGTTTGCTGAGCAGTCTTGAGAAATGTCTTAGCCAGTCATGAAGGCTATCAAAGGCTAGCCCATAAACTCATTCATTTATTAATTTTACAAAATGTAACATATGATTGACTACCAACTGTGCCCCAGGCACCTACCAAGGTGATAGTAATGCAACGATGAATAAAGAGCATCTCGTGGCTACACTTTGAAGCTTACATTCTCCTAGGGGTAATAACATAAAGCAAGTAAATTGAAAATAGAAAAAGTTATGTATTCAAGTTACTCGAGTAAGATCCGTGAGACCACAGGGCTGTGAGGGAAATATGTGTCCTCCTGAATAAGTAAGCAGAGTTGAAATTCTTTATTTTACTGGAATTATTTTACAATTAAAAGGCTGATAGGAAGAAGTAATTTTTCATTAAAAAATTATTTTATCGTGGCATACCATGAATTTTGAAAGTGTTTATAATGTATATAGTAAGACTTTTTAATACTATTCTCGTCCCTGAATTATTGCTTTATAATTCAATAGATACACACAATTAGAAATAATTTATAATAATCTACTAAGAAGAATTGAGTTAGTTCATAGAGGGATTCACTTTTTGAGTTCAAAGAAACAAATGATTATTTCATGCTTACTTCAATATAGGCATCAGGATATATATAATCAAATAATTAATCTCTTCCCTCTAATGAAATAAATATTTCAACATATAAATTTGTTCAGTAAATAATTTTTAAAATTACCATGAGGAAATAAAGAACTCTATCTTTTCTCCTCTACAGGGAAAATGTTTGATTTAAAATGTTATATAGCAAATGTACTCATTTCTATTTTTCATCTCATTTTAAGGTTCTTCATCAGTTCATGTCTGTACAAATCCAATTTCTTTATTCATTTAAAAAGACTTTGATAATATGCAGGGCTTAAACATATGGGAATTTTGACTTCTCTCTCTCTCTCTCTCTCTCTCTCTCTCTCTCTCTCTCTGTCTCTCTCTCTCTCTTGCTTTTCTGCTTTCTCTTTTGGCAACATGAATTGAGATTATTAAAAAAAGAAGAAGAAAATTTCATTTTTGTGTCACTTGGACTATTCAGAAGTACAAAATATTTCATTAGTTTTAAAACATGTATAATAATATAATTATTATTCTTACCTTGAATGATACAGAAAAAAATGAGAACAATATAGAAATACATTTTAATCTAAATGAAACTTTTACGATGGAAAATTATTTGTGCTTAATCTACTATTAGAGGTTCTTAAAAAGGATATAGCAGATAGTTATTTAGGCTTAAGTTAAAGTGAGAAAACACAATTTTAAAAAATATCTCATTAAATATGTCTTTAATTTCATTACATAATTTAAAAATTATCATACAACAAATCAAATAACATGGTATTTGGATAGTTACCATTAAGCAAACTAAGTACTTATCCTATTCTAAACTACCACTTTAAAATACATACTCCACCCTCTAACTGAATTATTTGTTTCTTTGGGTGATACTAGGAGTGTGACAAATAAGGAGGTTCCAATATAATGAACTCCAAAGTAGTTTAAATTGGCTTAGAAAAAAATATATTGTGATAGAAATATAGAAACACAGCTGACACACAAGTGAAATCAGATTTCACATTATTTTATTTTCAATAACAGCAGTGCCACTCACAATTTTCAGCACAGAGTTATATTCTGACAAAGTGTTTATTTGTTTTTATTGACAAGCTAAATGACATCATGTTCACTTCACCAAAAAAATCAACTTGTATTAAGAGAGACCTATAAAATGTTTTCCTGGTCAGAGATGGAATTTTTAGAATAGTTAGTAATCAGAGATATTGGAGAAGTAAACCTCTAACCTCAGGCTTTGAAAATATAATTAATTTTGAAAAATAAGCCGCTTTGACTTGGGTTATTGTTTTATCAGACAAGTTAGAGTATATATCTCGTTTAAAATGGAAACAGAATATTTGGATTCATTTAAGATTGTGATTTTGCATCTGCAAATAGCCTGTGCATAATTGGAAGTGCGTGAACACACCTATATGAGAAAAAAATCACTGACAGCAATTGTACGTTTTCTATTTATTTGTATGTACAAATGGGATAAATGTGAATTATCTTGTTTACAGTATTTTGGTGTAAGAATCTATTCTCTGTTGAAACTAATTCAACATATTATTATTCCTATAGTCGAATCGCATTGTTTTACCCAAATCAGCTCACATGGTATTGAACAACCTCTTAGGATAATCTATTTGATTTCTGAGTGGGAAACAAACAAACAAAAAGAGCAGCGCAAAATTCAATGCATATGGCCCAACGTAAATGTAGCAATCTGACAACTTGAGCACAGGTCATATGGGCTGACAAACACTTCGGCCAATTTTCTAATCCATATCCAATTTGCAATTGGCATACATCCAAGATATAAAGCTTTTATTGACATCCTCCTCCTCCCATGGCTTTGCATGTAAGCAGAGTCAGCTGCCGTGCCTGCGATGTGATGCGAGGAGCTTTGCTCAATCTTTCGTAATGAGAACACAGTTGTAGCGGGGGGGGGGGGGGGGGGGTTCATTGTCATGACAACAACGAGATGCTTGTATCCAAGAATCAATACTAATTCCTTGAGTCTATTTCTGTGCTCTTGAAATTTTACAGTAGTATAGTGAAAGAGCATGTAATGCTGGGTAATATAATACGATGCTATTTGCAACACAACTACCGAAAATCCCTCTCTGATATCCCCAGCTACATTACACAGCTAATAGCTGATGTGATAAATGTTATTCAGACTTCTAGTTTAAAAAGTGTGATGAAATCTAGATGTTATCAATATCAGTAGATCAGTGCCATGAGAAGCATAAGGCAATTGACGATGGCATTTTCTCTGGAACTTATACTGTGGTGTTTTTGTTTTTGTTTTTTAATTAAAGTTTATTGGGGTGACAATGGTTAATAAAGTTAATAAATGGTTAATAAAGTTCCAGGTGTACAATTCTGTAACACATCATCTATATATCATATTGTGTGTGTATACTGTGTTTTTAAACTAGTTCCAAGACTCATTGTCTCTTGTGCTCGTCAGGTATTAGTTTGTCCTTTTTTGTGTACCTCTGAAAAACAGACACTAGCTAATAAATATTAGTTATGCCTTTGGCAAAATTAAGAGATATTTTGTATTATGTGACAGATTTTTCTAAATTTTGAAGTTATAGAGTGCGATTTACTTATTTTATCTCTATATATTAAGTGTAAATGACATCCAATTTTTCTAGTCTTACTTGGGTGCATGTCTTCTCTTTTCCTAAGCATTTAGTCTATCTAGACTGTAAATTTATACCAATAATCTAACATTTGCATACCATTTTACATAAATTATAGTTGTAAAATATCAATGCATATAATGTTACAGACAAAGGACATAGAAATAAAATCTTACCACAAGTGATAAGCTAAGACAGAACTCATCAGGCATTAGGAATTTTAGTGTTGTTTTTATCCATTTAGAAACATTGAAACTGACACAAACCTAACTGCAATGCATACCTACTCAAGGATGTCAACCTATGTGTTGATGTCAGAATATAACAATAAGGAAAGCTAATCCTTTTAAACTCATCTCTGAAATAAAATTTTAGAACAATTTTTTGTTGTTATTTTCTTTCCTCTTAATTCAAAAGATGCCCCCCACCCCCTGGGAAGTAAATGCCGAGAGAGAGAGAGTTAGGAGCACACATGGTACATTAGGGAATAACACTATGACTGGAATAAGCAGGACACAGGAATACAGGGAGCCCTCAGACCGCAGTGCACATTCCATGGTCTCTGCCAGCCCCAGGGAAAGTTCTGGAGCAGAGTCCTACCTTGGAAATCTCAAGGACCCTGAACAAGTGACTTGTATAGTCATTGTCTGAGGGCCACTCAGGAAAGTCAGGTCCATTGTTAGTATTGCTCTGTTCATTCATTGACCAAGATTTGTCCCAAGGTGTGTCAAGTAGCTGAACTTCTTACAGCTATAAAGCCAGTATCTTCTTGAAAGAGGTTCTGTCTGCATGTGGGCTCTCTCTCTCTCTCTCTCTCTCTCTCTCTCTCTCTCTCTCTCTCTCTCAGTCTCTCTCTTTCTTCATAGCTAATTCTCTAAGTCCTAATTACATTTTCTTATTCTTCATTTCATTTTTGTACTTGATTTAATTTGGAGGAAAAACGGAGACTTGCTATTAATGTCGCTATGTCTTTCAAAGCAAAGCCGACACTGGTCAATCATCCAATGAGGAAGTCTTCAATGACAAGGGAAACTAAAAACTACTTCGCAAAGATGGCGTGTTGAATGCTGAATAATATGTCATTAAGTCATTATTCTCTTCTTCTGTTTCTTTGCAGTGTACATTTGCAATAATGTATATATAATTTAGAGAAACCCATGAATATAGAAGCTAAATATTTGGGGAAATTTACCTCAATAAGTAGTCCTCTATCAGAAAACCCAATAGTTCTAGCTTTGCAGATGCAAATGCAGTTCTAAAATTGCAAATGATTAATGCCTTTGTGGTATACTACTTTGATTAGAATCTCAGACTCAATTTTTTTCAATTCAACTGAAAGTTTCTCAGAAAACAAATCAGAGAAAAGAGGTATTTGAGTTGAGACATTGATTGTAGTGGTCTCAAAAATATGAGTGCTATAACCATAATGTTTTTAATGTCTTCTCATACTTAAAATAACCAAAAAAAAAGACATTATTTATATTTTGTCAAATAAATGCCGAAATACCCCAACTTAGAAAATCTGTTATGTTGCTTATGTATTTTGAAACAGATAACTAAAATAATTTAAAATGTTTACTTAATTTGAACACATTCTTTATAGATTTATATTTGTTTCTAAGCCAGAAAATAATTTCTAATATTTATGACTCCCAAAGTCACTTGTGGATCTCTGTATTGAAGTAAAACAGTATTTTTCCAACTAATACATAATGTCCAGGGTGACAGCAATTTTTAGTTTTTCACGCTAAACTCTAGTGTTTTAAATAGTACCTATTATAGTAACTGTTACTTATCATAGTAACTGTTTAATAAATATTTGTTAAGTTAATTAATACATTTATGAATTCAACTTATATTTTGACACATTCTATTTTGCTTAGAATGATAAACTTGTATTAATGTTTTCAGAATGGCCAGCATTATAAGTACAGAATAATAGTAACAGCTATGTAAGTTGTTTTAAAATATTTAGTATTTTTTATACAAACAGGTTAATTAATAGGCTATGCTAACTGTTGTAACAGTGTATTCTCCAATTAGTGTCATGACCCAATAAAAGTTTATGTCTTGCTTATGTTACATCCCAATTCAGGTCACGCAGCTGTGATACACATGGTAGCAACAGGGATCTTTGTTCCTTACAATATTGTCACCATCATCACCACTTGGTCTCCAAGTTGCCTTCCACATGAACGACAATGGAGAACCTATGTGGGTGATATTGAGTGATCATGTATTCATTCAGCTCACATTCCTTTGGCTAACACTCATTGACATTGCTCTACCCACCAGTAAGAGAGCTGGGGAATCTAAATGGACCCCGTGCTCAAGAGAAGGAGAACAGATCTTGCTGAGGATTAGCAGCCACTGTCACTGAAATATATACATTTTAGAGATTTTAGAGAGTTTTAATTTTTAAATTACTAATTGTTGTTATACTTTGTTGACTATAATTTCACCATCTACATCTATCCTAACTCTAGGAAAATTAAATACTAGTATAGTAGAAGTTTTTGTTTAGCTACATTTTTACTTCATTAATTATCATTATCTTACCAGACAAAATATCATAGTCATATGCATAAAACATAAAGAATGCATTCCATTTCTTTATTTTATTTTTTAATTAAAGTGTATTGGGGTGACAATTGTTAGTGAAGTTACATAGGTTTCAGGTGTGCAATTCTATAATACATCTTCTATATATCTTGTTGTGTGTTCAACTCCCGGAGTCAGTTCTCCTTCCATCACCATATATTTGATCCCTTTTACCCTCATCTACCAACCCCTCTCCCCTTACCCTCTGTTAACCACTAAACTATTGTTGGTGTTTATGAGTTTATGTTTCTTCATTTGTTTGTTTTGTTCCTATGTTGTTTCCATTCTTTTTTATTTTTAGGAAATAATAAAACTTTTGTTACAAGTCAAAATCAAGATAAATTTTGATGTCTCCAGACACCTAGAGAGGTACTTGCATCTTCCAAGGTACTTAACCTGCAGTTACTTACTACATTTTAGTAAACTACTGGATGTTAGTTTATAAATACATCCCATTATTGGTGTTTGCATTTATGATGTATGTGAATTTCACTCTCAAGTTACTTATGTTTCAAGGGCACAGGAGTGCATGTTTGAAGATATAGGCAATTCAAAAACAAGATCATCCCATAAAAAGAGAAGCCCTGAATGGACAATCTTCAATGTCATTTCAGAGTCACTAGCATTGAAAGGGGATATATTTAAGGCTTTTCCCTGCCTTCACTAGTGAAGAAAGCTTTAGGTTGCTTTACACCTTGACTGCTTCATTTACAATTCAATTAGGATGAATGTCACTGGAGGCAAACACTGTGAACAGCGTTTCTCGATTCATTTATAAAGATGCCTACCAGATAATGCAGGTTCAGTTTCAGGAGTTAGGAGCCGATGGAACTTTCGGTATGCTGGGGAGAATTATAGTTCCTTCTAATCATTAAAATGCATGCATGGAGTCCTTCAAGCCAGCGTATTCATCACTCCTGAAACGCTGACAAAATGCTTAAGGGCCTGCTTCTTCACTAAGGTGAAACAAGGAAAGCCCTTATTCTTTAAGGTTCAGGAAGATAGTTTGCAAAGGTAGCTCCATTTTTAATGAAACTTATTACCTATAGACAAAACCATGCATTAGTTGCTGCTGTTAAGCATCATGCTGCTTTGTACATAAACATGAAGTTATGTCAGGGAGGAAAAATACTGCTAACATGGTAAAGAGTAATATAACATGCCTCTAATATCAATTTTTGAAACACCATCATTCTGAAGATTGTATCTCTTGCTGAAAATTTGATTCATAGTTAATTCTACTAATTCTTAACCTAAGAGACAGTCACACTTGCAAAATAATAGTTGTTTTTAATTTTTATATCTAATTTATGATTTAGTGAAATAATGTATATACTGATAATGAATGCATATTGTATTAACATTAATATATTTGCATAATAATGCACTTTCTTGTAGTAGCACATGCTGATATAATATTTTTAGATACTGTAAAATCATTTGGTGGCACAATTTAATAGAGTCAGAATTCCTCTGAACTTCACTTGGCCTTTAATCTGAATATTATAAATTATAATCAGGGGAATTTCACTGAATTCCCTGAAAAAATTATAAAAGTGATGTAAAATAAGACTTCAAGAAAATATTTCAAAATATTTTCATATTTTAAATTTATGATATGAACGTATGATGAATTAAACAATACCAAATGAGTTTATTTATCAAAGAACTTAAGTTTTCCAAAATTAGAATTGAAGCTGGAATGACTCTAGCACTGCCAAATCTTTCTATATGGTTTCATGCCAAAGCTCAGATCACCTTTAAATGAAATGCTTATAAAAAAGTGCTCTTAGTAATTTTCAAGCAGTATGCATAGCATTGCCCAGAATTTGAACTCTTCCAGGTTTTGTTTCCAATAAAGTTGAATTGCTTTGTATAGTGAAGAGTAATTTAAAATTATTGAAGTGCTCCCACAATGGAGTACCCATAAAATGTAAAGGCTTTCAGTGATTTTAATCACTATGCACACTTTATAGTAATTTCAACACATCAAATGCTTTGATTTTAAGTTTCCTTTGCCTTAATTTGAAAGAATGAGAAATGCCAAACCAAAATAGCACTTATAATCAGTGAAAGTTGCAATGAACCTGAATTTCAAATTGACTTAGAGAGTTAAACACATGAAATATAACTGTATTATTGATAATGGGGAAAAATTATTCACCATTATAACAATTACCTATAATACTAATTGAAATATCATTGTCAGACTAGATTGAATTTATTATTCTAGCACGTTTCCACCATGGACTAATAGTATACTTTTCTAGTTTACACATTTCATGGCGGGGGGGGGGTGGTGGAAAGTGATGGTGACTACTTACAAATCATCAGAGGTGTTTATATTATAATTTGAGATTAGTTTTAATTGACTCAAGATCAAGAAAATTTTAAATAGGATAAGGTCCTAGAAAACCACACCTGTATTTATAAAATCATCTACTGAAATGCAAAATATAAAGGAAAATCTTGAAAGCAACTAGAGAAAAGTGAAAGATCGCACATAAGGAAACAAAAATTGCAAATATATTGACATAGTTATTAATGTAGTTTATAAATTATGATATAGCCATCTATATGGTTCTTTATTACAATAAATAAGAAGAAAACACATTTAAATTTAGGCAAGTTACATTTTACATTTTATGTATTAAGACAGAGAAGTGTAGAGTATAGTTGCTTAACATTAAACTCTAGGTTGGGAATTGATTAACTTCCTTCTACATATTGAAGGACAAATATTAGGTTGTCGGAAAAGTCATGACATATTTTTCTATGTTTTTCGTTGCAAAAATGCATCATGACTTTCCTACAACCCAATAATTGTCAGAGGGAAACGCTGCAAAGCAACTTTGCCTGAGTCAGCAATGGAGAAGTCACAATCAGAGTGTTTTGTGGCCAAATGACTGCCAGTCTCATAGAAGCTCAATAGATGGCTAGTTTTACTGCGCTGGCATCTGTAGAAAGCAAAATGGCAATCACTGGTAGTTTCCTGATCAAAATAACTACTGTGCGTTTGCAGTAATGATGACTATAAATGTTTTTTCTAGATATATGCGTAAGTATAATGTCAAATAAGAATATCTGTGATTTCAAAGATGTTTTCCCCAAGCCAAAATTCACAGTACTCCAGAATTCCACCCACAAATTGCGTAGACCTCATGAATCCACGATCTAAATATTTGACACTGATCAAATTACTTTCAGTACGAAGAATGGAAACACTGACATCTGTGCACCTACTGAGATTTACAAACTGTTCACAAAACTTTAGAAGTAGTAAGTCACTTAATCTACATAAAAATCTGTTTGGTATAATTACCCTATATTATGTATGAAGAAACTGAGGCAGTGGATGGTTAAGTAATTTGCTAAGATTACATGCATTGGGAGTAAGGAAACCACATTGAACCCTAGCTGAATTGCTACATAGTCAGTGTGGTAATGACTAGGCTAAAATGCTGATTTCAAAGATTTTTTCCATACATATATTTACCCATTTTTTATGTAATAAGTAATGACAGTAATGTATTTAGCCTAAAGAATTGAGTCTAAGCTCATGTACAAAATGGTGAAAGCACAGAGGTCCAATTATGCTATAAAGGTTATTCAAACACTCAAGTCCATTTACTAAAAGCAATGAGACAATGGAGGTTTTTCATACTCTATAGATCATGCAATGATCTATTAAATTTTATATCTCCTATATAACACTATTTATCATTTGGTATTTCATGTGTACTACTTTATATATGTCATATCCAACTTTTTAGGCATTGGGAGGATTTTATTTAAAACAATATAATAGTTATTGATCACACACTCAATATTGGGTGTTCATATATTTTAGGCTCAATGATTTATTTGTATAAAAAAGAAACAATATTCTCCCTGATGGATACTGGAGAGTAGTCAGTATATATCTGATTAGATAAGTGTGTATATTCAGCCTGAGAAAAACTTTCTTATTGATTATAATACAGAATGGAAACACAGGTTTCCACAATGTCAAATACTAAAACAGATTTATTTATTAATGATAAGATAATACATGGCCAATTCTGATGTTTAATATTTTTGTTTCATTGATTTTTTTTATTTGTGTGGCACTGTGAAGAAGCAGATCTTATTCCTAAGCCTTTCATTTCTGCCATTTTGTAAAGTCAGTAAACAAATAAAAAAATAATGACCAAAGTTATCTGAAGATGCAGATATTCAAATGTTAATTCTTAATTTATTTAATTACTTTCCTAAAAAGCATGTGAGCAGTAAACTTGATGTGGACTTCAGTGTTGCTACAAAAACAAAACAAAATGACATGAATCAATGTGCTCCAATACTCTACTGCCAAAAAAGGAGAGTTAATGTGAAAAAAACAAACATCTATCTATCTATCTATCTATCTATATATCTATCTATATCTCATATGATGCACTAACCCATCTTAATATTTGGATATTCTAAAAAGATCAAATACATTCATATCATGTATGCCTAACATATCTTAGGTCTCTTCAGATGCAGCTTGATGGCTAGACAAGAATATTTTATGTAGGCTGACTGTTTTTGAGAAATTCACATTTTGTCCACCAAGGAATATATGAGATATGAAGACATTGCCCAAAATAGTAGGTCCTTCAGAATCCATTAGAGCAATAGTCTAGATTTATTTACTGACCATAGCTATACCATAATAAATTCCATATTTGCCCTGATAGGCTCAGTGTGATTCCATATAGGAAATCTATAAAACACCACTATGGCTTCTGAAGATTGAAATGTAAGTCAATGTGAACAACTTGTTGAAGGGATCTCAGACTACCAGAGTTGCAGTTTGCCGATATAACATAAAACTAAAAAACAACTAATCTTACAACTGAAATGATATGGTAAAGCTCCTATAAATTCATCCCCTCTGGGAAGAAAAAAAAAATGCATGTTAACTTTTCATTTCAAGAATTCTGTGCTTAATTATATATGGAATCTAAAAAAAAAAATCCTGAACTCATAGAAACAGAGAATAGAATGGTGGTTACCAGGGGCTAGGGGTGGGGAAAATTGGGGAGATGTTATTTAAGGGTGCAAATTTGCAACTAGTAGATGAAGTTTGGAGATCTAATGCACAGCATAATGTTTATAAGCAACAATATTGAATGGTAAACTTCACAGTTCCCAGAAGCCTGGGTTTTCATTGTTGTCATCACAAAAAAGAAGTGATAATTATATGACATGATAGAAGTGTTAGCTAACGCTAAAATGGCAATCATATTGCAATATACAAATGTGTCAAATCTACACATTATTCACCTAAACTTGCATTATGCTATATGTTAATTATATCTCAAATAAGAAAAAACAATATTTGGTTACAGGGTAAATTCAATGAGCCGTTATCCTAATTTAGCAAGATTTCCTTCCTATAATGAAGGCAAGAATTAAGGTTAGGCACATTTTTTAGCTCTAAATGTAATTTAAAAGTCTTCCATTTTTTATTGCTGATATTGGAACCACTTGAATTATTTTAACCTTAGTGGTTTCTTACATAAAAATAAATGCAATAAAATGTTCTCACCTCCAACTTTTTTTTAACATAAAATTATGGTAAGCAGGGAATGATATCTAAAATAAAAGAGTTCCACTTCTCATGTCTCTTTTTATGATGTGCTTCACCATTTAATGCTCAGATTTGAAGGGCATAAGTTCACTAATGTCATGCAGATATAAAACTTCATATACAACCTAGGGCTTTTCAAGAGGCATGAGAGGTAAACATAAAGATATTTTACGTAGATTAATCTGTGATTGGTAGTATGAAGCCTATCAAAGAATGCATTTCTTCTATGAAAAAGAATAAATTTTCCAATTACAATATAAATTACAGTTTGTGTGTATGCCCACTAGACCGCAAAGAGTAAAGGGGTTATTATCTAACTGCAGGCAGTTTCCATCTTTCATAAACTTGTATTTTCTTGCTTTTCTTATTAAACATTATCTCAGCTCTTTTTTTCAGGAAGCACTTTCTGAAGATGTTAGAACACTCGAAAACAGGGATGTGGATAGGCATAAGGACTGCCTTATGCTTGCCTTATGAATTTTAAAAGTGCTATTTTGAAAGTACTTTAAAGGGTGATATCTGTGCCCTTGTAATTCATTCAGAGTAGACTTCTAAGGATTTAAGTGATAGAAGTTTTAAAAATATTAATAAATGATAAGGAAAAAAAAGAGTGCTTAAAATTACATTGGATTTATTTCATGATATTGAACAGCCCTGCCTGTAGCTCTAAGATTCTACTGGACAACATAGAAAATATACTTAACCTGAAGTGATTCATAAAGTATTGTGGGAGGGGAATATATTTATAATCGAATCTTAGAAGATTAGTGTCTTTCAGCCAGATGGAATAAGAAAGAAGTAAAGTGAGATTTTGGTCAAGGGAAGAACATAAACTGAGGAATGACGCCAAAAATGATTACCAAGTCAGGAAAAGTACATTTAGCTCAATGTTGCAGAGCCACAGGTATGGGTAGGAGAATGAGTGACAATATAAAGCAAAAGAGTTAAGAGAGCTCAAGATAATAATAGGCTTCAGTGGATATTCTGAGAATACTTATTGCTGAGGGCAATAGGGGGGAACTGAAAGGATGTGAGGAGGAGAGAGATAAGATGATCTGTGTTTTGTTTGGATAATGAACTGGATAGTGAAATGGAGGGTGGAGTGAAGAAGTGCTAGGACTGGAAATAGAAGACCAGCTACATTTCATCAATAATTATAGACAATATTGACAATAGTAAATTAACAACTTAAATTCATTATAATTCTCCTGGGTATATAAATAGAAGTAGAGTTAAAAGCTATTAAGGGTATATATTCCATAGGATTTCTTTATTGAACATACAGCAAATTAAGAGGGGGAAATTTGAGGATTGTAAGACTGTGCTTGTAGACTAGGAGGATAGTAATAAGTAATATAAGAAATAATTATAAATAGAGCATTTCTGTGGGTGTCATGAAGGAGAATCCTATGTGGACAAAATTATATGTGAAATACTTGTGAGAAATGCAGGTGAAAATGCCTTTATACAACTGGAAAATCATTGCTTAGCAGAAAACTATATTGGGCAAATAGATTTAGGAACTCTATACATGCTCTCTTAAGCCAAGGTGATGGAGACAACACATTCTGATTAAATTTAAAAATTAAAAATTGAAATTGTTTGCTCATTAGAAGGTAAATGATTTTATTTACTTATAAAAGGAATATGGTTATATATAGGTATATACACATATGAATATATGTGTGTGTATCTAATGCTATTAAATTATTTTTTTATGTTTTTATCTAAATTATTGCTGTTTTTCTGTATTATTTTAGCCAACATACCTATTTCTATTTTTATAACAATTTATAGAGGTTTTTTCATTTTACCTTTCAATTTACCAAACAATAAAGCAAGAATCAATTTTCTCAAAAAACAAGTAGAATCCTGCCATTTTCCTTCTTTAATCCTTTGATTTTCCCATGTTCTTTTTCATATGAAAAGCAAAATTTCTCATAATGGCACCCAGGATTTATAATGACCTCTATTATTATTTTATCTATGACGTTCTCTCATGGCATTTCTCCAAATGCAAACTGTATTGTGTCAGTGATAATTCATTCAATTATTTGATTTTGCCATGTTCCCTCACTTCTATGTATTTTCACATGGCCATGTCCTAGTCACATTCTACCTAGTTAATGCTATTAATGTATTATATTGTTTAGGATTTATCTAAATGTCAATACATTCTCTTCATATTCCATGCATTTTTGGCTTGGTTGCCATTCCTCTTTGCTGCCAGAAAATCTAAAATGCCACTTTCAAAAAATAGAAAGAAAGAGATAGAGGGAAAATAGGAAAGAGGGAAAGAAGGAGGTAGAGAGAGAGGGAAAGAGGAATGAAGGAAGAGAGGAAGAAAGAAAGAGCGAAAGAAAAAAGGTGAATGTAAGTGAGGAAGGTTTTCAAATTGAATTAAAATTGTCCATATTCAAAGATGATTTCATACTAGGGTATAGTAATAAATATTAATTAAATTCGTGAATTATTAAAAAAATGATTTGATTTATGGAATTACCCTTGAGCATTTCAGTAATATTAAATTGGAGTATGTTTCAATTTTAAAGGAAAACTGGACTGTAAATATAGACAGTACATATATACGGGCCAGAATATTTTGGTTTGCTAAAGTTTGAAGCATTAAAAATGCCCAATTCCTTCTTAATTTAACCAAGCAAATAATTTTTTCCACAATATTTAATATTATAGGGTTTGTTTTATTCATCTCACCAACCAACTGGAATTCTGCTTTACTGAAAGCTGGAGAGAATGTTAGAAATATCTTTATTCTTAGAGTTATGTAACCTCAGACAAAGTAATCAGATTATTAAATTGAAATCAAACCCACCAAGCCTAACAATTTAAGAAAAAAGTTTTTTTAAATTAATATGTAATTATAAGGACTAGTACATTTTAAATATTATGGTGAGGAAAGAGGAGACAAACCTATCATTATTTAATATATCAAGAATATAAGGATATTAAATATTTCTTTTTCTATCATCTGTTATACTGACTGATACATTCAGCTGTGATTTAATTTCAGGAAACATCAATTTTAAAAACTCCCAGGATTAGATCCTGATGCCAGCAAATCATTTTTCCCCCTCCTGTTGTAACAAAGCTCCTAAAAAGGTTATATGAAAACTGTTTCCAAAATGATCACTAAACATATTTTATTTTTTATACATATGAGGTCTGATAATTAAGTTCGCAAATTTGTTGCAACAATGTTGCTAACATTTTGTTTTTATATCAGTGGTGTTATTCATTATTAATTTGTACCAACTGGACAAGCAGTTAATGAAGTTTACTATTTGGAAGTGCTGAAAAGGCTGCATGAAAAAGTTAGACGACCTGAACTTTTCATCAACAATTCATAGCTCTTGCATCATGACACTGCACCAGCTCACACGGCACTGTCTGTGAGGGAGTTTTTAGCCAGTAAACAAATAACTGTATTGGAACACCCTTTCTACTCACCTGATCTGGCCCCGAATGACTTCCTTCTTTCCCCGAATATAAAGGAAACATTGAAAGGAAGACATTTTGATGACATTCAGTACATCAAGGGTAATATGACAACAGCTCTGGTTGCCATTCCAGAAAAAGAGTTCCAAAATTGCTTTGAAGGGTGGACTAGGCGCTAACATTGGTGCATAGTTTCCCAAGGGGAGTACTTCAAAGGTGACTGTAGAGATATTCAGCAATGAGATATGTAGCACTTTTTCTAGGATGAGTTCTCAAACTTAATTGTCCGACCTCATAGATAGCAGGTAAGCTGGCACTCCTCATGTCTGCAATGCAGAAACACACACACACACACCCCAATACCAATCAAACTTGGAAATATGTATGTGTTCACTTTCAAATATTCATACTGATAATTGCTCCTGTACTTGCTTGTAATGTCATATTATAACAGGGATCATTTTTGTTCTCTGGAATTGAAGTTGAATGCAGTGCCTGTTAAAAACTTAAAATCATTAAATTTTGTCAACACTTCAGATTTTCTTGGCTCAGAGTAGTGAAGAAAATGTTACTGCAATCAAGGAATACCCACATTCATTGAGATTTTTAACTAGAGATAAATAAGGTATGCCACAAAGTGGGGGAGGATGGAGGGATAAACCAGGAAAATAAAGAGTCAGTGAACATCCAAAATGTGATCTGACTTTACACACTCACAATGTATTACGCCGTAAATGTCTTTTTATGTGTTGTTAGACTAAGCCATTTCAGTGATCCAAAATATTTCCTGTAAGTACAAACTCGGGTCTTTGATGGCCAATTTTTTATGTCGGTCAACTAAAATATTTCTGCTTAAATTGATGAGTATTGAAAATCTTCTAGAATAAAATTAATTTATCTTACTTTGATTTTAGATGATATTTGCGATAGCTGGTATAATTTTGTCAGAAAATGTAACTAACACCAATGTAGCATTACAGCTTCCAACTTCTTTAGAATTACAGATCTTTTGGAATTTTGAAATTTCACTTTGAAATTAATGTTAATATCGCTTTTTGACAACTATAAATGTACAATGAAATTTTACAGGCTCCAAATAATGCTTTATTTAACCCATGCATATTTTGTGTTAATTCCAAGTAAATAACAGGCCCATTCATTTATCACGTTCAACCACATTATCAAATTATTTACATAATAAAAAATATTTCAATTAAAGTTTTTGAATAGTCATAAAAGGCAGAAAGTTTAATACAAAAAAGTGTATACTATTTAAAATCCTTTATTTTTATAAAATACTTATTAGCAAAGAAGCATTGTATTTCTTATTTCTTTGAACCTTAGCTTTTTATTAATGTATTTAGTAATGACTAGAAATGTACTGAGGAAGAAGGCATTTTCACTGTGCACAGAGATGAAGTCAATTATCTTTTGGAGATTTTACCCTGTCTGAGAGCTAGCACCATTACCTTGTGGTAAGAGCACATAAAGAAATCCAGAGTCTTCATGTATTGTATTATAGTTGTGGTATAAATCTCTAAGATTAGATTTTAGACTAAGCCACATAGTCAAATTGCTGTCTATCCATTCTTAAGATTGAAAGTCTCACAACTCTTGACAGTCTAACTCCTTAGAAAACATTATTTCTTGACATCAATATGTCTTGCAGAAAATTGAATGGCAAGTGAAAGTCTTCCCATGGTGAGATTCTAGAAAATAGTGCATGAATGTGAAGGCCTCGCTCATTACAAATCACTTGTATGGGACAGTCTTCTATAGTGAGTCTATTATGTATGGGAATGGAGGGGTGCTGTGAAATTGGATGTGGCACCAGGAAGCAGAATAAATATTCAAATATCTGCTGGAACAATTGGAGGCAATAAAACACTACCACAAAGAGAGAGAAAAATGACAGTGTGCAGAAGACCTTATAAATTTTTGAGAATAAAAAAATAATATAGCTTCATTGGTGGATGTGAGTTGAATTGATGTAGTCTATAGCTGGATACTATTGTTGTTCAGGGAAGTATAAACAAATACGATCTATGAAAATAAAATAAAGACCCGATGTTTAAATTCTTTCAGTGTGGGTATTAAGTCGGAGAATAATAAAACTGAGCTGTGTATACATAATATCACGGTGAAATGATTCATGATGTCTTATAGAAAGCGCAGCTCGAAGGTCAGGCTTTGACTTGCCGTTGATTTGTTTCCTGTTAATATTACAAGAGTGTAATTTTGCGACTCTGCTTCTCTAGATCCCATCCCATTTAGCTTGGTAAAGGACATGATCTGTACTTCCGCTCCTGTTTATTTATTTTTTTTTTACATTTCTTCACTGAAATATTTCAGATAGTATAGAAACATGTCCTGGTTCTCCAGGTTTGCAAAGAAACAAAATAGAAGGCTTTTCTTGTTCTGACATTTACATCATCTCCCATATCAATAGCTTCCCTATCGCTATTCTGATCAGTCACCCTCAGTCTTTTATTATCTTTTTATCTCTTTTTCCATGGCACCAATTGTCCGCAGCAATGGCCATCCAATTCTACTGTCTTTATGATTTCAATTTTCTCTATATTTCAAGACACCTGCTACTTTTCAAAAGCTAGTGGATTTTCTTCCACTGTTGTACCACCAATGGAAGTCTTAACAATCATGTATTTGTAACACTGCCCCATGCCAAGGCTATATGTGGTCCACTTACCACCAGCGAAGGGAACCTCTTGGCCAACTGGTCAGTGAGTCATCCAGACCAAGCATTCCATTTCAGCATCTGCTTATTTGGCCAACTTCTGTTTCCAACTATTGCTAGTTGAATTATGCATGAAACAGACTCCGAGACAGAGATGTTTGCATGTAGGAATATTAGTGTTCAAGATTAATAGCTGTGGAGAGTTAAAGAAGCAAGATGGGTCAGACGAAATGTCGGCTGCTGATGCAGTCATACAGACACAACATCTCAGCCAGTCTCTTGGGAGCTCTAGAGCTAGGGTAACCATGCAGAATTGAGACAAGGAGGCCAGAACTTTTTAACCATTTAATGCCCAGTCGTTGGATTTGTGCTGCCCATAAGGAAGGGACTTTTTCTTTACAGGGGCAACTCACCTCAACTAATGTCAGTGTGTTCAGGGAGACTCAGCTGTGACAATGCAGTCCCTCACACCCCCAACAGCTGGGGGGTTAAGAGGAAGCTGGGAATCTGGAGAGCAAACCGGGATGTTCATTTCAAAGAGCAAATCATCACTACCTGACATACAGAATCCCCTATCTTCACAATCACTGGTTTTAGCATGCCTAATTTTACTTTATTTTCTTATCAGTCCCATAAGTTATCTTATTTTTATTGAGCTCACTTATTTGGCTCCCTATACTAGAGTATAATCTTCATAAGGATGATAATCTCAATAAGAGTTTTTTGACTTGTTCAAAGCTGCTTTCCCAGCATTTAGAAAGTATATTCTACACAGTATATAATCAGCAACTACTTGTGCTGGCTGTGACTAATAGAAGCATTAAACCAGAGTATTATCAGGTTTTTGTTTTTGTTTTCGATAGTATTTTGCTAAGGGAGGCATAACAGCAGTTAGGGACAGTGTTACTAAGATTTGGTTGGTGCACTAGCTTGCTCAGGCTGCCATAACCAAATACCATTCATTGGGTGGCTTAAGCAATAGACATTTATTTGCTATGTTTCTAGAGTCTGCTAAGTCCAAGATCAAGGTGGCAGCCAATTAGGTTCCTGGTGAGAGTCCTCTTCCCGGTTTATAGGGGGCCTTCTTTCACTGTGTCTTCACATGGTGGACAGAGAGTGTGCTGGTATCTCTTCCTTCTCTCATAAGGGCTCCAGGCCTGTTATATTAGGTTCCCACCCTCATGATATCATTTAACTTGTATCATCTCCTCACAGATCCTAACTTCAAATACAGTCATTTTGGGGTTTAGTGTTTCAATCTATGAATTTCAGGGAGACACAAACATTCAATTGACAACAACTGGGTTATCATTAAGAATTTTCTGAAAGAAGATTATAAAAATAATTTAAAAAAAATTCCTCAATGGGGCAACTTTGTATAGTGGTGTGTTCAAGGAATAGTTCTGTTATGAATATTGTTTATACTTTTGCTTATGTGAATGAGTAGGATAAGAGTAAAACAATGAAAGTATATGTCAGAACTGTGCTTGTGCATCAGAGCTGTAACATCTTTGCTGAACAAGATAGTGGTCTTGAAAATGGGAAGACTATTTCGTCAACATTTTTGTGTGTATTTGTAATATAATGATTACACACATGATACATTTTTAAATTTACTCTCCTTTATTAACATTTTTCTCCAGTACTTTTTTTTTTCTAAATATTTTATTGGGGAGTTGGGCGAGAGGAACAGCGTTGGGGAATCAGGGAAGGGGAACAGACAAGTTGCTGTCCTTTTGTTCTTTAGTCTAGTTGTGGAGGATGTCGCTTCACTGGCCCATGTTGGTATTATCGTTGCACTCTTCCTGGGTGAGGCAGTCGCTCGCCAGCCATTGGACAGCTGCTCACAGCAGTTCACGGCAGCTTATGAAAGCCCATACCAGCTGTGGGCCAGCCCTACTGCAGACTATGCCGTCACTGGCAACTCACGGCAGCCCAGCTCCAGGTCGAGCTGTTGTTCACCATATTAGCTGTAGAGGGTGCAGGGTCACTGGCCCTAATGTAGGATCCGAACCGGGGCCCTGCTGCTCAGAACTGCCATCCCAAGCCGACTCCTAACCAACGCACCACTCGGCCGGCCTCCAATAACTTTCTTAACCCTAGATCTAGACTATACATAGAAGAATAAATCCAGCCCTGTTTTTATAGCGTCTGTTTCATTTCTGTAGTGGAACTATTCCCACCATGACTGATGTCATTGAAATCAGAATTGGGAAGGAGTGCACAGCAGCCCAACATATCAGAGTATTTTCAACATATGCATCCAATAGACATAAATAACCTCACAAACATAGGAAATAGTCACATGAGAAAAACAAAAAGGGAATGGTGATTTTTCAGTATGCATTTTTGTTTTAATGTCATTTACTTAATTATAAATTATATAATTTAATTCTTAAGCTTTCTAAAAATTGTATTGCAAAGTTGCTGAAAATTTAATATGTGGCTCTCATGGGCTCATGTGGACTAGGTCTATAACAGTACTTTTTTTGGATAAGGTGATCAGGTGGAACTAGTAAGCCTCTTTGAGGCAAGGAATGGTAAGAAATGCATTTCAGCAAGAGGATCACGCATGAATGTAAACACACTTAGAGACATAAGGATAATGTGATCCATGGACTTAAAGAATTTCTGTATACCTGAAAAGTTGTATTCTTTTGGCAGATTACAAGAAGTAGGAAGTGGGTAGATCATGAAGGGCCTGATAAGCAATATTAAGAATTAGTCTTCTCCTGATTGAGAGAATATATCAGGGAAGATTGGTGTTATGGAGTGAAAGTTTGTATCTCCCTAAAATTCTAATGTTCAAACTCAAATCCCAATGTCATCATATTTGGAGGTAGGGTTTGGGGAGGTAATTAGGTCATGGGGGTGGAGCCCTTATGAATGGGATTAGCGTCCCATAAGAAAAGTCAAAGAACTAACTAGCTCTTTCCACCCATATGAGGATTTGAGAAGTTACCAGTTTACAATCTGGAAGAGGACTCTCTCCAGAACCTGACTGTGCTGGCTCCCTGACCTCAGACCTCCATCCCCCAGAGCTGAGAGAAACACATTTCTGTTGTTTATAAGCTGCCCAGTTTATGGCATTCTGTTAGAGCGGCCCAGTCTGATTAAGACAATTGGCTAGAATATCTGCCGTACAAAACAACCTCTCAATCAGGGTCCTAAAACAACAAAAGTTTGCTCTCACTCTTTCTTTCTACGTGTCCAATGCTGATCAGCAAGGCGGCTCTGCCCATTGTAGTTAAACAGGTACCAAAGCAAATGCACCATTCTTGCTGCTGGACCTCAGTGTCCATGTACTGAGGGAAATAACTTGGAGATGTGTGCACCTGCCCTTAGATGGAGCTTGACGGAAGAGACATACATCACTATCCTCATGATTAAAAGGCCAAAACCAACTGCAAGATAAATCTGAACTCAATGCAGTAGGCACCAAAGGAGAGGCAAACCAAATGTTTTAGTATCTGCCACTGTCTTTAAGAATCACTGGAGAATTTTGTCATTACCTTCACATTTTAATATTCAATTTAAACTATTTATTTATAAAATAACTATACGAGTAATTAATGCATTTAACTGCCTTATTGAAGTTCTATGCTTTAATTAACTTCATAAATAGGGAAAGAATGAATTATACCTAAATAATCTCTGGAAACTGAACTCTGCAGAAAATGCTTAAGGAGGAAACTACCTTCTGTTTGAATATGTAGTGTTTTATTACAGATTTGTTTGGTACATGTTGAGCACATAGTCACTTCAGAAGTGTCACTCATGCCCGGCCCCATATATAGTTCATAGGTAACGTTCCTGCTCCAGTGAAGTTAGGCCAGAATGTTTTCACTTGACAAACATAATATACATCATAACAATCTTCTGTGAGAAAAACTGCCTTTGCCCATTTGCCTAGAATGAAATTATGGGTGAGGAACATGCATAGACTCTTAGTCTTACATGAATTATTCCAGTGATTTTTATTCCTTGTCTGAAAGGCACACCACAAAGTCCTCATTGGACATTTTCTTTCTGCTTTCCAGAGCCATTTGCCACATGGCTCTCACCCTCTCTTGCCCAGGGAACCTCTCTTGTCAGCAGGCGTGACTCTGGCTTCTGATTGGCCATTGACAGGCAGCAAAAGCAGTTCAGAGTACAGGAGATGGGTAAGAGCGGATTGTGTATTTCCTACCTCATTCCCTCCAGGTTTCCAAAGGTTAGTTGCATTTCTCTGTCAAAAGACATGGTTCCTGCAGGGTTCATGCAACTTCCTCTTCGGTCTGTCTCTGAGACAGAAGATTGCTGCCTTTATTAGTCTTTGGGTATTAGTCTTTGGGTATTGCCCACATTTTAAATTTTAAACTCCACTCAATTATATATATATATATATATATATATATATATATATATATATATATATAAAAAATAATATATATATATATATTTATATATATATATATATATATATATATATTATTATTATTATTTTTTTTACCTTCCAGGACCAGGACTGATACACCTTAAGCATATAAATGCAAATGTGTTTCTGCCTGACAATACACCCTCCACACAGCCTCAAAGGCACTTCCATACAAAAGGGTGGCACAAAATGAATGCAACGAGTCACTGCACTTATAAAATGCAAATCACAATATAAGCTGTGTCTTCCTTTAATATAAAATCAATTAATGAATGTGAAAATATTTTATAACTTTGAAGTGCGATAAATATTATTTTATGTGGATGATAAATGTAACTGTGGGTTCCCTTGCCTATAAGACAAGTGCTGTTCCTGTATGAATCAAAACATTAATTCTTGATGGTGCTTAATTATTATTGAACATATTTTTCTTCACAGGAGCTGTCATTTAGATGTGCTTGCCAACTAGCTTGTTTATCAAAACATTCCAGTTCCTTTCAAATTCTCATTTATGTTGTTTTGTGTTTACCACTCCCATAAATTTGGGCTATCAGCACATTTGACTATCCAGGCTATTTTGGAAATTGAAAAGAGGAGAGTTGGTTCATCACGTGCAACATCTCATACATCTGTCATTTCTATTCTACTGCCATTTGGTTAGTTCAGCCTCTTATTACTTCATGCTTGGATAATTGCAATGGATTTCATACTATTCTTTTTGCCTCTGAATTTGGCCCCCCTATTTCAAAATACACACTTATATTCATCTGACATGTTGCCACCAGATTATACGTTTATGCTTTTTCCATTTACTTTCCTAGAATATTTGTCTTTCACTTTCTCCTGGTTTGTTTTGTTTTGTTTTTGTTTTTGTTTTTGTTTTTCCTACCCCCTGGCCTCCATCTAGCCCTATTTTTAAAACACACATTATAAATCCTCTCAGGCTATATATATATGCATCCAATTTTCAAAATCTAAGTAAAACCTCACCTCCTTGAAGTGTTTTAACTAGCAAGGCTGTACAGCAAAGCTCCTAGAACACTCATTGTTTGTATCACTTATCAACCCATCATGTGGTTATTTTATGATTATTATGGTGATTTTAATTACCTAAATTTCTTGAGACAAGTATACATCTCAAATTGCTTTGCCTAGTTCAACAACAAAACAGTTTCTTTATATTTTTGTAATAAATATTAAGAACTGACTTTCTCCCAGGTCAGATTTTCCCCCCATATTTGAGAAGAAAAAGTTTGTTAACTTATGTACTGATGGAGTGAACTGATTAGTAATTTGAGACTAGGAAACTTTTCAGATGTACATTTTTTTTTTCACATCCTGCTGATGTGTGCCTGCAGGCACTATTTCCATCAAGTGAACAGCTGGTTATTGTGTACTGAGTTGGCCAGTTATTTGGGTGAATAAATTAGTCATCATATGGACTCAGCCTAACAGAATGAGTCAGGATGATAACCATTTCACTTAGGGGAAAAGAAAAGAAATCAAGCAAAGTTTTTTTTGTTGTTTTTATTTATTTATTTTTTAATCTTTTGTCATATCTATCATATATACATATCATATATATAAAGCACAACCCCCATCAACAGAAAAATAAATAAATAAATAAATAAAGGCTTCAGCATAGATATTTTATTTAATCTGTATCTTAGCACGTATTTTTTTCTTGTATTCTAATAGCCATAAAATTGATGGAGGTGGTTTATTTAACTTTTGAAGATCTGTGTGCCTGAAACTAAGCTGTGTATTAAATACGGTATAAGATTAAACCTACCCCAAAACACAGAAGAGGTTGTATTTATATTGAAAATGAGGGAACTGTTCAATCTATTTAAACAGAAATTTTTAAAAAACTATTTAAATTGTCATTGATTTTGAATTTTTATATGGTTTTGTGTGGCAGCACAATTCATGCTATTGAACATCTTAGTTATTTACAAATTAACCCATTTCCTTTGAGCAAATTGCAGGAGTGGCCTGAGGTTGCTTACAAAAACATATATAAATGGTACAAAGAATACAATAAAACTGTAGCAATAAAGACAAATAGAAAATATATTAAGACAACATGATGAAGCCAGAGTTATGAAGCCAGCGCAAATAATGACCTAAACATTTTTTTTTCAGTTTTATCTCTGAGTTTCCTCCATCACTAAGTCAGTGATGAATAGAATTTATAGAGTAAAAAACAAACTAGTTCATCAGGAGGAGTCATGATTCTTCCTGTGAGTCCTAAAGACACTACTCTTTTATAACACTTTATAACAAGCCTGTTATGCCAGCTCTTAGCTCTTAGATCTAGGGTGTTCAAACACAGCATCCTTTCCTAGAAAAGACATAAGAAATGTAAGGTACATAATAAAATCCTTAGTCACAGATTTTGAATTTAGATCTGAATAATAATCTTTACTACCTATATGACTTTGAGGAATTATTTATTATCAAACTCATTTTTCTCCTTTATAAAATATGCGCAAAAATCATATTTATGTCATAAATGAGGTTAAAATAAAATATAGCTAATAAGAAGCCTAACAATAAGCATTGCTCTATAAGTATTATGTACACTTATTAGTTGTCGAGGGAGAATATTAAGTATCACTAGTGTTCTCTATCCATTGCCCAGGTTGATTTTGGTTGATTCTTGACTAGTATGCATAAAATTGGATGCATTTTTTTCTCGTTTATTCATTATTAATTTACAAAACATGCTTAAGGAAAAAGTTAATAACTTCAACATTCAAATCTCTTCACTCCTTGAGATATCAATGTTAAAACTAGGAATGTATTTTTTAAAGATTTTTATTAAAAATATAGATAACATATAACATTATATCAGTTTCAGGTGTACACGATAGATACTCAACATTTATATTGGGTTGTCAGAAAATTCATGATGCATGTTTGCGACAGATGGCACTAGTTCATTTTTGAAAGTACTAGAGTCACCCGCATCTATGTTATTGCTATGTCATTCGACAGCTGAGAGTTCTAGCTTCATTTTTTTTTTTAAATGAGCAATTTGGTTGAGTTTTAGAGATTTTACAACAAGTTGAAGATGGAAGACCAAACTGTGCATTTTTGCCATATTTTACTGTTTTACTTCCATAAAGGGAAGAACACATGTCAAGCATGTGAAAAGTTGCATAAAGTTTATGGTGAAATTGCTCTACAAGAACATCAGTGCCAACAGTGGCTCACAAAATTCCGTGCTGGTGATTTTGATCTCAATGACCCTCCTCAGTCAGGGAGGCCCACTGACGTTGATGACGACAAAATAAAGGCACTTATC
The DNA here is from genome assembly GCA_031876335.1 of Hipposideros larvatus. NCBI lineage: Eukaryota > Metazoa > Chordata > Mammalia > Chiroptera > Hipposideridae > Hipposideros > Hipposideros larvatus. The sequence goes on from CM063091.1 coordinate 18,181,071, forward strand.
AAGTCAAACCCACGTTACACAACACGAGAGATTGCAGAAACATTGAACATCCATCCTTCAAGTGTTCATGACCACCTGAAGAAGCTGGGATACATAAGGAAGCTCAATACTTGGATTCCGCATGAACTCAAAGAAGTTCAGTTGACAGTGTGTATGAACATCTACAATATGCTCATTAAACGTGAGGGAAACAAACCTTTTTTTGAGGCAACTGATAACTGGTGATGAGAAATGGATTGTTTACAACAATGTGGTGCGCAAACAGTCTTGGTTCCGACAATGATTCGCCTCAAACAACATCAAAAGCAGACATTCATCAGAGGAAGGTTATGCTCTCAGTGTGGTGGGATTTTAAAGGTGTCGTGTTTTTCAAGGACCTACCAAGGAACCAGACAATCAATTCGAATGTGTACTGTCAGTAATTGGACAGTTTGAAAAAATCCATCATCCAGAAACATCCAGAGCTTGTTAATTGTAAAGGAGTTGTGTTCCATCATGACAATGTGAGGCCACACAGAAGTTTGATCACCCGTCAAAAATGATTGGAGCTTGGAAGGGATGTGTTGCCACACCCATCATACTCGCCTGACCTTGTGCCATCAGACTTCCATTTGTTTAGCTTTCTTCAAAACTCCTTGGGTGGTATAATGTTCAATTCAGATGAGGATGTAAATCAGCACCTTGGTCAGTTTTTCACAAATAAAGACAGGTCCTTCTATGAATGAGAAATTATGAAGCTCAGTGAAAGATGGCAAAAGGTTATCGAGCAAAATGGGCAATATGTTGTTGATTGATCTTTGTTCTTTATATAAATAAATGACCTTTGAAAAACATAGACAAAATATGTCATGACTTTTCCAACAACCCAATATACCTAAAGAAGTGATCACCATGATAAGTCCAGCAACCGTCTGACACTGTACCATGCTGTTACAATAATATTGACTATATTCTTCATGCTGTACATTACATCCCCATGACTTATTTGTTTTATAACTCGAAATTTGGACCTCTTATTGCCCTTCACCCCCCCCCTTTTTAAGCTTCAATTATAGTCAACATTCAATATTATTTTATAGTAATTTCAGGTATACTGCATAGTGGTTATGCATTTTACAATTTAAGAAATCATCCCCCTGATTAGCACTCACCTGGTACTATACATAGTTGCTACCATATTACTGACCATATTCCCTATGGTTTACTTTGTATCCCATGACTGTTTTGTAAAACCAATTTGTTTTTGTTAATCCCTTTACTTTTTTCACCCTGTTGTCCAACTCCCCTCCCATCAATCACCCCAATAAATCTAGTACCCATCTGATACCACATATAATTATTACAATATTATTGACTATATTCCCTATGTTATACCCTATATCCCCATGACTACTGTATAATAACCAACTTGTACTCTAATCCCTTCCCCAATTTCACCTACCCTCTCACCCCCACTCCCACCTGGCAGCCATCAAAATGTTCTGACTAAGAGTTTGCTTTCCCTTTATTTGTTTATTTTGTTCTTTAGATTCCACATATTAGTGAAATCTCATTGCATATGTCTTACTCTGCCTGACATACTCCACTCAGCACAGTACACTCCAAGTCCATCCATGCCATGCAGATGGCAGGAACACATTCCCTTCCATGGCCAAACATTAGTCCATTGTATATATGTACCACCTCCTCTTTGTCCATTCATCTATTGACAGAAAGCCAGGCTAACTTCACATCTTGGCTATTGTAAACCTTTTTCCGTCTCTTTGCTTTCAGTCTTTGTGTGTCTTCCAATCTGAAGTGAGCCCCTTGTAGACATCAGATGTAAGTGTTTTGTTTTATTATCCATTCAGCCACACTATGTTTTTGACTAGAGCATTTAATCCATTTACATTGAAAGTAATTGTTGATAGATATATAGTTATTGACATTGTTATTATTATTATTATTATTATTATTATTATTGTCATTAAGAAGAGCCTCTAACATACCTTGTAATACTGGTTTGATGGTGATGAGCTCCTTTAGCTTGTTCTTGTCTGGGAAACTCTTTGTCCTTCAATTTTAAATGACAGCCTTGCTGGGTAGAGTACTCTTGGTTGTAGGTCCTAACTTTTCATCACTTTGAATATTCTGTGCCAATACCTTCTGGCCTGTAAAGCTTCTGTTGAGAAAGCAGCTGACAATCTTATGGGAGTTTTCTTGTAAATAACTAGTTGCCTTTCTCTTGTTGCTTCTAGGAGTCTCTCCTTGTCTTTAACCTTTGCCATTTTAATTATAATGTGTCTTGGTGTGGGACTGCTTGAGTTCATCTCATTTGGGATTCTGCACTTCCTGGGATGTACAGATATATGTCTATTTTCTTCACCAGCTTAGAAAAGTTTTCAGTCATTTATTTAAATAGGTTTTCCGTTTCTTGCTCACTTTTTTCTCCTTCTGCTACCCCTATGATGTGAATGTTGGCACACTCGATGTTGTCTTAGAGGTCTCTTAAACTATCTTCAATTTTTAAATTCTTTTTTCTTTTTGCTGTTTCAATTGGGTGTTTTCTGTTACCTTGTCTTCTAAATTTCTGAGTTGATCCTCTGCTTCATCTAGTCTGCCCGTGATTTCTTCTAGTGCATTCTTCATTTCAATTATCATATTCTTCACTCTGACCGGTTCTTTTTTATGGTTCCTATGTCCTCTTTTATGCTTGCAATCTCTTTGCTGAAGTTCTCACTAAGTTCTTTGAGCATCTTTATAACCATTGTTTTGAACTCTGTCTATTAGGCTGCTTGCCTCCATTTTGGTTACTTCTTCTTCTGGATTTTTCTTCTAGTTTTACATTTGGGGTATATTTCATGTTTCCTCATTTTGGCTGCCTCTTTGTGTTTATTTCTATATATCAGATATATGTGCTACATCTCCCTGTCTTTCCAGGTGGCCTTATATAGTAGGTGCCCTGTGGGGCCCAGTGGCACAATCCCCCTGGTCACCTGTGTTGGGTTTTTCAGGAGTGTCCCTTGTATGGATTGTATGTGCCCTCCTGTTATTGTTTAGCCTTGATTGGTATTGCACATCAGTGGATGGTTTTGACCCTCAGGTTGCCTGGCTGTGGGATTTGACTATGGTCACAGCTTATGGGCCACTGTGCAGGGGGCTTACTCCACTGAGCAGGATTTGCCCCAGTGGGCACTGGTGCCTGTTCAGACCACCTTTTGGGTGTGCCACGCGTGGGGCTAATTGGGTGATGACCTGCTCTGGCTTGAAGCCAACCTCCAAGTAGTTGAGTGTGGTGGGGTCTCAGTGAGACACCACAGTGGAGTGAACACAGCTCACCAGAACAATTGAGATTCATATTTGGTTATGGAATTGATGGGAGTGCTCCATACAGGAAAAATGTTTCCAGCCTGTCAGCTGCATAGGTAGAAGATCTCACACAGAGAAAATGGCAACTGTCACTCCAATCCTTCCCTAAATCCACACAACTCAGTCTTTCCTTATATGTCTCTGATGCCCCCTGAGTCACTGTCCATCTGCCAGACCCCAGGGTGAATGCCTGCGACTGTGTGAGTCTATGTATGGGGTCTTTTAAGAGGACATCTGGGTTCCCTGCAGCCTCCCATCCCACCAGGACAGCATCTCCACTGTTTTTCACAGCCAGATGCTGTGGGGATTCCTCTTCCCAGCACCCATACTCCATGCTGGGGAGCCAGGTATGAGACTGGGGTCCATTGCTCCTCTGGGGGGAACCTCTGTAGTTGAGATAGAGGGATGCATTTTTTTTTTTTTTTTTTTAGCTGAGCCATGCTGCTATTTGTTGGCAGCTCAGCGGCAGCTCAGCTCGGGCCAAGAATAGAACTGCTATTGTGCAGAGCTCGCAGTCTTGAGCAAGTTCTTAGCCAACTGAGCAACTTGGCTAGCCCTGAGGGATACATTTTTTAATCTACTGTCTTACTTCTTTCTCTAAGCCATTGGTTCTCAACAAGGGGTGACTTTGACACCCACAGATTATTTGGCAATGTCTGGAGATGTTGATTTCACAGGACAGTCTGTCACCACACAGAATTATCTGACCAAAAAGGTTAAAAGTGTCAAGCTTGAGAAGTACTGCACCAAGCTTTTTGTCTCACTCAACTCTCTGTTTGTCCTGCCTCCAGATTTATGGAGGTTGGACATCCTGACTTTTAACTGCCACACTCACACTTATAGATGTTCTAATTTGATTTGTATGTATCCTCCCACTTTTGATCCATTGCCTTTCTTTGAATTTTAGTATACTTGTGAAACACTAAATGCCATTTCCTTGGAACTTAGTAATTATACTGTTCAATTTCCATTTGCTTCAGTCTGATGCAGAGCTCTATATTAAAAAAAAAATACTAGTTCATATATGACGTTTAATAACCTAATTAGTTAAATATTTCACCTTTCCTTTTTACATGCTCTTCTAAATTCAGTGAGTGACTTGTAACATTCAAGCTGGATTAGGAGATTTTCCTGGGCCAGTGTGTTTTATTTGCTAATACATGAAGTTCAGTAGCTCATTTGGACTTAAGCTGGTTACTGACCTCTTAGAATTCCCTGACAATAGGTTAGTCCTCGTTGTAGTCACCAGCACAGAAACGTACTTGGCTTATTGTAGCACTGGCTATATCACTGTACCAGAGATTGTTTCATTTTAGAACTCAGCTCTTCTGCATAGGCAATGTTTTGCCATTTTTGGAAGTTAAATTTAGAATGCAGATATACCAAAAAAAGGCTAATTTCCTGATTTACCAATATCTGTATGTCTTTCCTTCACTAACATATATGTTCCACTGTATGTTGGTTCTACCTTCTAATACTCATACATAGGAGAATAACTACAAAGCCTAATCCACCTTCTAATTAAGTACTATTCAAGCTAATAGGATTATTTTCCCCTAGAAACCTCAGACATTTATAAAGGAATTATTTACTTAATAAATGAGTACCCCACATTTGGTAGGTACTAAGAGCTGGATATAAAGAATTTTTAAACATAGCTCTGAAAACCCCACCCCCCACCCTCCAACAGTCCCAGTGGAAAAAGCACCCGCACATCCAAGCCTCCGCGCAGGAACCTGAGTGACTCTGGACAGACAGGAGCAAACATAACACTGACTGTAAAAACAAAGCAAAAACTCCACTCATCTTAAATAGTCCTATAGTAAGGCGGTTAGCTCTGCCCCCACAAGACACAGAGCAAGTGGGTGGGGTTTTTTTTTGTTGTTGTTGTTTTCCCTTTCTGGTTTTTAGACCTGTTTTGATTTTGCGGTTTTATTTTGGCTTTTGTTTTTTAATTTTGATTGTTTTTAGTTGGGGCTTCTTTTGATAGGTTATATTGGTATTAGAGGTTCTGGGGTCGTGTGTTTTGTTTGTTTGTTTGTTTCCCATTGATTGCTTGCATTGGTTGTTGTTGGATATTTCTATCTGATTGGGAATTTTAGTTTTTTAATATAGGCACATATAAAGGAGCATATATGTGGATATATATGTACATATATATGGGGGTGTAGATATATACATATATATATAATTTTTTTTTCTCTTGCTCTATTTCTTTCTTTCCTTTTCTTCTAACTTCTCTCTCTCCCTTCTTTCCTGCTTCCTTGTCACAGCTGGATTTACCTCCTCCATTCCATTTTTCTGCAAGTTTTTCGGGTTTTTTTTTTTTATTTATTTGTTTGTTTTTTGTTTTTTCTTTTCTCCTTTCATCTCTCTTTCTTTCTTCGCCTTTTCTCCATTGTCGTGGTTGTTTTTCTGCTCTTTTTTTTTTCTTTTTTCTTTTCTCCTTGTGCTTGATTGTTATTTTTATACAAGCGGAGGGGAGGGTGAGGGTGGTTTTGTACATCAGAGAGTATCTGGTTACCTTTGATTGCTGTTGTGGTTGTGCTTGTTGATCTGTTGTGCCCTAAAACACGCTCTACAGCAGGGTCCAGCGAAAGCAGCACAAGAATCACCACACCCAAAGACCAACTTCAGATAAAACCAGAGCATTACAGGCCTGACCTACAAGACTCACACTCAAAAGGAAATCTCTACAGGCACAAGAGCCCCTTGGGGCCAAGCTATATCAGAGGGGTCAACCCACTCACAACAGCTTATAAACTTTGGACACAGCTAACCCTCACGGATAGTAAGTGTGGGAGTCAAGCCCACCTACTGACAAGCAGAAAGCAATAAAAACTAGACCTCAACAGGAGAAGGCACACAACACAAGGAACACCTCTGGTATACATACACGAGAGAAAAGGGAGTCTGAACAATTCAAATAGAAGGACATATACCACATAAGACTACCCAGAAAAGACTGAGAGACCTAGGGGATCTACATATCTCATCAAAGTAAACACAAAGAGCAAACCAGAATGGGGAGGCAAAGAAACACAGCCCAAATAACAGAACAGGAAAAATGTCCTGAATCTGCGGAATTAAAGGAAATAGAGGTAAAGAAACTATCGGAGGCAGAGTTCAGAACATGGATCAGTAGAATGCTTAAGGAAATTAATGAGAATGTAAAGAAGCAGAGAGAAAACACGGAAAACAACATAACAGAAATAAAGAATTCAATTGCTGAAATAAATAACAAACTCGATGGAATCACTAGTAGATTGGATGGAGCAGAGAATCGAATTAGTGTCTTAGAAGACAAGATAGCAGAGATCACCCAAGCAGATCAGCAAAAAGAAAAAAGAATAAAAAACATGGAAAATAGTTTAAGAGAAATAGGCGTCAACATCAAACGCAACAATATGCGCATCATAGGAATACCAGAAGGAGAAGAGAGGAAGCAAGGGTTCGAGAACATATTTAAAGTAATAATGTCTGAAAACTTCCCTAAACTGGCTAAGGAAATAGACATACATGCATAGGAAATGCAGAGAGTTCCAAACAAGATGATCCCAAACAGGCCCACCCCAAGACACATCATAGTGAAAATGGCAAGAGTGAAAGACAAAGATAGGATCCTAAAAGCAGCAAGGGACAAGCAGCAAGTTACATATAAGGGTACCCCTATAAGATTATCAACTGACTTTTCTACAGAAACCCTACAGGCCAGAAGGGAGTGGCAAGAGGTCTTCAATGTGATGAAAAACAGAGGTTTACAACCTAGACTGCTCTATCCAGCAAGGTTATCATTTAAAATTGAAGGAGAGATAAAGAGCTTCCCAGAAAAGAGTAAGCTAAAGGAATTCATTACCACCAAACCAGCATTGCAGAAAATGTTAAAAGGGCTACTTTAAGCAGAGGACAGAGAAAAACAACCTAACTAAGGAAGACCAGGAACACATAATAAAATGGCAATAACTGCACACCTGTCAGTAATTACTTTAAACGTAAATGGATTGAATGCTCCAATCAAAATACATAGAGTGGCGGAATGGATAAGAAAGCAAGATCCTTGCATATGCTGTATACAAGAGACTCATCTTAGATCAAAAGACACATACAGGTTGAAAGTAAAGGGATGGAGTAAAATATTTCATGCGAATGGCCCCGAGAAAAAAGCTGGAGTAGCGATACTTATATCAGATAAAATGGACTTTAAAGTGAAGAATATTACAAAGGACAAAGAAGGGCACTTCATAATAATAAAGGGATCGATCCAACAAGAGGATATAACTCTAGTAAACATCTATGCACCTAACATAGGAGCCCCTAAATATATAAAACAGATGTTAACAGACATAAAGACAGAGATCAACAGTAACACTATTATAGTAGGGGACTTCAATACCCCGCTGTCACCAATGGACAGGTCCTCCAGACAGAAAATCAACATGGAAACAGTGGCCTTAAACGACACTTTAGACCAGATGGACTTAATCGATATTTTCAGAGCATTTCACCCCAAGGCTACAGAATATACATTCTTCTCAAGCGCACATGGATCATTTTCTAAGATAGACCACATGTTAGGCCACAAAACAAGTCTCAATAAGTTTGAAAAGATTGAAATCATATCAAGTGTTTTCTCTGACCACAATGCTATGAAACTAGAAATCAATCATAAGAAGAAACACAGAAAGCTCATGAATGCATGGAGGCTAAATAACATGCTACTAAATAGTGAGTGGGTCAAAGATGAGATCAAGGAGGAAATCAAAAGATACCTGGAGACAAATGAAAATGAAAACACCACAACCCAAAATCTATGGGACACAGAGAAAGCAGTCCTAAGAGGGAAGTTCATAGCATTGCAGGCCTATCTAAAGAAAGAAGAACAATCTCATATCAACAGACTAACTTTACACCTAAAGGAACTGGAGAAAGAACAGCAAAACAAGCCGAAAGGGAGTACAAGGAAGGAAATAATAAAGATCAGAGCAGAAATAAATGAAATAGAGACCAGGAAAACAATACAAAAGATCAATGAAACCAAGAGCTGGTTCTTTGAGAAGATAAACAAAATTGAGAAGCCCCTAGCTAGACTCATCAAAAGAAAAAGAGAGAGGACTCAAATTAGTAAAATCAGAAATGAAAGAGGTGAAGAAACAACAGACTCCACAGAAATACAAAAAATCCTAAGAAATTACTATGAGCAACTATATGCCAACAAATTTGACAATCTGGAAGAAATGGATAATTTCCTAGATGCATACAGCCTTCCAAAGTTAGTTCAAGAAGAAACAGAAAATCTGAATAAACTGATTACCACCAAGGAAATTGAATCAGTAATCAACAAGCTCCCAACAAATAAAAGTCCGGGGCCAGATGGCTTCACCAGTGAATTTTACCAAGCATTTAAAACAGAATTAGTACCTATTCTTCTTAAACTATTCCAAAAAATCCAGAAGAAGGGAAGGCTCCCAAACTCTTTCTATGAAGCCACCATCACCCTGATCCCCCAAACAGACAAAGACAGTACAAAAAAGGAAAACTACAGGCCGATATCTCTGATGAACATAGATGCAAAAATCCTCAACAAAATCTTAGCAAACAGAATTCAGCAATATATTAGTAAGATCATACACCATGATCAGGTGGGTTTCATCCCTAATATGCAAGGGTGGTTCAACATCCGCAAATCAATTAACGTGATACACAACATCAACAAAAATAAAAATAAAAATCATATGGTCATATCAATAGATGCAGAAAAAGCATTTGACAAAATACAGCAGCCGTTTATGATAAAAACTCTTAGCAAAGTGGGAATACGAGGATCATATCTCAACATAATAAAGGCTATTTATGATAAACCCACAGCTAACATCGTACTCAACGGAGAAAAGCTGAAACCATTTCCTTTAAGATCAGGAACAAGACAAGGCTGCCCACTTTCTCCACTTTTATTCAACATAGTCCTAGAAGTTCTAGCCATAGCAATCAGACAGGAAAAGGAAATAAAAGGCATCCGCATAGGCAAGGAAGAAGTAAAATTGTCATTATATGCAGATGACATGATACTATATATAGAGGATCCCAAAGTCTCTATCAAAAAGCTATTGGATCTAATAGACAAATTCAGTAAAGTAGCAGGATACAAAATCAATACTCAGAAATCAGTTGCATTTGTATATACCAATAACAAGCTATCGGAAGGAGAAATCAAGAAAACAATTCCGTTTACAATCGCTTCAAGAACTATAAAATATTTAGGAATAAATTTAACCAAAGAAGTAAAAGACCTGTACTCTGAAAACTATAAAACACTGAAGAAAGAAATAAAAGAAGACACAAACAAATGGAAAAACATTCCATGCTCATGGATAGGAAGAATTAATATAGTTAAAATGTCCATATTGCCTAAAGCAATATATAGATTCAATGCAATTCCCATCAAACTACCTAGGGCATTTTTCTCAGAAATAGAAAATATAATCCAAAAATTTATATGGAACCAAAAAAGACCACGAATAGCCACGGCAATCTTGAGAAATAAGAACGAAGTTGGGGGGATCACGCTTCCAGACATTAGAACATACTACAAGGCCACAGTAATCAAAACAATATGGTATTGGCATAAAAATAGGCATATAGATCAATGGAACAGAATAGACAGCCCAGAAGTAAATCCAGGCTTATACGGGCAGTTAGTATATGACAAGGGAAGCAAGAAGTTACAATGGGGTAAGGATAGCCTATTTAATAAATGGTGTTGGGAAAATTGGACTGACACATGCAAAAAAATGAAACTGGACCACCTCCTTACGCCACTTACAAGAACAAATTCAAAATGGATTAAAGACTTAAATATAAGACCTGAGACCATAAAACTCATAGAAGAAAGTATAGGGTCTAAATTTGCAGACATCACCCGGAGCAGTATTTTTACCGATACATCCCCGCGGGCTACGGAAGTAAAAGAAAAAATGAACATATGGGACTACATCAAACTTAAAAGTTTTTTCACAACAAAAGAAACCATCAATAAAACAAAAAGGAAGCCTTCTGAATGGGAGAAGATATTTGTTAATGATATATCAGATAAGGGATTAATATCCCAAATATATAAAATCCTCATGCAACTCAACACCAAAAAAACAAACAACCCAATTAAAAAATGGGCAGAGGATATGAAGAGACATTTCTCCAAAGAGGACATACAGATGGCCAACAGGCATATGAAAAAATGTTCAACATCACTTAGCATTAGGGAAATGCAAATTAAAACCACAATGAGATACCACCTCACCCCGGTCAGAATGGCTATCATCAATAAATCAACAAACAACAAATGCTGGCGAGGCTGTGGGGAAAAGGGAACCCTGGTGCACTGCTGGTGGGACTGCAGGCTGGTGCAGCCATTATGGAAATCAGTATGGAGGCACCTCAAAAATCTGAAAATGGAACTACCTTACGACCCAGCAATCCCACTCTTAGGTATTTATCCAAAAAATCCCAAGACATTAATCCAAAAAAATATATGTACCCCTATGTTCATTGCGGCGTTATTCACAATAGCTAAGACTTGGAAACAACCAAAATGCCCATCGGTAGATGACTGGATTAAGAAACTTTGGTACATTTATACAATGGAGTATTATTCAGCTATAAAGAAGGAAATAGTACCCTTTGCAACAATATGGATGGAACTAGAGAACATTATGCTAAGTGAAATAAGTCAGTCAGAGAAAGACAAATATCATATGATCTCACTTATACGTGGATTCTAAGGAACTGAATGGATGGGAGAAATGGATGGAGATAGTCTCAGAGACACAGAGGAAGAACTGAGGGTTGTTAGTTGGGAGGGGTGGGGATGAAGGAGAGGGGAAGGGATGAGACAATACAAATTGGTAATTGCAATATGGCCTCAGGGATAGAAAAAGACAGTCCGAGGAATACAATCAATAATGTTGTAAGCATTTCTTAGGGGGCCAGATGGACCAATGTCCTTTTGGGGAGTCCACTTCATAGTTGATGTAGAGGCCTGACCACCGCATTGTATTTCTGAAACTGATGTTGAATAATACTGTATGTCAACTATAATTATATATACATATAACCTCGGGACATGGAGTAGAGTGCGGGAACGGATTCAATGGAATTGTAATAGATAAGCATGATATCGGGGGTGGGAGGGCAGTGGTTGGGGGGAGGGGGGTTGTTATTTTGTGAGGGTGAAAAGGGTAACTATTGCATTGTTCTGTACACCTGAAACTAACAATTAAAAAAAAAAAAGAATTAAAGAATTTTTAAACAATTTCTAAAACCATATCATAGCTATTATATTTCAGTTATTTTAGCTATGTCCAATATTTTTCATAAGTAGTGAATAATTATATTTTTTCTTACTCTGACTTTGTGAAACTTTTGTTTATACTATTTTTCATATTTTTATTTAATTTTTACTAAATACATGTTACAGCGATATATTTAAGAAATCATTTTAACTTATTCATTTTAATTTTAATTTCCATTTTAATGAAACTTCCTGTTTCTATTGCCTCAGTCTTTTATACCATTTAAAAGTTGCTGTTTTCTAAAAGAGAAATGCAAGTGTTTTGCTCATATACACCAAAGTTTCAAAGCTGTTTTAATTTGGAAATCAAGGGTCTCCAAAATATTTTTCTTATCTTTACTTTCAAACCTGATGTGCCAGTATAATCTTGATAAGTAGTGTAATCCAACCATATATTTTAAATACTTTATGTTTTTAAAATATGCAACCCAGTATGGAATACCTCCTGAAATTCCAAATCCTCATCATTTATTCATTTCACAATTCATTCTTTCAATTACTGTTTAGTAAATGATATCTTTGTGTCAGAAACTGTTTTGCATGCTTGGGGATAAAGTGGTTGACTAAGTAGTCATGGTTCATCTTTAATAGAATGTACATTTTAGCTATCGTGGTTACAAGAATGTCTCAAAGGAAATCTAAATACTGTTGGAAAGAGAGAGGCACTTGTGGATGCCAGATAGGCAACAACTAATGCACAGTGCATTGATTTTGTCCAATTTTGGGAACACCATTTATATAGAGTACTTATTTTGTCCATTTAAATATGAAAGACTCTTTAAGTTGTTCGTTGTAATAAGAAATCTATCAAAGTCAAAGTCATAGTTTATGCATGAAGAGAAAGGATGGTAAATCCAAAGTTTCTTTTCTAGCTTTACAAAGGGATTTACAACTATTTAAATGTTTATTATATAACATTTAGAAAACATTTTAAATATTATTAACATGGCCACTGTTAGTTAAAGAAGAGAAACAAATAGAAGAACAGACATTTAGGGATTAAGGGTTATGTTTTGGAGAACATAGTAACAATCTCTGTGGAACATTTGCTTTACAATAGGTGTTTATTAAACACTAACCTGAGCAGGATTGTACATAGTCATACAAACCTTCACATTTAAAAAGGTGAGTAATATTGACACTTCTGTTAATATTCCCAATCCATAACTATCAAAACTAGCTCCTTGATGCAGAAGAGTATCGGTATTTACACAACCATAAAGGAGAAGGAACCTCTATTTCCTTTTTATATTTCTGATTTTTCTTTTACCTTAGCAGTATTCTCAAGCCTAACCACTGAAATTCCGTTAATTAGCTCTCAAAGAAAACTGAGTGTGAGGCTAAGAATACAGAACCACAAAAGGGCAGAAAATAATTTCTAAAAATGACGTGAGACCTGCAATGCTTTGTCTGTACATCTTTAACAGGTTTCTAGGGTCATTTTGTGCTACTATAATTTGGTCATCCAGTCAAACTGTAACAAACAAACTATGGAGGCTACAAATTATTTTACGTGCATGTTTACTTAGTTAAGCAATTTTGAAGATTATTTGTGTGTGTGTGTGCTGTACAGTAATGAGACATAAGTTTCTACTTTTCTAACTCACTTATCCCTGTTCATGAACTGGGTTTTACAATTTCCATAAGTATTGTTTTGTCATTACTTTGGATTTTCCATAGTAGTGGTCCTAAAGTCCCAAAATACACAATATTTTCTATAGTTATATACCCAATAACATCATGTTACCAAAGTGAGAGTTATCATAAAGAATGAAGTGTATTGCAAATATAATATTATAATGAAGAGAAGATTGCCTTCTTTATGTGTTTATATCACTAAAGAGTTGAATCTATCAGCATGCAAAACTGATCTAGAGTTGAGATTGACTCTTCAGAGTTTCCCTAGATGACTGGAAGACCATTCGTATAAGTTTTCAAGCTACACATGTTTTTTTTAAAATAAAGTGCACACAGATTGTGACTGGACCATAGCTCTAACCAGCATATGATAATAGATAGAATAATTAATAACCTTAGTGGACCATGGATTAACCAGAATAATTAGGATCCTGAAGAGTACAAGGCTAATTTAAAAAGACAAACTGAACCACATTTAGAACTGAGGGGTCAAAAGTACTGGAAGAGAGAGAGGAAATTATTAGCAATAGAAGAAGAAAAAATTCTTCAGAAGAACACAATGGAAACACTATGTATGAAAACTATAATTAATAAAATGCATAGTACAGTAAAAGGGACAAATAGCTGACTGGATTCATTTGAAAAATGTATTAGTAAGTTAGAAGAGCAAATTGAAGTATTCCCTTAAAAGGCAAGAGGTGACAAAAAAGAGAAAGTACAAAATAAACTCTGAATGACATGAAGGTTAGAAGTTGAAATGCTAGTACTTGAATCATCGGCTTCCCAGCAAGAGAGGAACATATAAATGAAGTTCAGAGAACCTTTAAAAACATGAATGTAAAATCCCAAAAATTAAAGAAAAACAAAAGGCCTTTTCATACTGAAAGGTCTATGGAATACCAAGCATGGAAGATATGTAGAATATTTATACCTGCACACATTGCAGTGACATTTAGACTAACAAAGTCATTGAGAAAATGCTTCCAGATAGTAAGAGCAGATCACCTACTAAGGAACATAAATTGGATAGACATCAGATTTCCCACAGCAGTGGATGCAAAAAAAAAAAAAAAAAAAAAAAGATTGGGAAATAATGAAATAATTTGTTTCTTGAAAGAAATTGCCCTTGGATCTACAATGTTTATATTCAAATTTTCCTTCAAATATGGGTGACACAAATAGAGACATTAAAAGAGAAAGCATGTCCATCAAAACCTAGAATATAAATTTTATATATAGCAGCATGATGGAAGGTGAATGAGGAGACCAAACAGTCATGGGAACATGTTGTAATACTTGTGGTGTGATAAGGGAAGCTATAGATACTGTAAGTCGAAGAAATTACTGAATAAATAAATATCAGTATGGATCTTAAAGTAAGGACAATACCATTAGAATAAAAATAGAGTGAATGATTTTATGAAAAGAAAATCAAGACACTTCTGTTGAGCAAGGTGAGAATAAATAAATAGCCAGATATGACTAGCTTATAAGTGAAAAAAAACAAACCAAAATCTATTCACCTTGTCTGTAATATTAACCACTGTACCTTTCTGCTTCATACACTCATATTCACTAATGACTTTCTATGCTACAAATCTCTCATCTATCTATCTATGTATCTATGTATCTATCTATCTATCTTTATATCTATCATATTAGTCTTTTGAGTGCTCTCATCTCAATACTGATTCCTATGCCTTTTACATTTACTAGGAAAAACTTATTTTTTTCTGTATTTTTCTTTGTAAGATAAAACAAAAACAAATCAATTAAAATTAATTATTAATATCATTCTCCTCATGACTACTCTCTCATGTTCCATGAAAATAATATTCCATTTTGAAATTTCAAGTTTGGGTATTGCTGATATAAACAGTTTCCTAACCTCAATACATCACAGTCGTAGGTCTACACATGTGTCTTATGAATCTCAATCCCATCTAAACAAGGATATATAGCCTAAGTTGTCCAATTAAATCAAAGCATCACCTAGAATGTGTTCCACAAACAGAGTGATATATGCAGACAAATTATAACATGTCAAAATCTAAATTTTAAGTAAACACGTATGACCTTTTGGCAAGTTGCTTACTTTCTCCATGCCTTATTTTTCTCCTTTTAATATGGGTAATTAGGAGACTTCTTCTTTAAAAGATTAGATGTTATATACATCTTAGTAATTATAATTCAATTCCGATAACTGCCTACTCAGTATACTATTCTGGAAAAACAAAAAAATACACAAACAAAACGTTCTCATTTCCTGCTTTGTATCACTTTCAATCTCACCTAAATTTTCTGATCCAGTCAGTAATTTTTATTTATTTTTTATTTTTATATGTTTTACCTTAAAACATAATAGTCTAATGTAGAATATTTCCTTTACCTAAAATGTATAATATGATACTTATTATGCCTCTATAAATATTATTCTCTGTGATAAATCTATTAATTTACCAAATTTGCATGTGAAGTTAGGATAGAAATATGCATATTGTTTGAAATGGACTCTAAAGAAAACAGTAATTGTATATCTCATAGTCTTAAAATAGTGGGTGGATAAATTATGGTGAAATCCATGCTATAGCCTATATACACTTTAACTCTTCAGAAGACTTTAAATACATATTATAATTAGAATATATAAGTATTCTAATTATATGAACTTATCATAATCAGATTAGTTTAAAAGCATTTTCCAGTATCATATTTTTGGAGTGGACATATATAAAGAAGTTCTTGGAAATAGTCTTTGACTAATATCTTTATAACTTTATTAATATTTTCAATGTTATAACATTATAAAAATACCTAGACACAATGACAGAATATAAATTTCAAGTTAGCAAATATATTGGGTTGTCAGAAAAGTCATGAAGCATTTTTGCAAGAAACATAGAAAAAATACGTCATGACTTTTCTGACAACCCAATATTTGGGTTCAAATGACCAAATTTAGTAGTTTTTGTTGTAATTTTGACTACACCCATGACAAGATGTATGTGCAAGGTGTATTAACAATTTATTTTATAAAATCGAATTGATAATAATCTATAATACTGCCAAGTGGAAAACAAGTTTAATTATTAGAAATGACCACTTCCCTTTCATTTATTACTTTAAAATAGTAAAATTCTAATATAACTATAGTGCATCATATATTAATGTGTTAGGATTTCATTCCTACAGGCAACTGCTTCATCAAAAAGTCTAGGATTTAATCAAACAACCATCTTTGAATGTATATTGTTTGAAAGTGAAAATTACACACGTAAGTTAAATGAAGCAACATAAATATCCACAACATTTAAAATACACAACATTGCTTAAGACCAGGAAAAATTATATTTGTCTAAAGGCTTGCATTTGCAAATTGTTTTGTTGACTCTTTTAGGACTACCAATGGGGGCACATATTCACTATTTTCTGAAATATCGATTCATGAACAATCTTTTAATTTCTACAGATGATGTGACAAGGAATTAGATGAGAAACCTGATGAAAGTCCAGCAGAAGGAAACAACTGTCACTGGTGTGTGCTGGTGCTGTTGTGTGAGACGTTTTGTTCATGGGCATAGCTGTAGGTTCATGTGCTCCTGGTCTTTTCTGCACATATGCTAAGATTAAGTTATGATAGAATACTTTTAAAGCAATGAAAACACCAGCAACAAATAGCTTTAATTTTTATTTTATTGCTGAAAAAAATATATCAAAAATATTTTATACAGCGAATTCACTTATTATTTGTGGAGATCAAAGACAAAATCTGAATAATATTTAGTAACTATTAAAGCAAGGAAAAATAAATTAATCAGTAAAGAAACAGCTCACCAATTCATGACAAAATTTCTTAATGTAACTAATATAAGAAAAATACAAAAATGTAACTAACAATTTTTTTGTAGGTAGCTATAGGTTTCTTTACATTTATGTGGCTAGAAAAAAATATATAGCTTTCTACTTCCATAACATAATTCATCCCAGGTTTCAGGAATTTGGGAATTTAGTATAATTTCTTGTTTGTTTATGTTTGTTTGTTTGTTTGCTTTCATTTTAAAGCTTGTCTGCTAATTTAATTTTTATCTTCACTTTTAATGTATGGCACTATAAAATTGCCCTATTTATGGTTCTGATTTTATAAATTTATAGTCAAAATCTTTGTTGAGAAACTGCCTATCATAGCAACCACCTTCCCCTAATTAAAGACCTTTACTGCAGTCTGAAAAAAAAAAAAAAAACACTCCATTTATCCCCACTTATTCTAAAATATGATCAGTCATAGGAAACACTCTGGCCCTAACGCTTCCTTTTTGAAATGGCAACAAACTTGTCTACTTACAGCTAACCAAGAATTGCCAAATGTATTATATCTGAGGCCCAGTTATAAAGTCTCACCCACTTCCAAACATTACTAGAATGCTCGCCAATCAGAGCTTGTCTCGGTACTTCCTCTGCTTACTCTACGACATTGTCTCTCCTTTCTAACACCTTTGAACCTTCGTGGAATGAGAATGACGTAGATAGGTTCTCTTGCCCCAAGTTTATGAAGAAATTGCCTTTGTTAATTTTGTCTCAGACTTAGTTTTGTCTATGGGCTGTAGAAGCTTATATACTATGTAATGTGACAAATCAGTTGGATTGTAAGAGACAATGTATTAGAAATGTTTTTGTAGGAGACAAGAGATATAGTTGTAATTTATGAACTGAAATAAATTTATAGAATATATAGTATTGTACATACATTTGTAGATGATGTGCTGACTGTCTCATGACATAAAGCAACAGAAATTGAGAGCTGGGATGAAACTCCAGAATTTCTAACTTTCTTTTAAGGCCTATGACATTTTTAACTAAAAAGGAAATTTGTTTTTAAGGAAGTTAAATGATGAAGAGAGAAGTTAGCAGATAAAGATTACAAGTTTTTGAATCTTCAATTTTAACTACAATATCTAATATCTGGTGGAATTAAATAAAATAATTTTCTGTATATTGTTTTTTCCCTCCTCTAAATGAAGGCAAAACAGCTTCTTTCTTCATAAAATTATACCTGTATTATATCAGATGATACTGTAACAAATCATGTATAATTGAACCTGGCATATACAGATTAATAAACATTAGTAATAATGATGATGATAATGATAGCGATTCTACTAAATTCTATTTTAAGATATATAGCAAAAAAGGAAACATCATTAAAATGATAATTCCCTTATTTATTATTAGTAAAAAAATGGAAAATTATTAAATTATGGTACTAGGATATCATTTGATATATTAAAGTTAACTTAGATTCTATATAGACCAAAATGATTTCCAGTTCAAAATTTAGATATTCTCTAATAATTTATAATATTATTTTATTTTATTAAAATTCAGATTTTATATATATGTGTGTATATATATCTATCTAGATAGATAGATCTTTAAATGGAATGTTATTATAATCCAAAAATTTTTTTATCATATTTTTATTTCTACTCACCAGGACAAATATCAGAAATTATTTAGCTTTTATGTATTTTCTTGATTAGCTTAAATTGACTTCTTAAATACTTTTTAAAAGTGAGTAATTTAATGTTAAGTTTTCAAAAAAATCTTGATATATGCAAGTTTTCATGTCTCCTCTCATCTTGATATGATCCCAACCTAAGTAATGATCTCATCCTTTTTACTGAGTTTATGACTGACTATAATTCCTTGAGGGTAAAAAAAAAAGGTTAACGTTTTTTATAACTCATATGAAGTATGTTACTTTCACTTTACCATTAACATAAGAAATAGCTCTTTAAGTCAAGAAAGATAATAATTTTTCACTAATCTCCACAGAAGTACCGAGTAAGATCAACAAAGAACATTATGTTTCATTTTACACTGGGGACCCTTGAAAGGTACATAGTTAAATGTCATTCTCTCACAAGTAAATCATTCACAGTTTTGGAAGACACCTAGAGTTTCTTAAACATGATTTACTGCCAAGAACTCTACAGTTTTTAAGAAGTCAAACCAAATGCATAATGTACATTTTAAGGGTTTAGTCATATATTAAAAATTTGCAAAACAAGTTTGAAGGCAGTAGAACAGATTTTTAGTTGTTTTTAACTTTGCCTCTTCTAGAAACCAGTCAATGTAATTATAAACCTAATAATTATAGATCACTTTTCAAACTTAAATGCTCTAGGTTCATACAGTTTATAAATTAGTTTTCTTATTTGAAACTCATGCAAAATGCATTGATTATATTTTAACTTAATGTATTTTACAATAGCTTTATTGACATATAATTTCCATATCATAAAATTCTCCATTTTAAAGTATGCTCTTCAGTGTTTTATATATATATATATATATATATATATATATATATATATATATATATATATATATTCATAGAATTGTACAGGTACTATCATTATGTAATTCCAGAATTCACACCGAAAAGAAAGTTGCATCGAGAAGTCTTGAGTATTATAAATGATTTCTATTCAGTACATGAGTACCAGTACTGCAGTACCAGTTATTAAAATATTGAAATACTTTTTGTACCAGTTGGGCAGTAACCTCTGCTCCAAGTGCCTGAATTGCTTTCCAACCTCTTCTGAGTATCCCAGGACCTCTCTATGATTCAAAACTGGGAGATTAACATCTATAGCAGAGGGCCTCGAAACTACTGCTCCGTGCTGTGACCTTCCTTATTCATACTGATCAGCATCAATGCTAAATGGTATTAGGTATTTGAATGTCATCAATAATGAGAATTATATCTTCATTTTAAGAAATAATCTTTTGAACACCCATGGTAGTGAAAAAATATGTAGTAATTGAAAATAATATGGCATCAAATTACTTAAATCAAGAATGAAAGAAGTGATATCATTATTGACCTTAGAGAAACAAAAAAGAATATAAGGGAAATACTATGAAAATTTTATACAAACAAATTAGTACTCTATGTAAAATGGACAATTCCTAAAAAGATACTAACTACCAAAACTGATCAAAAAGAAACAGAGTATCTCAACAGAACTATAACTAGGAAAACTATTAATTGGTTATTTAAGAGCATCCCATAAAGAAAAATCTAGGTATGGATGACTTCATTGGTGAATTGTATCAAATGTTTAAGGAAAATTAGCACAATGCTTCAAAATTTCTTCCAAAATTAGAAGAGAAGGGAATACTTCCAAAATCATTCTATGAGGCCATTATTACTCTTCTATTAAAACAAGATAAAGACATTATAAGAAAACTACAGACCAATATAACTTACAACTATAGGCAGAAAAATTCTTAAATTTTAATAAATAATAAACAGCAACATATATAAAAGAAGTAAACAGTATAGCCAGCCATGTGAGAATTATCCCAGAAATTCAAGGTTACTTTAATTTAGATAAATGAATCAATGTAATATGTGATATTAATTTAATAAAGGACAAAAATGACATGGTTATCTCCATAGATGCAGTAAAAGCATTTGACAAAATTCAATTTTCTTACATGATAAAAAGCACTTACCAAACTAGGAAGAAGAAAATAAATTTGTCAATCTAAGAAAGGCCATCTAGTAAAATCCTACGGCTGACATGATATGTAATGGGGAAAGCCTGGACGATTTGTCCCTAGAATGAGCTGTCTGCTCTTACCATCTCTAGTCAATACTTCACCTCAGGTTCTAGCCAGCACAGTTAGTCAAGAAAAAATAAAAGCTTATAGTTTGGAAATGTAGAAGTGACACTATTTCTATTTGCAGATGACATCATCTTGTGTATAGAGAATCCTAAGTAATTCACACACACTCACACACACACACACACACACACACACACACACACACACCACAACACACAAACACGCACACACGTAACACAGAAAACATTGGAAGTTATTAAATGAGTTCAGCAGCTTTGTAAGATATAATATTAATATTCTTAAATAAATTGCATTTCTCTACATTACTGATGAACAACCCTGTTGACCATAAACGAATAGACAGCCAGATATTTCTCGAGCAAAATGGGTTTATTAGGGAACCACAAAGTACTGCAATTCAGTACATAAAGCCTAATGTATGCAAGTCCACAGAAACAAAGGAGAGGGGTACTCTTTTATCAACTTCGGAAAGGCTGTTGTACACAAAGAGTGCACTGAAGGAAACTGAATGTTCAAAGTATAGTGACTTCTCATTGGCTGAGTTATGGCAGTCTCCCATTGGCTGAGCTGTTACTGGGCAAGAAGGAATCCTTTCTTCTTCCTGAGGTGGTCAAGTAGTATCATTTCTTGTTGGAGAAGCAAGGTAACCTCTTCCAATCGGGGCCAGTAGTGTGCGTGGTGACACGTGCATGAGAGTGATTTCTTCTAGCCTCCCGACTTCATTTTAAATGAGGTTTCTGTTTATTAATTTTCACAATCTGAAGAAGGTACTATGTAAATAGCACCAAAAAGACTGAAATACTTAGGAATACATTTAACAAAATAAATGGACAATTTCATGTGAAATTGCAAAACATTGTTGAAGTAAATTAAAGAAGACCTAGCTAAATATTTTATGTTCATGCATAGAAAGCCTTAATATTGTTAAGATGCCAGTGCCCCCTCCCAAATTTATCTATAGATTCAACATTATTCCTATCAAAACCCCAGTTGATTCTTTTGTAGGTATTTACAAGATGACCTTAAAATTCATATGAAATTGCAAGGGATTGGTTAAGAGCTCACTCAAGAGTGCGAGCTCTGAGCAGAAGTGGTTCAATTCCCGGCCTGAGCTGAGCTGCCGCTGAGCTGCCAACAGGTGGCAGGATGGCTCAGCTAAAAAAAAAAAAAAAAAAAAAAAAAAAAAAATACAAGGGACCCAAAAGAGATAAAACACTCTTGAAAAAGAGCGTCAGAGAATATAAACTTTATGATTTCAAAACAATACAAAGATCAGTACTTAAGAAAGTATTGTATAGGCCTAAGGATAAGAAATACATATGAATGAAATAGTAGTAAGAATCCAAGAATGAACACTCATATCTACATTTTGTTGATTTTCAACAAGAATGCCAAGAATTCAAGTGGGAAAAGACTTGTCTTCAACAAATGGTGCTGAAAAAACTGGATATCAATAGCCAGAGAACAAAGTTGAACACTTATTTCAGATCATAATGCAGTGATCTATCAAAATGAATAATAGACGTAAGTGTAAGAGTTTAAACTATTAAACTTTTAGAATACATAGTAAATCTTTGTGACCTTTTATTAAGCAACATTTTAAGCAAGTTACCTTACTCTACATGGCGAAATGCTTTTAGGGTTTAGAGTCAAAGGTTCAATGCTCAAAATTATTTACTTGCAATAATTTTGTGACTAGTTTGTAAGGGGGACAATACTTAATCTGTAAAAAAAATGAGTAGGAATATTTGCGAGCTTGATCCCAGCCACTGTTCTCTCCTTGCTTCCTATACTGTAGGACAGGGATCAGATTTCCTTATATTTATGGAATGAATTTAGTAGTATGGTCTTTGTGGAATGACATTGGTGTCACTCACCTTTCACTACCTTCAAGTACATAATATATTTATATTGATATTACTATATTATATTTATTATATTTGCATCAAACTTTTACTGACAAATAGTAATACTGATTAATCTGTTTTAACTGCAAAAACTGACAATCTGTAAAATGCTCAGATACCCCACAAAAAATAAGAGGAAGTTATAGTCTAGATATTAATTATAATTAAGGATTAACTTAACAGGCTAAAATTCCAATGTACAATTTTTTTAGAGACTAAATGTTTATAAAAATATTAATATGGGCACTGAAAACTTGGAAAAGTATCTTATATTCACATAGTGGGTGTTTTGTTTTCACTTGAAATAAATTTTTCATGTAGTCATTTTTTTTCTCAGATAATATTCAAGGGAAGTTTTCTTTAAAATTTCATGGGAGATGTCACCTATAATTTCCTAATATCTACAGATCAAGATAGTCTTTGAATTTTTGTACTTGACTTAATTGACAATATATTTCACATAATGCAAATCTGAATTATTATTCCACAATGATAAAGCTAGATTGAAGGCCATAATTAATGATAGTCATATGAAAGAAACATTTGAGGATTCAGTAACAGTACAAACATATTGAAAAAGTGTTCTTTTTGATTTCATAAACAACTTTGATATAACAAAATTTCCCTCTGTGCCACATTTTGATTGATGTTATTCATGAAAAGAAAGTAAAGCGAGGCCTTTGTCTCCTAAAACAACTTCAGATAATACTTTACTTCCTTAATTTTGTTCATCTTCAGAATATCTTTGTTAATATAGTAAGTCATTTACAAGTGTTAGTTGTTTTAGGTATTTTTCAATATTATTTTTCAGTATTTTTCAATATTTTCAATATTATATGCACCATTTGGCATAAATAATAACACCTTCACTTTAAATAAATTAAAATATAGGGATATCTGTTAAGAAGACAATTTGCAACACAATACAAAGAATGTGTGGCTTTAGATTATCTTGTCCTACAAACTCCAGTTACACAATAAGTTAGTACCTCCCATCACTGTCCCATACACCTTTGGGTTAATAAATATTTCTTAGTACTTTTTATTTAATTGAAATATTTTAATTTTTATAATGGTTTTAGGTTTACAAGCAAAAAATGATTGGGAAGTACAGAAAGTTCCCATATACCCCCTCATGTCCCCACCTACCACATGGTTTCCCCTATTATTAATATATTATTAATATATTGCATTAGTGCGATACATTTGTTACAATAGGTAAGCAAATATTGATACATCATTTAAGTCCATAACTAACATTAGGGTTTATTGGTTGTGTTGTACAGCCTATGAGTTTTGACGAATAATGGCATGATCCACCATTGTGATATTATGCTGAATTGTTTCACTTCCCTAAACAGCTCCTGTACCCCAGCCATCACTCCTCCCCCACCCAGCTTCTGCAAACCCTCATCTCTTTACTGTCTGCATAGCATTGCCTGGTTTAGAATGTCATGTAATTGTAGTCATACAGTATGTAGCCTTTTTAAACTGATTAATATCACTTAAAAATATGCACTTAACTTTCCTCCATGTTGTTTTGTGTCTTGGTAGCTTATTTCTTTTTGTTTCTGCATAATATTTCATTATGTGACTATATCACAGTTTGTTCATACATTCACCTATCAAAGTGCAACTTGGTTGCTTCCACATTTTGGCAATTATGAATAAAGATGCTAATTTGGGTAAACATTAATACCAAAAGTACAATTGCTGGATCATATGGTAACACTAAGTTCAGCTTTTTAGGGAACTGCCAAACTACTTTCAGGTGGCTTTACTATTTTGCATTCCCACCAGCAATGAATGAGAGAGTTCCTGTTGTTTCACAAGCTCAACACATTTAGTGTTATCGGTATTTTGAATTTTAGTCATTCTGGTGGGGGTGTGTGTTAGTGTCTTGTTTTAATTTTCAATTCCCTAATGACATAGGATGTTGCCTTCTTTTCCTGTGTTTGCTTGCCTTCTATATATCCTATTTGGTGAGATGTCTTTTCAGATCTTTTGTCCATTTTGTAAAAAATGTGGTTGCTGTTTTCTTAATGTTGGGCTTTAAGAAGTCTTTGTATATTTTGGATATCAGATATGTGTTTTGCAAAGATTTTCTCCCAGTCAGTGGCTTGTCTTTTCATTGTCTTATATAAGCATATATTATTTTTATTTAAATTTAGCTATGAAAGGAACTTTCTTTTAGATAAGGTACTCATTTCTGTTATCCATAATCTTACAATTTAAAGAGATAGCTAGTGTTGCTGCAGAGTCTACTTTATGATGACTGATTTGATTCTTAATTTAACATATATATATATATATATATATATATATATATATATGTGTGTGTGTGTGTGTGTGTGTATACATATGTGTATATATACCATATGTAACATTGGTTTCATATACATCTTGCAAAATTTTTGAATTACATTTCAAAAATAATGCACACATACAAATACTTATCACATTAGGTGGTTGGTAGTCCTTCCTTAGCCATGGACCACTTTTAAGAATATTTCCCTTATGTGATATGCCAATATAATGACAGAACATCAGAAATGAAAAAATAAATAAATAAATAAAGTGCCTGTCTTACATATGTGAGTTTGGTTTCTCAAAAAGGAAAACAACTGGATAATTGTCTGGATTGTTTGTTTTGACATCATGTAGACAAGATCCTATTTTTATCTCAGTGTTTTAAATTGATTGAAATTGTTTATCTGTGGTGAGGTCTTCCCTTTGTTATTATACATTCTATGCCTCAGCATTGTCATGTCATTTTGGTTTGTCATAGTGACATCTGATTTAATAGAAATGAGGTAATGGGTACCAAAATTGCTTTTAGGAAAAGTGGATACCTAATAAAAATATGGAGACCTTTCATACATAATAGAAAAAGTTGACATAATTACATAGTCCAAGTAAAAATCTGTATTGGATTAAAAATATTTTGTTTCTTGTTCATAATTAGATATTAAACAATGAAAAAATGATAGCCTAAGATGATGCAAATGAGCATTTGAATGTACAGTTTATAAAATGAGTATGAGAGTCCAATTAGTGTGGTGGTACTTTCTCATTTTTTCTTTCTTTTTAAACTTTTTATTAGGGAGATTTTAGAGATGTAAAAAAGTAGAAAAATAGTATAATGAAGCTTCACGTAGCAAAGAGCTACCAATTCATAGTTAAACTTCCTCTATACACACTGCATCTCCAACCAGTTCTCATCACCCCCATTTTAATACCAGATTTTTTTGAAGCAAATTCTAGGTATCAATTTTTAAAAATATTTCAGAGCATATATGCAAGACAGTTTGATGTCCCCTTTTAAAACATATATGCAATTCTTTCAAAACATTAACTTAACAGTCAGCGTTCATATTTCTGTTAACTACGTGTGTGTGCGTGTGTGTGTGTTTGTGTGAATTAGGATTTTCTGTATACAAGTAATGCGATCTGCAAAGAGGGATAGTTTTACTTAATTTCCAAACAATAAACCTTTATTTATTTTATTTATTTATGAATATACAACAGTTCCATACCAGGCCATACTATCCAACTTAGTGTCAACCAAGGACTATCTGCTGAGCCAAGTTCTTCCCACATTCATGACACACAAAACTGTGAGGGGGGGGAAATAAATATATATACGTTGCTATGTTTTGAGTTGGTTTCTTACACAAGAATCTATAAAAAAAAAAAACACAACCACTTGTAATATAAAGAAACACTTCCAAAACTACCTGGTTATAACAAATGAATAGTAATTTTACCAAGCCATTTGAATAATAATAATGATAATGTCAAAAGCTGTGATGTTCTGAATTGTGAATCTCTTGAAATTTGTATGTAGAAGTCCCAGCCCCTAGTTCCTCAGAATATAATGTTTAGAGATAAGGCCTTTAAAGAAGTGATTATGATTAAATGAAGTTATGTGGGTAGGCCCTAATCTATGTGACTGTATTTGGAGATAGGGTTTTCAAAGAAATGATTAAATTATGGAGGACTTTGGGATGGAACCCTAATCCAACATGACTAGTGTCTTTATCAAAAGAGGGAGAGACACTAGAGATGTGCACAGAGAAAAGGCCATGTGATAGCAGAAAGAGAAGGCAGCCCTCGACAAGGCAAGGGGAGAGGCCTCAGGAGAAAGGATCCTGTCCACACCTTGGCCTTGAACTTCTCGCTTTCAGAACTGTAAGAAAATAAATGTCCGTTGTTATACCAATCCAGACTGTGGTATTTTTGTCATGGCAGCCACAGCAAACTAAAACAAAGGGCAATATTCATTACATGCTTGTCTTGTTCCAAAATCTGTACAAAGCATTTAACAGAGTTACATTTGTTTATTTGTTGTGGTAGCTCTACAGGAGCGGATCACTGATACCTCATGAGGAATATGTCTCTGCAATTTAGTCTTCGTTTCAGATGATAGGTGTTTGTACAACAAATAAAGGAGTATTGAAATCTATAAAAATTCCATAAAGTATATGCAATATAAAATTCTTGGCTGAAAACTACTTTAATGTAAAGAAAGAATGTATATAAAATCCTTCAGGGCCAGTTTGAGCTGTCCGTCCTGGATTCATCTCAGTTATTTCTGAAAGTGCTGGGTCTACCAGAGGGCACACATTAAACGTCACATTTCAGTGGAAGTTTGTCTTTTCAGTCCTGAAGCAGAAATAATGCCTATTTGATATCATTTGAGTGCTTTCTTCTTATGAAAATACATTTTAGTGTCTTTACTGAACACTTGCTTTTTTTTTGCTGGAGTGTCTATATTTTAAGGCTTTGAACATGTAATTTGTATAAGGAAATAGAAAATGCTTCTGGACAGAAGGAAAAAATGAATAGCACCTACTCCTTGCCTTTAGGGAGCATACAATTGAATAGTGAATACAGAGTTGTAGAGTATACAAGGACTATAATACAAAAAATAATCTATGAAAATCATGGATGCTTTTAGCTGAAAAGTGATTTAAATCATCCATTTCAATAAGCTGTTTAGAGCCAAAGGGAATTGGCACTGCTGTACTTACCCAAAAGTTCTCTGATGTATTGCTATCAGCCTGGAGGAACTCACAGTCAATTAAAGATGGCCTATCAAAGATATGTGCCTCCCGGTGCCATTTTCTCGGAAGTGGCTACACTTTCTTTGTGTTCTATGAGATTTTTATGAATTTATAAAATAAGAAGGTTAAGTAAGAAGCTAAAGATATATCTTATTGTAGATGTCTATTTTTCCCTGCCCAAAAATCTTCTTTAGAAGTCTTTTTGAATATTTGACAGTACTCTGCCACAGCTCAAATGGTATTATCAGTTGAGGGATTTTTTGGAATGCAAATAGCAAAATGCTTTAATAGCCTTGGATCACTGCAGGTTGGCTTTAGCACAAAGCGACAATTCCCAGTCGCATACAGAAGGGTCCCATCACAGAACCATCTTAACTTTCTCATTAGATGAACTTTGTTTCTACATCTAGAATGCCTCAGATTTCTGTGACAACCACACACTATTTTATATGCATGCCCACCTGTCCTTCCTTCCATTTATACCCTATCTTTATTACAGGTTCAATCCATAGTTATTCCTTGTCTTTTATATTTTCAAATGTTCTAAGGGGTATTTACTTACAGCATAAAAAGCTATATTTTTTTCATACTAAAACAATGTAATCTCCCTTAAACATGTATTTCTCTTTAGTGACTAAGCTGTTTAATTCCACTAAAGCATTGCTGTAATCTTTGCCTCCCATCTTTATTCCAAAGGCACTCCTCAACCCGCTTGAATCTAGTTAACACTAAAGTGACTCGGGTCACCACTAGTCACTTCCTAATTACTAAGATTGATTGGCTCACTTAGTTCTCATCTTATTTGATTTAGGAAACATTTGGTACTGTTGATAATTTAAGGGACTTTACAGATTCTTTTTTTCCTCATCTCCCATATTTCCCATATATCAGTCCTCTCTGACTGTTCCTTCTGCCTTTTTCATGGCCAGTATTTCCCTGCCCACATAATTTGGAAAGATGATACAGAACAAAGGCAATCAGTATCTGTGGTTGCAAGATGTGGTGGAATGCAAGAGATGAATATATTGGGTTGTCGGAAAAGTCATGACATATGTTTTCTATGTTTTTCGTTGACTTTTCCGACAACCCAATAGAATCGTCACCCTCCAGGAGAAAATCAAGAATCTTAACATGGCATGTGAAATTCTGCCTGATCTTGTCCCACAACCTGCATTTTCCCATACCTCATAGTAACACTCTGTGCTCTATTATTATAAAAATCATTAATTAGTGTTTAATCAAGTACCTTAATATTTATTTCATTTTCACTAGTTTGAAATTCTTTCTCCACCCATCTTTTAATCTTGGCCTAATGTATTTATTTTCTACATGTCTGTTTTGATCTTTGCCCCTTTATGTAGAATCTGTGATAATTATTTGGATAATCATTTCCTGCAAATGTGTCCCTCCCCTCAACCTCTCAATTAATTACCCAGCCTGCTCATACCAAAAATTAAGAGTCATTTTGTTTTCCCCTTTCCTCACAGCTTATATCTAATCCTCAATACATCCTAAAAAGTCTTCATCCAAAATATTACCATGTCATTCTACCTGGATTTCTCTATCACTGCCACCCTAGTCAAAGGAACAGTCATTAGTCATTTCTAATATCATGTAATTTGATCTTTCTTGTTTCAATTTAATGCTATCAATTTGTTGCCTACATAGGAAGTCAGCAAGATATTTTTGATATACAACTAAGGTAAAGTCACTGCCCATTTTAAAGCCACAAGATGGCTTCACATTGTATTAAGAATAAATCCTACCTGTCATTAAATCCACTTTAAACTATAAAACAAGCTTTGATTTTGCCTCTGACTATACCTTCAACTTAATCTAGTGTGAGGCTTTCCTCTGTTTACTAACTCCAGGACCAGTAGTCCGTTTGTTACCTGAGTTGCCTTCCTTTATCCTTTTGTCTCCTGCTTCAAAGTAGATGCTATGCCTGGAGCTACAACAAGAATCTTTTGTCCAGAAATCAAACAGCATGCTGGTGACAAAGGTCCCTGTGAATACGTTGCTGGAGTGGGATGAGGACCTGAGCTTGGAGCCTGATAGTATTTTAGTCCTGGATCACCTATCACTGAGCTTACTGTAATATGAAATAGATACCACCTAATTTTGACTAATAAGATTTGTGACTTTGCAATAATGATCGTCATAGAACCAGTATATCATGTTTTAACAGCCTAACACAGCTTTAACTGATATATCTCTATTAGGATACTGTCATCTTATCTGATTTTCTGAAATTAATAGAGTTTCAAGCTTTCTTTTGGTAAGTTTTAGCGGGGTTGAATGACTTTCACCAGATATGAGGCTGGGATGCCACAGAGCATAGGAGTTTGGTGCATGCCCCACCCCTTAGGAGGAATAAGGTTCTAGTGAATTCTTTTCCCACGGAGACTAGGATTTTGTTATGTAGAACTCTGAAAATATTTCATAATAGTTATTTCCCTCTACATACTAGAACCACAAGTCTTTCTTGACTGCCAAATGTGAACCTGGTGATAACAGCCATGAAGATGCCTTCCCACTCATCCAAAACTATGGCCCTAAGGAGGTTCTTATGTTCATTTTAATCTGTATTCAACCCCCAAAATTTCATAACATTATCATGTAAGTGTAACTCACAGTTATGAGTCCAGAAGCTTCTGGTTCAAGTAAACATATTTTGCTGTGATTCTCTCTGTTCACCCTCTCTCTATATATTTCAGGGTAGTCATCTGCCCTATAACCTCAATTCTCTTATGGGTCCAAAACAAGTAATAGCTTTTTAAATTATTCAATTTCTTTTGTTGTTGTTTGCTCCTTTTAAACTAGAAGTGATGACTTCCAACCTCTTTACATGTTGGGGTTGAGTCCACAAGTCCAGAACACAGATTTTTTTTTTTTTAATATCCTTGTCCTGATGAAACATATCATTTTATTTATATTTCATTTGCAAGAACTACTAACATGGCTTTACCTAGATTCAGATGGGTCTGGAGAATATAGTTGCTGGTTGATCAAATACTTCCAAGTGACAACTCTGTGAGGGGGGATCACAGATTTTGGTGGTCAAATAGGTCTCTCAGTCACAAAGCATGTGAAAGAGAAAGGAAATATTAACAGTCAGAAAGCACATTTTGAGTATCAGGCACTATACTAGGTATTTTATATGTGATCTTATTTACTTTTCTTCATTAGTATAGAAGATAATATCATTGTCCTCATGTAGGAGGTTTGACCAGAGAAGTTAGTCAAATGCCCATAAATCAATTAACAAGTGGTCTGATAGATTATCCTAAGCCCATATATCCTCCAGACCACAAACTTTGGAAAAAGATTGACCTTGGTTAGTAATTTTATGTATTTATCACCAAATACTATTGGTCTGTGAAAGTATTTCACATGTAGAAAGTCAACTAATGATTTAGTGTAAATATGATTACATGTATAAAATCATTTGAGAAGAATTAGTCATTTGCATTGGAAAATCTTGATAGAACATTATAATTTTCTTCATTAAGTCGAGTTGAGCCTGATATACTTACTATCATCTGTGTATAAAGCATACAACATGCTCACTGTTGATTTTCCTGAGCATGATCTCATGTGCTAGATCACAAGTTGCATAAAGGCTTTCAGCCTCAGCCAGCCACTGTCAGCAGTCCAGAGTTTTGTTTATATTATATTTCCCTCCACTTTGGTGCATAGTATTTTGTGAATGCAGTGCTTTTGTTTTTGCTCTGCAGGGAAGTTATTGAGATAGAAACTTACGCCCTTATCTGTTGCAGTGCTTGTGTGCTTGTAGTCTTTTGGAAAGATACCCTTTCTATCTGTTTCCTAAGTTTTGACTTAGTTTTTTTTGTGTGCCTTCTTTTAATGTAAACCCTAAAAATAGACATTTCTTTCCTTCATATTTGTGTCTAGTGTAAGGAGCCTGACATATTTTAGGACCTTAATAAATATTTGTTAAATAAATAAATAAATTACTGATACTAGATCACATTGTATATATATTCATATATGTTTAATAAATTGATTAATGAATACACTGATTTGAAATTCTGACTTTACTTCCTGACACCTGATAACTGATATCCCTTCATTGTAATTGGATATATGAAATATTACCATTCAGGATTAAAATGATTATGTTAAAGTTTTTATCAGATTCAAAATAATACCTATAAAGTAAACTTTGAAGAAATCTGAGTTCCATAACTATTGAAAATCAAACTGATCCCATAAATTGTCAATGGCTTCAAGATAAATGTCCAAATCATCTTTGTTTAAACCTGATGCTAGATTTTTTAACTGAAAATGTTATTGCATAATTATGTCATTCTGTCTATCTGTATATATGCGTGTGCGCGCGCACACACACACACACACACACACACACACACACACACACGACTGCATGGCTACTAAAAGTAAATAGTGTATTTCAATGCAAATCACACTGATTTACTGTCAGCTAATAGACAACCTTTAGATGAATAGGCCTATAAATGTTTGTAAACATTGGATTTCACATAACACATCCCCTCTGGGAGCTGTTTCATGTAAATGAGCTTTATATTTCTGAATCCGCAATACCCTGAAGAGACACAAAGCAATAATGCTATCATCAAAGCATGATGTGGAGCAGTTCATTCAGATAACTTAGTGAAGGGGCCTTTTCTCTGTATACAGGGCTGGATAAAGCAAATGAAATAAATTAACTCAGGGCAGACCATGGATTATGCTGGATGGTGTAAGTACAGCGATATAGAAATGAATTATTGTAACATGGTTATGTATTAGATTTACATATAAGAGGGCCGTACAGAAAGACAATGGATTTAGATCCCAGTGGTCTGTTTTCACCTCTGCTTTTCTAGTTACTAAATTTGTAGTTTAAAATATATCACATAAATTCTAAGAATCCAGTTTTCTTATCTATAAAATATCCATAATATATGCCTGTGTTTAGTTCTCCTTTTCCAGATAATGTTGTGAATGGAAGGATTTCATGTGCAGAAATGACTGGCAACTGTTCAAAATGCAAAATCCACTTAGTCAGAGCACCAGATGCAGAACTGAGACATACGCATAACTGGGAAAGTTACAATGACAGCAGTCAATGAGGTTCAACAGAAAGATTAAAGAAAGAAAAGAATGAAGAGTTAAGGGCAGGAAACGAAAAAAATTATCTAATCTACCTCTCTCTTGAAATACCATTCCATTTATCCAAATACCTACTGGCCATGTCAATGCAAATATCAAAGACACCACAAAGATTGCTGTATAGTAGAATCAAAATAGAGAAACTATATGAAAAGCAATAGAACATTCTAAGCTCCATTTAACAATTAAATGCTGGCTGCTTTCTGTGATCATGATCATATGATTATGATCATTAGCAATCCATTATCTCCAATCCTTTAAGTAACTTTAGCAGTATCTGCAGTAACATTCAAGAACCAAAAATTTAACCTTGATTTTAATCTTAATGTTTTATTTCTTATGTCTTTTGTCATTATCGGTCTTCAGTTACTTTTTTAAAAAGCTAAAGAACAAATGAGCAAATGCAATACAAATCCACATTTTTTATAATAAGATATATAACTATATACATATAACACATTATATATATGTTAAAATTTTGTCAATTATTTTTGCCATGAATTGCTAAAGTATGAGTGAATCATATTTCTAAATATTTTAATGGATTGTCCATGTATATAATTTAAAGTTTACAAAAATATTTGAAATCAGTATTATTATCCCAAATTTATAGATGACTGACATAAGACTATAAAGGTTAAAGTACTTATAAATAATCACATGGTCACTAATTTACATAGTCAGGCTTTAAATTCAGGCAGTTTGACCTCAGTGACAGTATGCTTTATCTTTATACCATAAAGAATCCCAAGTGTACAGTCTTTCATGGAAATATTACAATAATAATTATTACATGTACACCCACCCACCCACACTGATTATTTAGAAATTCATGTCTAGATTTCTGTAATACACCTATGTGACAAAGTCAAAATATTTTTTGTCAATCTAATAACTGAATGAAATCTCTAAACTTCACTTCTCCTGTTCTTTCTCCTTCAAGTCTGACAGATGATTAGGATAAAAAGTAATAATTTTTTTAATAACCAGGGAAAAATAGAAAAAAGTCAATCACAATCAAATTCTTTTGGATTCCTTTCTTACTTTACATTTTCATAGCATTGTACTTAAAAATTCAAATGCTAATAGTAAATTTCTTCCCTCATACCAGAATGAAAAATGAAACAATTAACACTTCAATTTCAAGCTACGGTTTCTTTTTTCTGTTATTTTCCTATATACATTAGATTGCTATCTTTGACATCATGAAACCTAAGGATGCAAAGCAGGTAGCAATGGAAAATAAAAGTGTGTGGTTACAGTGGCTCTACAACATGCTCCTTTGTATACCATTTTGTAAAAGCAGTGGTAAGATTATTTTACCCAATGGTGTTGTCCTGTGGTGTTTTATCTTTTGACTCAAAGCAAGACCAATAAGAAAATCAAATCCCCCTGAAAGACTGGGATAAGAACACTAGGAAAAGAAGGGAGCACACTAAAGAAGAAGAAGAAGAAGGAGAAGGAGAAGGAGAAGGAGAAGGAGAAGGAGAAGGAGAAGGAGAAGGAGAAGGAGAAGGAGAAGGAGAAGGAGAAGGAGAAGGAGAAGAAGAAGAAGAAGAAGAAGAAGAAGAAGAAGAAGAAGAAGAAGAAGAAGAAGAAGAAGAAGAAGAAGAAGAAGAAGAAGAAGAAGAAGAAGAAGAAGAAGAAGGAGAAGAAGAAGAAAAAGATGATGGGAAGAAGAAGGAAAAAAAAAGAAGCAAATGAAGGAGAAGGTGGAAGAGGAGAAAGGGAAACAGGAGGAGGAAGAGAGAAGGGTAGTGGCAGCAACAACAAAAATGATTTTTTTTATGTTTAGTGAGACTTTCTTTGAGCTTTTTATATATAATAAAATAACATAACTATATACTTCATTTTAAAAATATTGAGTAAGTAAAATAGTCTAGATACTTTATCCTCTCTCTATCTATTGACAGCTCAGTCAGTGTCGTCCATTTACTAACCCTTACCTGAAGCCTGATGGCAAAGACCCTCATTTGACCTAGGCTGCATTCCTGAGGCACAGAGCAGCTCAAAGGATGGTGTGCATTGAAAACAGAAGTGAAAAGTGGAATTAATCCAATACCTTGTCTCCTAAGTTTTTATTTTATTTTATTGTGCTTTAATTAAACTATATGTATACCTTTTGTGTATATAAATAATATATAGCTTATTGTGTGTGTGTGTGTGCTTGTGCTTTCTCATTTTGGAGTTATCTTAAATAGGTTTTGCAAAAAAACCTAATGACCTTTAGAATCGTAAGGGGAAAAATCCAGGTAATGTTAAATTGTAGAGTATATTGTACCTCAGCACTGCACCCACTGATGCAAGATAAAGAATAATGACAACATGAATCCACTGGTCATTTCTGTGTAAGAAATCAGTCATTGCCAGAATGAGAGGCCTGCGCCATTTTGCCACTCTCTGTTTACATCTCCTTCCCTTCTTAGAAATAATATCTCTCCTAACTTTAGTGAGAATCATTGCCCCACTTTTCCTTCGTTGTTTTACTGGGTATATGCATTCAAAAAATGTAGTGGATTTTTGAGTGATAATTATAATCCGTGGAATAATGGCCCCCAAAGATGACCATGCTCTAATCCTTGGAGCCTGTCAACATGTTACATTATATTACAAAATGGAAACAAGATTGCAGATGGATTTACCATTGCTAGTCAACTAATGTTACAATTGGGAATTTATCCTGGAGTATCAAGGTGGACCTTTGCAAATGCAAAGTCCACAAAAATGGAAAATAAAGGCAGAAGAGGGAGAATTAAAGAGGTAGCAGCATAAGAAGGATGCAGTTTGGCATTGCTGGCACTAGGGTGGAGGATGAGGAGCTAAGGAATGTGGGTGACCTTATGCAGAAGGAACTGTCAAAGAGATTCTCTTCCAGTGCCTTCAGAAGGAATGCAGTCCTGCTAACTTTTGTATTTCAGCCCACTGAGACCTATTTAGAACTTCTGACCTCCAGAATTGTAATATAATAAATTTGTATAAAGAAACAAAGTTTGTTGTAGTCTATTAGAATAGCAGTAGCAATCTATCAGAATGATCACTTAAAATGGAAGGTGTGTACTTACAAACGGAATCACACTATTTCCATTTGACTGTAATTTGAAAAGTAAGCTCAACATCTTTCGTGAGATTCATCCATGTTGATGCTTGAGGCTACAGATTATTTATAGTTATTACTGTATATTTTCTCATTGTATGAATACTCACAATACATTTAACCATTCCAATATTAAGAAATCTTGGAGCTTTTTCAACTATTTTGAACTTTATAAGAAATGTTGACAGACCATTCTGAAACAAACAAACAAAAAGATCAAGGTTCCCTTTGGAAAAATGGCTAATTCTAGGACTGGGGCAGGAAATATAAAAGATGATCCTTGAGTAACTTTTAGTGTCAGAGAGGAAGTCCTAAAAACAAAACAAAACAAAACAAGCAAACAAACAAACACTGGTGAAGTGTGCCAAAGTGATACAGGAGCCTATGAAAGAGTTCCCAGCGACTAAAGGCTGGAATAGTTTGAGCAAAAAAACACATAGAGTATTATTGGATTTAACCCAAAGCATAAAATAAAATTTTGTTGGCCTATACTGATGTAAATAAATGATTCAAAAAATATATAACCATCATATGCAGAAGGATTCCAAATAATTTAGATAGCCCATTCCCAAAGAAGTTGGGCTTAACTCAGCACTCCTTAAGTGTCAGCTGTGCATAACAAGTTTTTCCAAAAAAGTACAGTATGGAAAGGGGGAAACATCACTTGTGCAGTGGAGAAACCTGACAAATCCTAACTCATCCAGGTGAACAAGATCAAGAGATTTATATCAACAGTGGTGTCATGTTGATAGCATATACGCTTGATATGTTGTGATAAAATTTCTGTTACCTCTGTGACCTCCCTAAATCCAATAACCATGGGAAAAGTCTAACCATGAGAAAAATAACTAATGCGTCTAATTTGAGGAACTTTCTACAAATTACATGATCATTACTTTTCAAAGCTGTCAAAGTCATCAAAATAAGGAAAGTCTGAGAATCTCTCAAAGCCAGGAGGAGCATAGAGGCATAATGACTAAGCATCATGTGGTGTCTTGGGTTGGGAGGGAAGATCTTAGAACAGAAAAAGAGTTAGGCAAAAGCTATGGAAATCTAAATAAAAAATATATATGTTAGGTAAAAATGTGTAAATATTCATGTATTCATTACAATAAATATACCTTTCTAATGTAAAATATTAATAATACAGGAAAGTAGTTGTGGGTTTATAAGGAAACTTGACTATCTTGACAATTATTTAATAAGTCTAAAACTGTTCTAAACAACAGTTTGTTTAAAAAAACCACTCATTTTCCCCCAATCTGCTATACCATCTGTGTAATATATCAAAGTTTTCATATATTTGTGTATGTGCTTCTGAGATCTTTATGTATCTATTAGAATGCCAAAAAAACATGTCCTCTTAATTACTATAGTTTTAAAGTAAGGCTTCATATTGGGTAGGACAAATTTTTATCATTTTGTACTTGTACAAAAGGACATGTATATCCTGGACCTTTGCATATTCATATAAATTTCTGAGACAACTTATGCCACGTCCATTAAAAGTATGTTTCAATTTTGATTTGAATTTCATTGGATTTATACTTTAGTTGGCAGAGAATTCACATCTTTCCAATATTAAGTATTCCCAGCTAAGAACTTAGTGGATATAATTATTTGTTTAGGAGGCCTTTTTTTGTGTCATAGAGGTCTTGATCACTTGTTTGTTTGTAATTTATTCATACTTACTTCCTAATGTAGATGCTATTATAAAATGTTATTCTTTTAAGTTAATTTAAAAAATGGTTCATTGTATGTAAAAGTGAAATTTTTATGTTGATTTTATATCCAGCTAATTTTCTGTGCTCTTTACCTTAATACCTAGTGAAAAATATATTTTTCTATTTATTCTGTTTATGTGGTGAATTGCATTACTGATTTTTTCAAATGTTTTTTAAATGCAACCTTGCATTCTTGGAGTAACCCACATAGCCATTGTATATTACTTGTTTTGTACTTCGCAAATTTGTTTTGCTAAGATAAAGGTTTTTCCATGTTCTTCATAAACAACTCAACATATAAATGTTTTTTCCTTATACTATGCTCCCTATGTTTTGGTTTCAAACTTATAAGAAGAAGAATATGAATTGGCTAAAATCTCCATTATCTTCTATTCTCTGGAATTGTGTGTGTGTATGTGTATGTGTGTGTGTGTGTGTGTGTGATTAGAAACAGAATTTCTGAGTTAAAGGATAGATAGATGATAGATAGACAGATTGATAGATGATAGACAGAGATAGATAGATTTTATATATATATATATATATATATATATATATATATATATATATCTGTATGTATATGTTTATATACATATACATACAGATAGTCCCTGACTTATGGTGATTTGATTAGAATTTTTCAACTTCACAATGGTGCAAAAGGAATACATATGCAGTTGACACTGTACTTCTAATTTTGAATTTTGATATTTTCCTAGGCTAGTCATATGTAGTATGATACTCTTGTGATGCCAGGCAGTGGCAGTGAGCCCCAGCTCCCAGTGAGCCATGCCATCTCGAGGGTAAAAAAATGGTACTCTACAGTGTATTCATTGTGTTAGATGATTTTTCCTAACTAAAGGCTAATGTATGTGTTCTGAGCATGTTCAAGTAGACTAGGCTAAGGTATGATGTTTGGTAGGTTAGTTGTATTAAATACATTTTGACATAATATTTTCAACTTACAATGATTTTATCAGGATATAATCCCATTTTAAGTCGAGGAATACACACACACACACACACACACACACACACACACTCGTATTCAACTTTATTTTGTTTTCAAAGTGGCTAGTGGCTGTAATGTTTATATTTCACTAGTTATAAATGTTACCTTGGTTATACAGCAATGAAATTCTTGCAATCGTCAGTCATTTTAATACTTATCAATGAAATCTGAGTGAAATGATATCTCATTGTTTTTCCATCGTGTGTTGCCTGGGTTATGTGTAAGATTCAACCTTGTCTCACATATTTATTGAGAACTTGGAATTCTTCACCTCTGTGTTTTATTACATCTTCTGTATGTTT
This sequence comes from Hipposideros larvatus, assembly GCA_031876335.1. Classification (NCBI taxonomy): domain Eukaryota; kingdom Metazoa; phylum Chordata; class Mammalia; order Chiroptera; family Hipposideridae; genus Hipposideros; species Hipposideros larvatus. Next base: position 18,220,319 of record CM063091.1, read on the forward strand.
TTAATTGAGTTTTTTTTTAATTCTATTGTTTCGCAGAAATTCAGTATATATTTTGGGTAATAACCCTTGGTTAGTTATATATTTCAAAATGTCTTCCCTCAGTTTGTGGCTTATATTTTAATGTTACTTATTTTGTGTTATTCAAGAAAAAAATTAAGATATTACTAAATATCTCAGTCTTCATTTTAATTCTTGTGCTTTTGTTTTTAAACAATTTCTATTCTACTCATGTCATAAAAATAGTGACCCATTTTCTAGATATCATTTGAGACTAGTGTTTAAAGATTTATGTCATTAATGTACCTGGGAATTTTGCTTCATGTTCTATGATTAGATCCCTTTTATTATTTTCCCTATGGATAGCCGATTATCTAATAACATTTATTGAATGAATTTCCCTATGGATTTGTAATGCTTCTCTAGTAAATAGAACGTTTAAGGTTAAAATGACTTAATCTCTGATTTTTTTTCTATTACCTTTGGCTCTTTATCTACTGGTTTACCAACATCATATCATTGTTTCATCATAATTCTTGCTATCTTATAGAAACAATTTCCTTGTCTTATTCCTTTCAGTATCCTCATACTCCTTTTTTTTTTTTTTGGATTTTTACCATACAGGTTTTTATTGAGTCATGTCATTATCATCATATTTGATTCATTGGAGTAAATAAAAATATTTAGGTTTAATTATGATTTTCATTTCAGAAACTAAGCACCTTTAGTGACACTAGATGACTATGTTTGGTTTAAAATAAGCATGGCTATGCTATTTTGTGGCATGTATTTCATCATTACATGATTTTATGATTAGGGCATTCTAAATAAATTCAGTGCTTCACCACACTATTGATGTATTTTCAGGAAAATGCTACTGATGAATTTCAAATGTCTAAAATTTGTCCTTGTAAAATAGTAAAAAATCAGCTGGATGAAGGGGTGCATCCTGTAATTTTTTTTATGTCATGATGCAGATTGTAGACAGAAATCATATTTATGAAGTTAACAAATATTCATAGAAATTTGAGTATAAACAAATATATCATTATATAGATAGACAGATAGATAGATATACCCATATACAACATTCTTTTGATTGCAGAATGGTTTTTAATGTTATGAAATATTAATGTTTGGCTGAGTCCACTTGCTTTTAAAGATGAAAAATAGTAATGTGAATGTTTACATTTAAAGAATTAATGTGTATATATATATATTTTTTTCTTTTTCCTTCCCCAAACAAGAATAGGATCAAGTCATTGTCTTTCTTTTTATTAATGATGTTGCAAAGTCTTACATCACAAAATATATACCCACAATATCAAACTTTAGTAAAAAAGACTTTCCATTATATTTTAATTCTTAGTGTTATTAGATCTCATATTTTCTGAAGGCTATTTAATAAACTAATTAATAATTAAGAAAAATCAGTATATCCTCTTAGTTTTACATTATGTTGATGCATTAACTTTTTTTTTTAACATACTCATAACATCCTAATACTTAAAATTAGGCAGATGCATTGAGGTAAATGTCATCAGCATTTAAATAGCATATATTTGTTCATTGTATTAATTTACAATAAATGCAGATACATATTCTGGTGTTGTCATGTTGACTTACAAAACTAATCTTGGAAAGATAAGATGAATAACAATACACAAAACAGTGTTTTTCACTATTTTTCGTGTCTTGAAATATTCTTCACTTAACTGGAATAAAGAGACAGTATGCTGCAGGCAAGATATATTAATTGAGTAGGAGAAACATCTAAGTTTTTTTCTGAAGAAAGCTATCAACATTTAAAAATATGCAGCAAATATAATTGAGCCAGGGGGTTTTAACTTGGGCCTATGGAGGGATAAACGCGTGGAGGGGATCTTGTGTTGAATTTCAGAAGAATGTTAATACTGTGTAATTGCACGCAAAATTTTGTGTGAATGTGCCATTATCTTGGAGCACATCTACCTCATTCATTGGAGTCTCTAAAGAGGGACTCATGTTAAATTCCTGAGTTAAGAGAATATGCACTTTAAGAATTTAAAGAAATTGTTTTCTAGTTTTCTTTGTTATTTAAAAAAAAGTTTAAAATATCCTCAGCCAAAGGTTGATAACTGATTAAATCTGGCATCTGTTATTTACCCTTCAAGAAAATAGTAATAATAATTATTTACTTACTGTCTTAGACAAAGGGCAGCATTCCTGATTCTTGAATATTACAATTTAAATATTTTTCTCATTTTAACCTTATTTCAATTTACTTTTGAACAAAGCCATTCATGTTGTGCGCCTCATTAGTTGAAGATATATATCAGATTTATCTTAGAGCAACTAGTTTTACTTAGTATAGATATAGTTCAGTATAGATATATCTTAGTATAGATATAGATATACTTAGTGTAACAAATAGTTCATATGGAGTGTATTATTTTAGAATTATAAGACTGTTATGAGTTAGCTTACACATAAATGTGTGCGAATCTGAAGAGAGTGACATGAAAAAATAGAGCAGTGCCAGTTTTCCTTCAGAAGCCGTCTAAGCACTGTGTTTGGACCACTAGATTTTATGAAGCCCTTGTTTCTAGAGAATATTTATGGAGATTAGATTTTATATTATCCAAATGAAGAGCTGTTTTCTGTGACATGAAATATAACTGGTTTTATATAATACAAAATGTAGACACAGATATGTTTGTATAAATTATATGTACAAATGTATTTATTTAGAGCCTTAGTGCCCATGTCAGACGTGATGGCAAATCCTAGAGCGCAGAGGTGTTTCCATTCTTGAAGATAGGAAAACAATTAATTCATCTCCTCCCCAGCTGTTGCAAGCATCTCCTCTCACTGGTGATTTATTTGCTGGAAGTTTTCCTCCTCCCTCTACCTGCGTCCTTATGTGGAGTTTCACAGGCCTCCCTGGGGCTTATCGAGTGTCGAGAGAGAACTGGATAAATTCGATAGAAGAGAAAGTCAGGATGATGAAGTTGGTGGAAAAGAGGAAATGTGTATTATCCCACTGCTAATTCGGTGCTGGGAACATCACGAATTACTCTTTTGCTTGGGAAAAGCAGCGTTTGTTTAGAGGTAAGACTGGCACATTCATATTGATGTTCTTGTAAGCTTCTCTCATGAGGCAGCTTCCAGAATTAATCTTGACAGAAATTGTTCTCAGTTCTTTTCTTTAAAATATTAGCGACAATTGAAACAGTTGCTCACTTCCACTTCCTTGAACACCTGTCTGCATTTGGCTTCCCAATTCCTCTCTGTTCTAGTTTTTCTCTACCTCACTGGCTGTTCTTTCTTCTGTCTTGTTGGCCCTTATTTCCTGGACATTAACATTTTGGCTGTTCTCTTGCTCAGACTAAAGTACTTTTCTTCTAAGTGCATGCATTCCTTTGAAGATCTCATTAATCCATGGCTTGGAAATACTATTTATATATATTTAAGATTTATATACTCAGGCTTTTGTTTAATCCATTTCCAGGGAAGTCTTCCAACGGCTTTCTTTCTCATTGAGAGTGAAATCTAGAGCCCTTTCAATGGCCTGGGAGGCCTTCTATCCAGGTTCCTCCTGCCTCTACCTCTATACTTTCAATGTCTATGGTTCTCCATCTAGCTCCCTGCACTCCAGCCACACTCTCCTCCTTGCTGCTCTTCATCCTGGGACACTGCTCACACCTGTTTCTTTGGCTTGATGTTTCCACTGCCTGGAACGCTTTTCCTCCACATATCTGCCTGGCCTAATCCCCTACGTCCATCATGATGGAATACCTCAAATGTGGTATTCCTTGATCCCCATTTATATATAACACTCTAAGTAAAAGACAATAATATGTAATGATCTATAAGAGCCTATGTGATAGGCTGAATAAAACATACCCACTGCACAGCCTCAAAAACTGTTCATGTCCTAATCCCCAGAAACTGTGAATATTATCTTACGTGATGGAAGGTATTTTGCAGATATAATCAAGCTAAGAATTTTGAGATGGGGAGATTATCCTGGATTTTCTGGTGGGCTAATGTAATCACAAGGCTCCTTATAAAGGGACACAGGAGCCAGATCAATCAGGACAAGGCGATACGAGTGTGGAAACAAGGCATTGGTGTGACACCGAAGGTTGAAGTGATGAAGGAAGGGGCCATGGGCCAAGGAATGCAGGCAGCCTCTAGGAATTTGAAAAAGCAAGGAAACAGAGTCTCCCTGGAAGTTTCCAGAAGGAATTCAGCCAGGCCAATACCTTGATTTTTAGACTTCTGACCTCCAAAATTGTAAGGGAATAAATGTGCTTGTTTTAACTCCGTAAATTTGTGTTAATTTGTTATAGTAGCAATAGAAAACTAATATTCCCTTTGTATATATTCATTTACCTCTCTGAGCTCTTCTCTTACTTCTGTAGAACTTCACACTGGCCAAGCTGAACTCCTTGTTTGTCTTAGGATGTTAAGGGCATGGGTTCTCCTTCCACCTCACTAGTTTTGCATTTGCATCGCCCCTCGCTAAAATTCTCTTCTCAAAGTTATCTTTACGGCAGGTGCCCACAATCATTCAAATCTTTACTCAAGTTACTTTCACAAAAGACCCTCATGGCCACTATCCTCCCTGCACCTCTCCAACATTGTTCATTTTTCTTTTCTTTTATTCATATTTTATTTTTTGCACCTGTCATTGCAACATGTTATGTCTTTATTTAGCACCCTTATTAGACTATCAGCTTTGTGTAGGCATAGAACTTTACCTGTTTTGTTCATTGTAATATCTCAGTACTTTGCATAGTTATTGATATATGTTATTTGGTTAATAAATATGTGATAAATGAATGACAAAATGAATGAACGTTAGCAAATTTCTCAACATATCCTATTTTCATTAACCTGCATTATTTTTCTCAAAGGAATTCAGTTTTCCTATATTTACTATTTATGATTTTTTAATTTATTCATCATATATCTCTTCCCATACTGTTTTTTGTTGTGTTTTTTATTTATTTATTTATTTTTATTTATTTTTTTATTTTATTTTTTTTTAGCTGAACCATCCTGCCACCTGCTGACAGCTCAGCGGCAGCTCAGCTCTGGCCGTGAATCAAACCGGCGACCCTGTTGTTCAGAGCTTGCACTCTTGAGTGAGCTCTTAACCAACTGAACCACTCGGCTGGTCCTGTTTTTTTTATTTTTAAATTCATTTCTATATTGCTAATGTTTACTGGAGTTCCTAGCAAATAAAAGGTTTTCTAAGCATTTCTGGATGTATACATGAATGAATATGTGAACAAAGTGTTCCATATCTAAAATCAAATGAATTTAAAACATCAGGAAAATATATTATTTAAAATAATTAAAAAAATTTGAAACAAAAATTGGCATTCACATAGAACATGTCACATTTATCTTTGCACAACTAGAACCTAGATGAGTGTGATAGATATAGTCATATTTACCAAATGTTTGCTACATGAATGAATTAATGAATGACCAAGATAATTTGCTAAGAATTTATATTAATCTATTCTTATTTAAGACATATGTGCAAATGACTAGTTATCCAAGAATATGGGGACATTTCTTTACTCTGTACTGTGATTATCCCTTAAACCATTAAAAGGAAAAGCAGGTGGTGAGCAAGATTACAGTCTCATGGGTCATATCTCATCTATGTTTGAACAAATGTTAAATGATATCTGGAGGGAAGTACATTTATTTCTCTAGATTATTAGCAACTCTTCAGACTTCGTAGTATACTTAGAAGGTGCATACTACCCTTGGATGCTGGGTTAGCAGAAAGGGGCAGTGTGTAATGAGAACAGGGAGCAAAAAGGAGTGATAAAATTAATATCTGCTTCCAATGAGAGGGATAAAGGCTAATTCATCCTAAAGGGGATTGCATTCAAGAAGGATGAATTTCATTCTATTTTAAGTTTACCCTATAATCTATTTAAGATGTTAATTGTGTCCATTGGTGCATATTAGTCCATTATGCAGCAGCAAAACTCTACCCATTTATTTAGGCTGCTGACCTATTTACTTCTTATCTTTACTCACCAGGGTAACTCATTATAATGCTTATCAACAGCTGCATTCTTAACAAAAATATTAAGATTGTGATGTTTCAGTATGTTTTTGTTAAAGAGATGCACTTTTAAGATGTTCAAATTATTTTTCAATGATTTGAGAAATCATTATTTCCCAAAATTACCTCTTGTCAGATAAATATATCTTATTTTGCACCTTGATTGCAGACGTCTGTGTAAATATTCTTATAGGTCTGAATGAAGATATTAAGAGAGATTAAATACTTCGCAGTACTGGCCAAGAAATTAATCTAATCAAAGAAGGCACAATATATTTATATGTTTGTATTAAAGCTTAGACAACAATTTTGTAGCTAATTTACATATGTTTTGCAGCTGGTATCTAATATTAATATCTAATATCTAATATTTTGCAGCTAGTTTACGTATTCTTGTACTCAAAATAAGTACATTTTAAAATTGGAAATGTGTAAAAAATTTTCCTAGTATATAACAGGAATAATAAATTTTGTTCAAGAAAACTTATTCTGAAATCACCCAAGACAATGATAGTTACTACAGTTACTATAACATATATACAATAGCTTGTAGTAATTGTGGAAGAGCAATTTTCAAATTATAGTTGTAATCTTAAACAAGAGATAAATGACTAGGAGGACATTCTAGCCATAAAGACATGATTACAATATTAAATATTATTTAGAAAAGTCTCAAATAAAGCTGTTGCTCGTAAGAGAGTCTAAACTCTTTGTTCCTTTGAGTAAAAACAAACACTTAAAGACTTTCAGCGAACTCTTTTATTTTGTTTTCATCTTCAGGGAAACTGTTTCAAGTTACAATCAACAAATTTATTAATAGATTTTGAAATCAAATCTATAGAAAAGTTGTGGTCTGCATACACATAGGCATATGTGTATTCAGCTATAAATTTCTGTAAGTAATAAATGTTTGATATATGTAGCATGTTGGAAAAATTACAGGGTCTATTTAAGTGGAGTTATGGTGAAACAATAGCTTGTTGTATGAATGCTAACATTTTTTACTGTGATATTTTAGATAAATTTTATTACAATTTCGTGTTATCACTCAACATTGTTGAACATAATCCTTTTTCCATCATGATACATTATTATTTTTCCATAATATATTTATTTTAGGAAATATTAAAGTGAATATACTAAGTAGGTCCTCATCTATTTGAACTTATTTTGAGTTATGAAATTCTGTTATATATCCCATTTGGGGTCAAATAAATATATAATTTTTTGTCATCCAGTGTTTTTTTTCTTTACTAAGCAGTGTTCTTGATTATAAGAAGCCACCCTTCAATTCTACTTTATTACATTATAAAGGCTATGTACAGGGAAAGCAAAATACACAAATTTAGAAATTAAAAACAAATAATTATGAATAAAGTGCTGAGAGGCAATTTATGATTAAAGTGCATCTACCACATTGTATGAATATATCTAAATTCAAATTGTAATTCCAATGAAGTGCTAATAAAAATTTCTAACTTTCTGGTATTAAGGGTTTTTGTGAAGAGTAAAAAAAAAAAAGTCAATAGATGATTCCATAAAATTCCAATTTTTTAAGAAAAATAAAGCAAAATAACTAACATAAACACAAAAAAATTCATATAAAAAGGACACTGTGATTCAGTGTTTTCACTTTCAAATCTTTAACCACACATACCAATTAAAAACAAACCACAAACAAGCAAACATCTAAAAAATTCAAAATACAATGTAAATAAAAATTACCTACATATTTAAAAATAAAATCATTATTACTGGATAATCCAAGAGTTACCATTGTTTTCACCTGTGAAATTATCAAGTACATAAATAATAGTAATAATAATAAATTCCCAGAAATGGTTACGATGCAACAATGGAGGAAAGGTAAATTGCAACCGAAACATTTTACCTTTGATATTGACATGGTGAAAGTTTTGCTGAGATGTATTAAAACATCTTTTAAATTGCATATATATAATATATAAATATATATATATATATATATATATATATATATATAAATATATATATATATTATTTCTATATATATTTTTTTACTTAAAAAGTATGAGCCTCATCTCTATACTAACTTAACCTCCATACAAAAGAGTGTGTCCATCCCTCAGCCTCATCCCAGTCCTGATTTTTTTTTTTCAACAAGTTTGAATATTCAGTGATAAAAAGTACCTAGATAAAACCTGGAAGAAATAAACTCCACAGTACTCAGATAAAGATAAAGTAATATAAATGAAAAACCTTCACAATGACTACTAGTACAGGGATAATATGTTTCATTATCAATCTTATTAGGGGGTGCATGGAAAATGTTAAAAATTCATAACTAAAATATAACATTTTCTAGGTTATTGAAAATAAATTAATCTTATATATCACTTGGACAGATTATTGAGTTTAATATATCATGTGGTGAAGCAGGTAACTTAAATATCACTGATATTATTAAATATATAGCAAATTCCATTGCACTCATAAATTTCAGTAATGCATTATGTGGAATTAATTTTCTTATTGAAAATAAAAGTTGTTTGTATTTTATATGATCTAGTCTTTTTAAGTGTGCACTTTGAAGCACAGGCACTGGTAAATTTTCTATTTTGATTATCAAGGAATTTCATAAATTAGTTTTATAATTAAAAATTCACTCTAAAAAGTGACAAAGATTTTTCAAAAACTTATTTATTATAAGATTTTAAATAACATATAAGTTTGAGATCATCTTAATGAGTGGAACATTTTAAGAATAAAGCACCTATGTTTCATAATTTTGCATTTACAATGCATGATAATACATGACAACATATAGCTTGAAAACATAAAATAATTCTGAAACTGTTTGAAGCAAAATTATATTTTCTTCAGAAAAAAATTGCAATAGCCCAATATTAATGCTCATGGATTTTTGTTAGTCACTAAAGAGTTGATGCATATTGTTGATAGCTGATCAGAAATAAATCAGTTCATACTTTTTTCCGTTTCCTTTGTGTTTTTAATTTTAAAAGAATTATACAAATGCATAAAGCATTAAGAAATAATACAAAGAAATCCTGTGTACCTTTTACCCACTTTCTGCATGGTAACTTCTTGCAAACTATCATACACTATCATAACTAGGATTTTGACACTGATACTGTAAGTATACAGAACATTTCTATCACCACAAGGATTACTCATGTTGCACTTTTATATCTCCCACCCACACCCATACACTTTTTCTCTCTCTCTGTCAAAACTCTCTTATTTTCTGACAATCACTAATCTGTTCTCATTTTTATAATTTTGTCATTCTATGAATGTTATATAAATGCAATCATACCATGTGAAACCTTTCGAAAACAACTTTTTTTACTCAGCATAATTATCTGGAGATTCATCTGGGTTGATGCATGTATCATTAACGGTTCCTTTTTATTTCTGAGAAAAAGTATTCCAGGGTATGGATGTACTATGGTTTAGTTTAAAATTCACCTGTTGAAAGTCTTTTGTGTTGCTTCCAGTATTGTGCTCTTATGAATACAGCTGCTATAAACATCTGTACACAGGTTTCTCTGTGATATTCCTTTTATTTTATTTTTTTATTATAAATACCAAGGAACGCAATCACTTGGCCATGTGATAATTGCATTTTTAGCTTTTTAAAAAGTTACCAAACCATTTTCCTGAGTGACTGTACCATTTTACATGCCGAGCAAGCAATACATGAGTTCTCCAATAACTCTCATATCCTTATTAGCACTTGGAGTTTTATTTATTTATTTATTTATTTATTTATTTATTTATTTATTTATTTATTTATAATTTTAGCCATTTGAATACGTGTCTAAAGATGTATCTCTTTGGGATTTTTGTTCGTTTATTTTTTGTTTTGTATTCCCCTAGTGGATTGTGATATTAACTTTTATGTGTATATTTATCATTCATGTATCTTACCCAGTGAAATGTTTCTTCATATACTTTACCCATTTATAATTATTTTTTTAAGTTTTTTACTCTTGTAGTGAGAGAGTTTGTTCATAAAGTCTAGATACTAGTTCTTTGTCAGAACATGGTCAGCACATATTTCCTTCCATTCTGTAGCTTGCCTTTTCATCATCTTAGCAGGGTGTTTCACAGAGCAAAAGGTGTTTGTTTGTTTGTTTGTTTGTTTGTTTGTTTTTAATTTTGAAGAAGTCCTTTATCAATTTTTGCTTTTATGTGTCATGCTTTTACTGTGATAGCTAAAAACTCTTTGCCTAACCCTAAATCTCAAAGACTTTCTCCTATTTTCACTTCGTTTTTTCTCACTAAATCTTAAGTTTTTTTTTTTTTTTTTATATTTACCTTTAATTCTTTGATCCATTTTAGATATTTTTTTTCTTAAGATGTAAGGTTAGGTCAAATTTTTTCCTTGCTTGAATATCCAATTACTCTTGCACCATTTCGAACATCTGTCTTTCCTACAATGAATTCCTTTTACACCTTTGTCAACATTCAATGGGACATATAAAAAACAGTCATGGGACCTAAAGTACCACATCAGGAATATAGTCAATAGTATTGTAATAACTATGTATTGTGTCATATGGGTACTCAACTTATTGGAGTGAACATTTTGTAAGCTGTATAAATGTCTGACAATCACTGTGTTGTGCACCTGAAACTAATATAATATTGCATGTCAACTATAATTGAAAAATTAAAAAAAAGTCAACTGGGCATAATTTGTGTGGGTCTATTTCTGATTTCTCTAATCTGTTCCAGTGATCCATATGTCTGAGTTTTTACTAATACACTGTCTTGATTAATGTAGCTATATAATAAGCCATGATATCAGGTAGATTGATTCCTCCTACATTATTATTTTAGCTATTATAATTCCTTTGATATATACATTTTAGAATACTCTTGCTTGTATCTACAAAAGAAATTTGCTGGGATTTTGAAAGTGACTGGGTTAAACTTGTATATCAATTTGGGTCCATTGATATCATTACTATATTAAATCATTGTATCCATGAGTATGGTGTGTCCCCCATTGTTTTAGACTTTCACTTTCTTTCATCAGTATTTTGTGGTTTTCAGTATACAAGTCCTGTCTATGTTTAATTAAATTTAAATTTAAGCCTTTAATTTTCAAGCCATTGCAAATGGTGTTATATCTTTTAAATTCTATGCCTACATATGTATTGCTAGTATATAGAAATACAGTTGATTTTAGTTTATCTTGTAACCTTACTCATTAACTTATTAGTTTGAAAGAATTTTTTTCTTCTTTTTAAATTAATCAGAATTTTCTACATAGACAATGATGTCATTTGAAAATAGGAGCAGTTTTATTTCTTCCCTTCTGATCTATATTCCTTTTATTACCTTTTATTGCTTTATTGAACTGGCTAGGCTTTGCAGCATTATATTGAATGAGAGCACTAAGAGTGCATATTCTTGCTTTACTTCCAATTTCAGAGGGGAAGCAGTCAGTCTTTTACCATTAATTATGATTTAGTTGCAGGGTTTTTATATAATTTTTTTGTCATATTAGGTAAGTTTCCTGATATATTCTGAGACATCTTATTGTTAATGGTTCCTGAATTTTGTGAAATGCTTTTCTTCTTTGTTGACATGATCATGTGTTTTTCTGTTTTAGTCTATTAATATCCTGGGTTACACTGATTGATTTCAAATATGAACTAATATTGCTTCTCTGAGATAAATCCCACTAGGTCATAGTGTAGAATTATTTTAATACATCGCTGAATTATATTTACTAACATTTTGATAAAGGATTTTTGCATGTATATTTATGACAGATATTGACATGCAGTTTTTGTTCTTTGTTTGGTTTTGCTATCAGAGCAATATTAACCTCACAAAATTAATTGGGGAGTGTTATCTCATATTTTCTGGAAGACAATATACCTGTAATGATGTGATTGCAGAAGGGGATTGCATATAAACCCCAAACCAGGAATGTGAGGCATTTAGAATTGTTTTGAGTGTTGTGACAACACACAAGGCTATAATACTCTCCTACAAATCCCGGGATGGAGTACCATTAGTCTGTAATACTAGTAAGCTGCTGTTTAATCTTTTGCCAGGTTTCTGTGTTATTCATCTTAGCATGTTATGTGCCAGATACTGTTCTAGGAACTGTGAATATCACAACTGGCAAATCAGACACAGATTCTGCTCTGCTGGAGCTTAATATTTTGGGGATTCAGATTGCTTACCTCATAAAACCAGATAGGCATTTTGGTGGCCACTGAAATAGAGCAATATTTAAAAATAAAACCTCACAGTAGGGTTGAATTGAGGTTACTCCTAATATTGTGTAACTTGAAATGAAAAGAAGACAAAAAAGCTTTGCCCGGATTGTCTGGCTCAAGCGAAATAAGAAAAAGAGTAACTTTCTGTCTCTATTGTTAGTCTCCTGCAACCAGCAGCTTTTGTTCTGTGATATTTGGAAATTAAGTTCAGTCAAGGTGTGCATGTCTGTATTTCAGTAGTAATTGCTTGGGAAACACTGAATATTTAATAAGTGTTTGACCTGGGTTAAGAATGACTGGGTTCGGGCCGGCTGAGTGGCTCAGTTGGTTAAGAGCTCTCTCAAGAGTTTGAGCTCTGAGCAACAGCGGTTCGAGTCCTGGCCCGAGCTGAGTAGCCGCTGAGCTACCAACAGGTGGCAGGATGGCTCAGCTAAAAAAGAAAAAAGAAAAAAAAAAAAAAAGAATGACTGGGTTCTTAGTGAATGGCATGATGCTCCAGGGCTAGAGGAGTGGCCTGCCACCACAGTCACACATGGGAGTCACCTGGGGAATCTTAAACACTATTGCTACCTGAGTGAAACTGCAGGGTATTGAGGCCTCTGGTATCTGGAATTTAAAAGGCCCCTAAATAATACTAGTGTGCTGCCATCCACGAAAACCACTGGTCTGAAGCCAAAATTGTTGCAGAAAGAGGCAAACAAGAGTTTTGTGATTTCTGAATTGTGAACCAGATGTGTATATAATTTTAAAACTATAATTATAAAAATAAATGTATAAAAAAATCAAGATAATAGCTTACCCAGGAATAGTAAACATAAAAACAAACAGTTGTAGACTGCTTGATTGGAAATAAAATTCATCTACTTTATGTTTGTTACTATATTTTAATTTAATTGTTGAGGCTAGTGATGTGTTTCATGTAAGTGCTCAATCAATGTAAGTCATAAATTGTAAGAGTTACTATCTCATCTTAGAATATCCTCTTTAAGTGCGGTATTGTCATCTTCAGCGGGAGTACTCAATCCTGATATGATTTACACCCCATTCAAAGTTGGCAGACTTCCATTAATGTAAACCAATTTTAAAACACTACTAACAACTCTGACTTAATTTTAACTCATCAAGTAGACATGAACTGTTCTAAATAGTATCATCCGTTCTCTCAGTCATCACATGGTTTTACTGCATCCGAATTAAAGGACTCTAATGACTTGTCATGATTTATCATCTAGAGAATGAATACATCTATACTTTCTATTATTAATCTCATTATGCTCATGCATGACTTGACATTATAAATTATCTTGAAAAGAAACATGTTTTGCTCATTTTTCTTTAGCATAATGTATTAAAACATAACCCTCATGCTGAGGGAAAATGTACACATGATTAGCAATAAAAATGTATATTTTCCATCTAGCATTACCATTTAAATTTTTCTTGAAAATACATTAATTTTGTGTCAGCTTTTAATTGAATAAGTGTCAACAGCATATGTTTAGGTGTACAACAAAGCATTTTGTGTGTACTACTGGTAATCAATACATAAATTATAAAACTGATTATAGATTTTCATATTTAATACGCAAATAATCTTTACATATAAGATAAACTAGAACCACAGTCTTGAAGGTTCATATAATTCTTTTCAAAAGAATTCTGCTGGTAAAACATAATACTGTTAGGTTTATTTCAGTTTTTATTGTCTGGTTAAAGCAAACTGAACCAGTGTTGTTGGTTTAATGATCACTTTTCTAATTTGCTACTTTACCAATAGTTTTTAGCATAAACATTGTGCACAGTTGGAATCTAATAATATTTAGAGAATTACTTCCAACAAGGATAACATTAAATTAGCATTAAAGGCAAAAGCTTGGATTATTTACTCGTGGACTAAAATCTTTAGATTTGCATTATTACATAAGTCATAATAAATGTCCTTTTTATGTATATGTCTGGGTTCATTAATTTAAGCAAACTATTCATTTATAAATTACAGCTGAATAAAAATCACAAAGAGGCAGACTAGCATGTGAAAACACTGAGCCTTAATTTGTCACCAGGCACCTGGAGACAAACCCTACACTAGGTATTGCTGAGATTGTTAATTAGGTTCTTGAGTGGTCATGTTTCTCGTCTACAGATTAACGGTTTTTGACTAAATATTTAAGGATCCCTGTGGCTGAACAATTTTACATTCTTCAGATCCCTTGGATCAAATGCATTCTATGTTTATTAGTCCTAAAATTTTTAAATTCATGCTGAAAATAAATCTTATTTTATATCTAAACTTTTCTGTCCTTTCCCTGGGTAAAAGTAAAGCATTGTAATCCCACTCACTGTAGCATTTTGTTTGGTGTTCAAGTTCCTTAGATAATAGATTGGGAGAATAAACTAATAGTTACTTAGTATAATTAGGTGGCAGCATAGTGTTATGGTTAAAAACAGGTCCTGGAGCCCAACTCCCAGACTTTGATCTCAGTTCTACCATCTACTTGCAACATTACCTTGACCAAATTTCTTTGTTTCTTTTGTTTTTTTCATTAAAGTTTATTGGGTGACAATGGTTAATAAAGTTACATAGGTTTCAAGTGTACAATTATGTAATTCATCATCTATGTATCACATTGTGTGTTCGTCACCAACCCAGAGCCAGTTCTCCTTCCATCACCATATATTTGATCTCGTTTACCCTCACCTACCACCCTCCTCCCCACTTACCCTCTGGTAACCACTAAACTATTGTCTATGTCTAAGAGATTTTGTTTCTTTGTTTGTCTTTTTTCTTTGTTGCTTGAGCAAGTTTCTTAATCTCACTATATTTAAATTTTTCATTTATAGATTAGGGATAAATCCAAATAACATAGGTTTTATGGAGGCATGAAATTATGCATAAAATACTTATAACATTACTTGGTACATACTAAGCTTTATTAAATTTTTAGCAATTTTTGTAGTACTGACCATGATCATCATCACTCTTATCATAATAAATGACTATAAATTCACTATCTTCACTAATATATTCCAAATACACAGAACAATTATTTGCATTCAGTAGTTACTCAATAAATTTTTGTTTAATGAGTGAATGTATAACATTGTACTTTTTCACATGTAGCGTCATTAGACATCCACAAAACCATGAGTTGATATTATCCCAATGTAGAGATGACAGTGAAGTTGAGAAAGTCAAACTTGACCAACAGGTATGTAAGTGTAATGCTTATAAGAATTTCATCTTAGTTCAATAATTCATGCTCTCATTCATTTAATTATAAGTGAGTGTCTTCAACCTCTGAAGTCCAGAACTTTCCACATTTTCGCCTAAAACAAAGAAATAACAGTAGGCATAAAGAGAGTGTATCATGAAAAGAATGTCCATTTATTTGAAACTCTACTCATGATCAGCATAGCTGGGTCTTCCAGTTACTACAGTCCGTCACACATTATTTGCAAAATAATTTTCTACAAATTGAAAGTCATGTTTCTTAATATCTTATTCTTTTTCTTACAATAAGCTTGATAAATGTCAGAATAAGTATAGAAAGTCTCTGCATTTGACACTGTAGTTACATTATCTAATAGGAAGGAGGCTGTGATTTTCAATTTCCCCAAATCTACGTGTTTCCACCTCTTAGTCTACTGCATTTCTAGTATTCCTTGTTTGGTCCTTAGCAAACATTATCACACAGGAATGTGGGATTTTAAAGATGTCATGTTTTTTGAGCTACTACCAAAGAACCAAACAATCAATTCAAATGTGTACTGTCGGCAATTGGACAGTTTGAAAAAATCCATCATCCAGAAACGTCCAGAGCTTGTTAATTGTAAAGGAGTTGTGTTCCATCGTTACAACGCGAGGCCACACATAAGTTTGATCACCCATCAAAAATGATTGGAGCTTGGATGAGATGTGTTGTCACACCCTCCACACTCGCCTGACCTTGCACCATCAGACTTCCACTTGTTTCGCTCCCTTCAAAACTCCTTGCGTGGTATAATGTTCAATTCAAATGAGGCTGTAAATCAGCACCTTGTTTAGTTTTTCACAAATAGAGACAGGTCTTTCTATGAACAAGGAATTATGAAACTCACTGAAAGATGGCAAAAGGTTATCGAACAAAACGGGAAATATATCATTGATTGATTTTGGTTTTTCATATAAATAAATGACCTTTGAAAAATAGACAAAACACGTCATGAGTTTTCCATTTAAAATACTGATTCAGAGAGCCAACATTGGTAAGTAGAATATTTAACTCAAACTAAACACTATTTAAAATAAATACATAAACTCATGTCATTACATTTAGATAGGGAGAATCAGTACAGTGAACTGTACTATCTTCAATAATATGCCTCCTAATTCGTTTTGAGTAGGACAAATCATTGAACTCTAAATTACAAAGAGATATATCAAATATCCCTATTGATCTGATTATGGGATTTGTGAGAATAAGTTCCAAAGCTAATGAAAATGAAGGAATTCAAATGTAGTGAGACAATGAATTAGTTGTCAGCTACTATATAAAAACACTGAGAAGGTCACTCACTATTTTATAATTATTTAAAAATAAACATTCTGAAATATACAAATAAGTAATCCGTCATGAGAATACTAGGAATGCAGTAGAATAAGACGTGGAAGCATCTAGAGTTGTAGAAATTGAAAAACACAACCTCCTTCCTATTAGATGAGCTAGACTAAAGTGATTCTAGGGATATAATATAGGGAACACCTGAAATATCAGACTGTACGTGTAAGTATTCAATTTTATTCAATTATTATAGCAGCTCTATAAAGTAGAAATATATATTAAATGAACTTCATTTGACTCAGAGAGGTTAAGTGAATTGTGTTTGTTCAGTAAAGAAATAAAATATGCTGGAATGAAAACAAAACAAACAAAAATTTGCCTGCACAGATGACTCTCTTAATGTCAATGGTAAAGGTCTGAAATAAGTTATAAGGGGAACTTGTGAAATTTCATGTGTTAGTGCCTTCAAAAGTAGAGAAATAAGTGCATTTTCTGAATTGTTTTAGACATCTCTGAAAAGAAATAGAGCCTAAGCCTTATCAAATTCTCATGAACCTGAGTTTTCCTCATCCCAATATCAAAAAAGTAGTCATAAAACTATAGTAATTACATAAAAAAGCTTCAAGTTTGATAATTATTAATTTAAAGAACACTGAAAGCCCACAATCTTCACTTTATTTTATGCTTTAATTACATTTATTGGGGTGACATTGGTTTATAAAATTGTATAGATTTCAAGAGTATAATTCAAGTGTACACCACCCAAAGTCAAATCTCCTTCCATCACTACATGTTTGACCCTCTTTACCCCCTCCTTCCTCTCCCTCCCTTACCTTTTAGTCACCACTAAACTGTTGTCTGTGTCTATGAGTTTTTGCTTGTTTGTCTTGTTCATATGTTGCTTTCAATTTTATATCCCACATATCAGTGAAATCATATGGTTCTCAACTTTTTCTTTGTGACTTATTTTGCCTAGCATGATAATCTCAAGGTCCATTCATGTTGTCACAAATGTTCAGGATTTCATTTTTTCTTATGGCCCAGTAGTATTCCATTTTATGTATACATACATATATATATATATATATATATATATATATATATATATATATATATATATAATCTCACATCTTCTTTATTCAATCATCTATCGAAGGACACTTTGGTTGTTTCCTTGTCTTGGCCATTATGAATAATGCTACAGTGAATATAGGGGTGCATATATCTTTACAGACAAATGTTTTCATATTTTTGGATAGATACCCAGAAGAGGGATTGCTGGGTCATTTGGGAATTCTATTCTTAATTTTTTGAGGAACTTCCATACTGTTTTCCATAGTGGTTATACCAATTTGCATTCCCACCAGCTGTATATGAGGATTCCTTTTCCACAACAACCTCTCCAACAATTGTTATTACTTGTCATTTTGATAATAGCCATTCTTACAGGTGTGAGGTGTATCTCACAACCTTCATTTAAATCCTAGGCTAGTCAACCATCATAAAGTTAGTACAATTAAATTTTTGAAAATCCATGCACTTAAAATAAGCAAGCGAAGAGAAGCATACACTTCTTTTTTGTCATACTACCATGATATAACTGGTTCCAATTCCATTTCACTGCCCTACCCTCCTCCCTTAAAAGTAACCCTGGACAAAGCTCTGCAGAAATTTATTTTGTTTTATTTTATTTTATTATTTTTTACAAATTTAGATGATGTTGTAGAATGGGATCTATATGATTGATCTTCACTGTTTCCACTGGCTTATGAAAGGAATCAAAGACAAAGATCCTGTCTAAACTGCTATATCTGTAGTAATTAGATAACCTCTTTAGCTTGGCATGGGAACTCTTCCAAAACAGAGTTAGTTTGTTAAATCCAGGTGCAGATTTCTAAGAGCTGACTCCCCAATTACTGATATTTTAAATGCTTTTTAATCTGTGTTATTGGAATCCTTTTTCTTTCTCTCTCTTTTTTATTTCCCCAGAGAAATCCCCTTCTCATATATATAATAATTAAAATGTTTTATTCTAATTCCATTTGTCTTACAAAAAGGCATTACGACACATTACCCCAATATAGTACATGACAAAGTGTGCCTAAGCAATGAATAATTATGTTTCCATCAACACTGATCAATTCACGATTATATGTAAGAGAGGTTAAAATATCAATTTTCTAGTAAAAACAAACTAAATGCATTATACAAAATACAACTACAAAGGCTAGTTCAAATAGTGCACATTTTCTAAGGTTGTTTTATCACATGAAATAAAGAAACTAACATTCAGGATGCAGTAACTAATTGATTTTTTTTTTTTTTTTTACCTATAGGATTTTGGAATCTGTGATGATTAATTAACAAAGTATGTAATAACTCCTTCACCCCCCCCCCCCATTTCACAATCCCAATAATTATTTTCCTTTTAGAGGAGAAACAGTTTTCATTGAGCTACTTTCATATTTATACTCCACTCACAAGGATATGTGGACAGGAAGTACATTACTTTTTTGAAACTCAAAGTACTCTCATACCTGCTGCATTGTTAATCCCTGGACAAGATATTGAGACATTGAAAAAGAAAATAGAAGATTAAAATTAATTAACTCAGAAATCATACATTGAACAGTTATGAATTGCCAGCACTATGGTAGGTATTTATGATATCACTTTGAAAATTATACTGTCCCTCCTTTCAAGGTACCTGTTGGATGTGCTTCAAGATTGCTTGAAATCCTGCTGTTCAATTTAAGATATAACAGACTCAGTCTCCCAGCCATCCATAATGTGTTGACAGAAGTTTGGCTGGCTAGAGGTCAAGACATTCCAAATGTTTCCCCTGGTCCCCAAAGGATGGTCCCCAGGGTACCAGTTCAGAGGCCCTACATGTGTCTGTTCTGTATACTATAGTGCCCCCACTGCATGACTGCCTTATATCAGCTTGACTCACAGTAACATTTATAGCCTCATCTTAAAGCTGGATACACAAGTCTTACTCCTCTGACTCTTTACCCTATATGCCTTACTTTAACCTCCTTCTTCATCCTTATCAATAAAATAAGAAAAAAAAATACTACTGTTAATTAAGCACATTTAAATCTAAAATTAAACATTTAGAATTCTAATTTTCACCAAGATCATTTTAGTTCATAGCTTGAATATTTTTTATATAATTTCTTCTGCAGTAGAATATGTCCCTCTCTATATGGCTTGCATCAAATTTAGTGTGCTTATAATTACTATGAGGATATACAGTAAAATACTTCTTTATACTCACTGTATAATAGACTCTCAAAGTTTAATAATGAGTAAAAAGCAGCCAAGCTATAAAGATATATTTTTCTTAATAAAGAAATATATCTCTATATATAGATGGCTGCACCAATCTACGTTTCCACCAACAGCGTATGAGGGTTCCTTTTTCTCCACAGCCTCTCCAACACTTATTAATATTTGTCTTTTTGATGATAGCCATTCTAACAGGTGTGAGGTGATATCTCATTGTGGTTTTGATTTGCATTTCCCTAATAGCTAGTCAAGTTGAACACTTTTTAATATATCTGTTGGCCGTTTGTATGTCTTCTTGGGAGAAGTGTCTGTTCATGTCCTCTTTCCATTTTTTTTTAAATTGGACTGTTTGTCTTTTTGTTGTTGAGTTGTATGATTTCCTTACATAGTTTGATTATTAGCCCCTTAAGAAGGATTTGTTTGCAAATATCTTCTCTCATTCAGTTGGTTGCCTCTTTGTTTTGTTGATGGTTTCTTTTGCTGCATAGAAGCTTTTTAGTTTGCTATAGTCCCATTCATTTATTTTAGCTTTTACTTCCCTTTCAGGTCAAATTCATAAAATTTTCTTTGGACCCCAAACCCCTTAGTTTAGTACCTACTCTTTCTTCTTTGCAGTTTATTGTTTCATGTCTTATGTTTAGGTCTTTGATCAAAGATTGAAACTAGAAAGCATGATGGGTGTTAAGAAGGCCTAAGATTACTGGGGTAGGCTCAGCCTACCCCAGTTAAGTGTACTCTCCAGATGGTGGAAACCAGGGAGGATATTCTCACTCGTCACAAAAAGTCAAGATCTCAAGACAGAACAAAAATGAAGAGAAACCTCATCCAGTGGGACTGACTTGTCCTTCCCTATGAAACACAGTCGGCAGAGACTGTCTCTAGGGGAGAATGAATCAATAACCAAGAGAACTCTACTAAATCTACAAGAAGTGCTATGCCCAAGGACCTAGCTCCACAAATATTTTTCTCCTGCCAATGCAAGTTTAGAAAGAGAAAAAAAGATTCTCAGCATTCTTGCTTCCACCTTATCCCACAGACAAAGATCGGGGCTAGGGGTGGGGAGTGGGGAGGGGTAGAGGAGCTGACATTGTAAGAACTTTTACCTTCTGTCAGCCCATGTCAGACACCCCAGGTTCCCTTTACCTGTGGCAGCCCTTGTGAGAAAGCAGTTTTTGTGACCACACAAGGCAGTTTTTAAGCTGGCCAGTGAAGAACTTTACCAGTCAGTGAAGTATCCTGCTGACAATGTCAGCACTGTGTGGAAAGGGAAACCCCTCCCCTCCACTGGCTCCTTTGGTTGGTTGAATAATCAAGATAACATGAGACAGACTGACAGGAGAAAATCAAATTTAATTTTGTGCATATGGGAATCCCACATACATGAGTGGTTCAAGGACCTAAAGGGAAAATGAGACATATATGACATCCTGAGCTAAGGATGAGGTAAGGAACATTCGTTAGAGTGTCATTGTAAGATGATAAGAAGAATAGATATTCAGTTGTTAGTAGTTTGCCCTGCAATGCAGATGGATCAGAAAGGGTTATCTTTGATAACCTCTTATTATGGGCAATGCTCCAATTAAACTTCTTCTAGGTAGTTAAGGTGGGGGAGTCTTAAGTTTCTGTTGAGACCACAGGGTCTTGGGTATCTTTAGTTCAGAAGAATCTGTATACCACAGAAGCAAATCTTGGGGTAGCTAGTTTTGAACCCCTATAATATATTTACACTAGATTTATTTGTTTCCATATATATTAACCAAAATGTAGAGCATGCTTTCTTTTGTTTATTTCGCATTTATCAAGAATCTAAGTTAAGGTATACTTAAACAATGAAATCCATCATATGTATTGAATAATCACTGTGACCAGCATTCTGCACACTATCAGGGATTCAGAAATGAATATGACAAACCTCTTACACAAAACCATCCAATCTGCAAGAATACAGAAAAAACATTCCAGCTAACCCTTTATATATATGCCTATTCTGAGGTATGAAAATTCTGACACAAGCTGAGGGAACATTTTGAAATATTTCCCAAGCCAAAAACAAAGAAAACTACATTGAACACTATTTATACTTATTTAGCCACCAATTAAAGTATTCATTATATGTTTATTTCTGTCAGTACATTTGGAGAACAAGGTTGTAGTAGCCTCTAGTCTTCAAGATTTAAAATTTCAACATGGAGTCAAGTGTCCTGTGTAATGGATCTGTTTGTGTTCCCATTTCTCTCATAATCAACTTAGTGCTTTGAAGGCAGGGACAATGCATTATGGATTCTTTACTTGATGTCTTTAGCTTCTAACATGTAGATGTCACATAATAGATACTCAATGAATATATTTTGAGTGCAAAAATAAATAAAATTAAAATTTTAACATGGGTCAACCTTATGTTTTATGACAGAGAACATGACTATATGTCATTAGTTATAAGAATAGATATTTAGAAACTAAATCAGAACTTTATTATCTAGTACAATATTGTTATAATTTGAGATCATTTCCTCAATGTGCCTCTTAATTTCCAAAATTAATGGCAAATGACCTGATATTAGTTAAATTTAATTTGACAGGATTTCAATTTCTACTTCTTAAGTAATATAAAGTTAACATATTTATTAAGTGAGAAAGTAAGCAGAGATATTTCTTATCAATATATTTTGTGTACCAATAAAAAATTAGTCATATCCAGAAAGAGAGATATTTGAATTCTAAATATAATTCTTGGAAATAGAGAGATAGTTCACTTGTGGTTCTTCTTTATTTTTGACATAGTAAAAATTGATGATTCTTTTCTACTATCCACTAGTCTAGCAACTCATAGTCTATTTGAAAGTCTATCTAAGAATGTTCCTATATACAATCCAAAGAAATATAAATTGGCATAATCTGCTATTTCATCATTTAAATATATTTTACTATTAGTAACTAAAAATAGGCATTTTGTTTTCCATTTCTTTAACACTTATTACATAAATTATTAATATATATACATATATATATATGGTTGTCAGAAAGCCATGATGTATTTTTTCTATGTTTTTCATTGCAAAAATGCATCATGACTTTTTTGACAACCCAATATATATATATATATATATATATATATATATATATATATATATCAATTGACAGAGAAAAAAAGGGGCATTGCATTTGTTTTTTAAATCCTGTTTTCATTTAACAGCTAGATGTTGGTCATAGATTGAAAACTAGGCAAATTAAATGTTATTAAGGACATATATCTAGACAAAAATTGAAAGAAAATTTTAATCTGCTTATTTTTCTGTGTCCTTTCGTCTTAATCTTGTTTCTCATTGTCTAAAGAAATTTGCTAATAGTCATCCTAGATTATCTGTTAGAGTTTTATTCTATTTTTTTTTCTATGAAGACATTGTCATGGGAATCTCACGATGGATTCACCAATCTATTATTGCATTAAAATGGTGTCTCAGAGAAGGTGTGAAATAAGTGTACTGTGGACAGCTCATTAAATTGGTAACTTTTAAGTGAGGTGTGCATTGGGATGCCTTAGACACCACCACTTTCTACTATTTCAAAATGCTTGAGGCTTACTCAAAGAAGAATTGCAAGTGTTCCAAAATAAGATGATACCTATTGCCATAAAAATGATCTCTAATCTAAAATGCAATTTTCTTTCATTTAGCCCAATAATTAGAAGCTAGATTGAAAACTGGGTCCGAGGTTAATGCAGCATCAAAATTGTATTTCTGTTACTTCTTAGAGAATTTATTTTAAAATGTTGAATTCAGGAAATTAAATGTTATTGTTGAATCAAGAAACATCAAGGGTCACTTAAAGGAGATAATCATTTTAAGGAAATAATTGCAATAAAGAGACTATAAACTGCTCTAAAATAATGATTCCCCTGTCTTTTATAAGTAGAGTTTTCAAGTTTTCTAAGCCAATATATTAAAGTGCAGAAATATCAAACAAATCCTTGTTAAATGTGGTATGGGAAAATGAGCATATCTTATTAGATGACTAGATAGCTATATCCTTAGAAAGGTTTATTAAGAAATTTTAAACAAATATAAATATTAAATGGAGGAAATGACCAAATTCTAAGATAAGCTCTTTCTAAACAACTATGTCCTCATTTTTAACTCTTACAATTTATCAATAAATAAAGTTACAGAAAATAACTCAATGAGTGTAAAGTGTGGAGTATTATATAAAAATATGCATCAAACAATATAAAATATCATGTTAGTAGTATATTTGTAACATTGGTATATATGTGAGGACAGTTATAAATTCAGGATAAATGATCTGTTTCGTATATTAAAAATTAATTTTACAATTCAAGAAGGAAATGTTGATATAATGACACTTGGTCTCAGAGATATCAATGAAGTTATACAATTCAAATACCATTTACCACATAATGACATACTGGTTAATGAGGGACCACATGTGTGATGGTAGTCCTATAAGGTTATGATGGAGCTGAAAAATTCCTATCCCCCACGGAAGTAGCACTAATCATAATATTGTAGCTCAATGCATTACACAAATACTTACCTGTGTTACAACTGCCTACAATGTGCAGGACAAGTAACAGGCTGTCCAGTTTTGCAGCCAGCCTAGCAGCTGTAGGGGAACAGGATTTGTCACCCCAAAATGTGTCTCTTTGGCATAATGATTATTTTAGGCAGTTTAACTTTAAGAAACAGCAGGCTTACAATATTACTGGCTACATTCCTTATGCTATACCCTACATCCCCGTAACAACCTTGTAACAACCAATTTAGACTTGATTTACTGGGGTGATAGATGGGAGGGGGTTGGGGGCAGGGTGAAAAAAGTGAAGAGATTAAGAAGTACAAAATGGTAGTTATAAAATAATCATGGGGCTGTAAAGCATAGGAAATATCGTCAATAATCTGGTAATTACTAGTTATAGTGCCAGGTGGGTACTAGACAGGGGGATCACTTCTTAAATTATATAAATGTCTAACCACTATGCTGTACCCCTGAAATTAATATAATATTGAATGTCAACTGTAATTGAAAAATTAAAAAGGGGGTAGGTGGAGGGCAATAAATAGTCCAAATTTCCAGGTATAAAACAAATTAGTCATGGGGATGTAATGTACAACGTAGGGAATATAGTCAATAATGTTGTGAAAACACGATATGGTATCAGGTGGCTGCTGGACTTATCATGGGGATCACTTCTTTAGGTATATAAATGTTGGACTGTGGTGTGTGCCCCTGAAACTCATAATATTGTATGTTAGCTACATTTTTAATAAAAATCTTTTTAAAAAATGAGAATTTGAAGAAGGGAGAGTGAATATTGAGAAAGACAAGTAATAGCCCCTGCCACAATGTGCTTATACAACGTGCCAGTAATAAAATGTCTTCAACGCTTTAAAAAAAGAAAGAAACAGCAGGCTTGGGAGAAGCTCTGAAAACCAAGTAGAAGTTACTCTTTGTAAAATATATTTATATTTGTAAGAGAAATCTCCATTTATAAGGGTGTCTCCCTCAAGCTGCACCAGGAAGAGGGAGATGACCTTTTCTCTACAAGCTGATCAATGCAGAAGTCAACAACGTAAATCTGCATAACAACCTTGTCCTTGTTTACTGTGCTTTTCCTTGTAATCTCCCATAACTGACTCCTCCCATCCCTGAATCTTTTGTCTTCAGCTGAAGATGGTATCTAACACAGTGGCTTCAGCCACTTTTGGCATTTACTAAGTTTTCCTGGGTTCATTCTATGTATAAAGGAGGTATACCTGTTATTAAACTTCTGTTTTGTTTTGTTTTTCTCCTGTTAATATGTCTTGTATTACAGGGCTGTCTCAGCCAAGAACCCAGCAGGGTAAAAGGAAATGATTTTTCCTGCCATACAGAGCAATAGGCTATACCATATAGCTTACGTGTGTAGTGAGTGGGCTATACTCTCTAGGTTTATATAAATGCACTCTGTGATGTCTGCACAACAACAAAATCACCTAACAACACATTTCTCAGAATATATCCTGTCCCGTCAAATGGTGCATGATTGTACAAGTAAATTTAAAATACAAAATTGCAAACATCACTAAGTTATCCATATAGTAGTAATAGTAGTAGTAGTAGTAGTAGTAGTAGTAGTAGTAGTAGTAGTAGTAACAACAGCAATAAAATTATTGGTGGCAAATTACCTTATGATAATTGTGTATTTTCTTATATATAAGTTTTCTTCCTAGATGCAATATAACAAATGCAAAGAAATGCGTAAAGGGCACTGTTTAATGAATAAGTATGGCACTATTACCCATGTCCTCACGACCTAGGTCAGTTTAGAAAAATTCCACCATCCACAAAATTTCCTTTTTGCTATCCCT
Organism: Hipposideros larvatus; assembly: GCA_031876335.1. Classification (NCBI taxonomy): domain Eukaryota; kingdom Metazoa; phylum Chordata; class Mammalia; order Chiroptera; family Hipposideridae; genus Hipposideros; species Hipposideros larvatus. The sequence goes on from CM063091.1 coordinate 18,246,831, forward strand.
TCGCCCCTAGAGCATCTTGACTTGGACAATCATTTTATCATTTATTTGTTTATTGGTTTATTGTGACTAGTATAAACAATAGAGTTTATCAGTTTTACCTGACATTAAACTACATACATAAAATACAGTTTGTATGTAAGTTATGCTATTGCTTAACATGCACCCCAGCAGGTAAAAACATTAAATAGTTTTCATTATGTAAATCTTGAAAGATACTTTAATGCTATTTCCTGGAATTTTTTTAAAAGTGTAGACTATACAAGAATTCAGAAGGAATGCCTAAGTTTGGATATTGTACAACTTTATATAAAACTTTAATTAAAGGGACATATAATGGTATTAATTTATAAAGCTATATAATAAGCAGCAAAGGCTAGCAATTGTCCTGGTAAATCAAGTTTCATACTATAATGGAATGACTAATGGAAACTAATAGCAAACACATTAAATTATATACTAATTGAGTTTCTTATAAACTATATCAACCAATAGCACATGTAGCAATACAAATGAGTTCAGAAAAATCAACAGCAACAACAAAAAAAGACAAGAATAAAGCCCTGTGTAGGTAGCCACCGAACTGGGCTATTTTTTTTAAAGGATGGTCAAGAAACAGAAATATTCTAAATTTGAAGAAACCAATGGCCATAATAATAAAACTATTTCATTAAATGTCAGTAAATTATAATAAACTGGAAAATAACAAAATTCAAATAGAATTGTTTTTTAATATCACAGATGTATAGGTGGACAGTTTATTCTTGTCAGTGTATATTCACACAATTTGAAACCCATATTCTCAATTTTTCAAAGCTCATCATCACTGTTGTAACCTAAATGACTCCCTGCATAATGCAATTATATTTAATAAAATCACAAATACACTAATTATATCCACAAAAGATAAAACAATGTCCCAAAGCTCAATGTACTCTCCTTACAGTGATGCTCCTTTTTCTTCTAGATCAGACATGCTCACCTTTGGATTATTGAAACATAAATATAAGTTAACTACTATCAGCTAATCTTATGTTAGAAGGTTAAAAAAATAGAGAGAGAAATGAGGAGAAACAAAAAAGGAAAGAGCCAGTTAACATATTTAGAAAAATATCCAAATTAAAATAAGGTGGAGATGCTTACAACTAGTAAAGTTTTCATTTCTGCAAGTAGTCAAATGATCATAACTTATCTATGATGTTTGTGATCACATTTCCTCTTTCCTGAACTGTGAACCCAGTTGGCCCTGTTTCCTTGCCTAATTGGGTGACCTAAGCATCTTTTTCCTGATGGGTCTTAGTCATTAGCAAAACTGCCTACCAAAGTAGTTTTTATGAAATAGTATAACACCTGAGTATAAATAATAGGCTCAGGGTGTCCCCTGCCTTCCAAACAAATTTCTTCTTATCCCTTATAGACAGTGGAAATATAATATTCCCTTGATAGTCATGACCGTTTATGTTGGCCAGTATAGTAACTCCCTTCTTTGCCTGTTGTTTGATTGGCATAAGGAGTTCAAAGTGGCTAAATGGCAAGCAACCATTTCATTCATGCATCACAAAGGGTAACAGAGAGAGGAGCCATCCCATTTCCACCTTGTGATTCCTGCTCCTGTGATTCCTGACTTTCGTGGAGAAAACAGTTTATATTGGTCACTGACTCTTAATACATACCATTATTTAAGAGGGCTTTTCTTCAGCAGAGTAAAATGTAACTCTCATTTTGGTGATATAACTGAATCTCCAAAGGTTATATCACCATGCGTTCAGGCCAGCTGCCTCAGGACTATAGCAAACCCTTTAAATTTATGATCATGAGTCCAATCTTGACCTTCGTTTACTGCAAAACGAGTTCCTTAGTTAGAAAAATGCCGTGTGGCAGAAGCATTACTGGCAGAGAATGGAAATACATAGCCAGGCAAAGTGTCTACTTCAGTGAGTAAAAAGTGCTGCCCCCTGCGTGAAAAACGTTCTCCAATGTGATTGATCTCTGTACAACCTGGTATCTGTCTGATACCCTAGGAAACGATGCCATATTTTGTGTTCAGGGTCGATCTTTGCTCTGGATATGTCCATGTTCAACAGTGGCTTTAGCAACATCAGCCTTGGCCAAGGAAAGCCCATTTTACTGATCTCATAAATAACCTCCATTACTGTCAGCATAGTCACTTTGTTCTTAAGTTCAATGGACAGGGTCTAAATATGAAATCGATGGTTGGGGAAAGAGGCTGTCTGACATTCACACAATGGATTGCCTTATATATCTGATTTTTTTAATGTTTTTTGTTTTTCAATTACAGTAATCAAATGCATTATATTAGTTTCAGGTATACAACATAGTGATTAGACATTTATATAACTTGTGAAGTGATCCCCTGATAAATCTAGTACCCACCTGATACCATACATAGTTAATGCAATATTGTTGACTACATCCCCTATGCTATGCATTACATCCTTGTGACTATTTTGTAACTGCTAATTTGTACTTCTTAATCCCTTCACCTTTTTTACTTAGCCCTCCAAACCCCTTCCCATCAAGCAAGTATCAGTTTATTCTCTATACCTATGAGCTTATTTCTGTTTTGTTTTTTTACTTTATTTTGTTTTTTTGGATTCCATATATAAGTGAGATCATATGGTACTTGTCTTTCTCTATCTGACTTATTTCACTTAACATAATACCCTCTAGGTCCATCCATGTTGTCAAAAATGGTACGATTTCATTCGTTTTTATGGTGGAGTAATATCTCATTACGTATATTTCACATCTTCCTTATCCAGCTGTATATATATATATATATATATATATATATATATATATGTTTTTTTTTTTTTTAAGATTTTTTATTGGGGATTTTGGGGGATGGGAACAGCGCTGGGGAATTGGGGGAAGGGGAACAGACAAGTTGCTGTTGTTTTTTTGTTCTTCAGTCTAGTTGTGGAGGAGGTTGCTTCACTGGCCCAAGTTGGCACCATCATTGCGCTCTTCCCGGGTGAGGCAGATCAGTCGCCGGCTTCTGGACGGCCGCTCACTGCGGCTGCTGGCCGCTCACGCTGGCTCCTGGCCACACACGGCAGCCCATGGCAACCCACTGCCACAGGGGCTGCAGCCTACGCCGTCGCCGGCGACTCACGGCAGCCCAGCTCCAGGTTGAGCTGTTGTTCAGCATCTTAGCTGCAGAGGGCAGTGTCACTGGCCCTCATATGTGGGATCCGAACCGGGGCCTCTGGCGTCCCAAGCCAGTTCTTAACCATCGCGCCACTCGGCCAGCCCTCCAGCTGTATATTGATGGACACATTTATCTGATTTTTGAGGTTTACTTCTGCTTTCAATTATTTGACCCTCTTTTGGTTTTGTTGTTTTGTTTTGTTTTCTTTTTAGCTGAGCCATCCTGCCACCTGTTGGCAGATCAGCAGCAGCTCAGTTCAGGCCCGGAATCAAACCACTGTTGCCCAGAGCTCCAACTGTTGAACAAGCTCTTAACCAACTCAGCCACTCAGCCGGCCCTTAACTCTCATTTGAATAACTTCGATCATATGAACCTGAATTGTTCGAGACTATAAAACTTGGTCTCTGTCAGACCTCACAATCAGTCCTAGGAAAATATTCAGCACATTCTAAAATTATCTTTTTTCCCCTTTATTCAATCTTACAAATAGACAGGAATAGAAATTCTATATGGGTTTTGTTCATTCCCTTTATTTAAAAAATTAGGCATTTTGGCAGCTGTGACATTAACCCAATTTTCTAACACTAGTACATTGTGTATTACCTAATGTTCATGAGTTTTAATTTAGTGTCAGTATAGGTTTTACATCAATTTTACATTTTGCCCTGATTTTCAGATACTCTAGATTTTATCTCAGTGTTTAGACTTTAGATATAACCTTGTTGTGTATTGGTGCATCTTCTTAGAGCACTGTTAATTTTACTGTCTGTGAAAGGCCAGAATTAGGAGGATTCTAAATCAATCAACTCTTTGAAAATGGATACTTTTTTCTTTAAACACATCTAAGATGTTTTATATTATTTTTTATCATACCTGCATGCATAAATATTTTCTTTTTATAAATTTAGAGTATTATGGAATTAGTCTTCTTAAATAATTATCTCTTTATTGCTATCAAGTGTTGATTAGGGAATTATTTTACTAAATTGTATGTATTTACTGATTTTCTGTTTTTTTGGAAGGTAAAATAAAAAATTTAAATACTGCTACTAAAGCAAATGTTTCAACACTGACAGGATTTTAAATCCTGTGTAAATGTGAAAACCACAGCTAGAACTAAAAAAATATGAGTCATAGGAATTGCTGAAATACATAAAGGAAGAATGACATTATCTACTGTAGTAAAACCACTTACATTAGTTGATATGACAGGGCAACTTGGCTAAAAATTTAGGTTGAAAGCAAGAATGAAAGTATTCAGATATACTAATCTTCAACTTATTTCTATATCATCAGTCTTCCTTTTTTTCAACACTACTATTTCTCAGAATATTACTTTCAATTTAAAAAGTAATTCATTTTTCTCAAAGCCTTCTGAAAAAAGTTAACAAATGGTAAAGAAATGAATAAATCTCACTTCTCTGCAGATATCCACATCCTCATTTTTCAAATTAGCCAAAAAACCAAAAACAAGTTTACCATTATCTACAAGTCCACCCCGTGGTACTTTTCATTTTTACTATATGTTGAATCTCAACTTCTAATAAGTAATTGCGCCTATGAAGGTGATATATATATATAGTGGTAGGCAGTATAATCGCTTCCCACCCCAAATGTGTCCTTGGTGTAAACCTGAATTTGTTATATTATGTGGTGAAAGGAAGTATCCAGATGAAGTTAAGTTTATAGACTTTAAAGTAGACACATTATATTGATTAAATCATACACATGCATAATCATGGGGGTCCTTAAAAAGTGGAAGGCGAAGGCTAAAGAGTGGGTCAGAGAAATGGAACTATGGAAGAAGAGATTTGAAACATGAGCGGGACTTGAGGGGGTTTTTTTTTGGTTTTTGGTTTTTTTTTTTGGTTTAGAAGATAGAGGAAGGGGACCATTTGTCAAGGCATTTGAAGATAGAGGAAGGGGACCATTTGTCAATGCTTCTAGAAGCTGGGAGTGGCCCTCAGCTGGCAGCCAACAAGAAAATGGGGCTTTCAGTCTTACAACTCAAGGAAGTAAATTTAAATTATTTTAACAACCCAAAAGAGCAAGTAAACAGATTTGCCCTCAGAGCTACCAAAAAGGAAATCAGCCCTGCTGAAACCTTGATTTTAGCCTCATGAGAGCTGTCATATTTCTGACCTATAAAACTATAAATTAATAAATTTGTGTTATTTGTAAGCCACTGAGTAATTTTTTATTGCCTCAATAGAAAACAAATACCTGCATTTTTACTGTTTTAGCTTTGGAGGCACATACAGGCATCTTAATCTTTGTGTTATCTTTGTTCTATATTACTAGCCTTTTATCTGGTAAATGATATTCAGTTCTCTTCATAGTACTACTGGTGACATGGAGGAATTCTGGTCCTCTATTTTCAATTGAGGTTGTTTTTAAATGTCATCCAAAACACATCGAAGCTGTTAACCAAAGCAAGTTTGTTTTTTTTAAAAAAGAAAACATTGTTCTTTCCACAGAAAGCAAGTTTACTAGTGAAGTACATGCTTGTTAGTTAATAGTTATATTCTTTGATTTCCCCACATTCTATTTGTCTCCTCTGTCTATATCTCTGTGTGCATTGCATATGGAAGACTAAAACAAAACAAACAAACAAAATAGGAAAAAACAGCAAGATATTGATGAAAATAACTGAGGAAGTAGTTTATGGTTCATAAACTATTATTATTTGGAATCGAATGTATAAAAAGCAAAGTTTTTGAGGCATTTGTGTTGGTGTGATTTCAGCCCTGCTGAAAAAGACAGGAAGATTCAAAACCAGAAGAAACAAGAAAACAAACAAACAAACCAACAAAACTTCTGGAATCTCAACTATCTACAAGCAGAATTTGGATTGAAAAACCTGCCAGCTAACCAGAGGGCATATTTCCCTATCCAGAAAAGGGCAAAGAGGTTTATGAGAAAAGAACAAGAGGGTAGAAGCAAGTTTTGTGAAAGACAATGGACTTGGGAGCTACTTCCCAGGAATAAAATGGGACCTAAGAAAGAAACAGTATATATCCCCAGTGTAGAGGGACCTGGTAACATTTGCCTGATGAGATTTCAAAATTGCTGTGTATCAGTAATTACAATGTGCCATATAATCTTTAGTTTTTTGTTTGTTTTTCATAAGATTATCTATTGTCATTCTGTCACTGTACCACCAGTGTACTCTGTATAAATGTTTATGAGCATTTGAAGGGGGACAGAACGTTGATTCATAAATCTATAGATCAAGAGAATCCACATTGTGACCTAATACATATTATGATTTCCTGGACCTTGAGCCTCATGCTGCTATTAGGTCTTCTGGGAAGAAGATGAGATTATTTTCATATGGGAAGTTTATGAACATTTATGGACAAGGGGGCGCCCTGTAGTAATTAGATTATTGCTCAGCAAATATATATTTACTTCTCCCTTCCTCCATTTTGATAGGAGTGGTACTCTTTCCCTTCCGGTAATGACAGACTCAGCCATATCATTTTCTTTGGCCAGTAGGATGATAGAACATGTACTTGCCTTGCGCTTGTGCAGATAATCTTGCCATCTTGTTCTACCATGATCATGAGAAAAGCATTACATGAAACAGACCTTAATCCAAGCCAAAAACTGGAGTCAAATCACAGCTGCCCCACAGCAATGACAATGAGAAATAAATGGTTAGGTCACAAGCCACTGAGTGTTGGAGGGTTTTTGTTTGTTTGTTTTTGTTCTTTTTATGCATGGTTATGGTGCCAATAGATAACTAATACAAGCACATTATCTTATCTCCACTTTATTCCTTTGAGCTTATAGTGTTCCTGGCTTGAGTATATTGGTTAAGTAATTTTCCCAAAGTTAGATATGTAAAGCCTAGATTAAAATGTAGGAAATCTGACATTTGAGCCTCAGTATGATTTAATACTTTATACTGATTTAGCTTCAAGATCCCAAATGAATCCCTACTCCCATACACAACATAATCCTGACAAGCAATGAGGTAGAGTGGGACCTGGTTTCTATATAAAGTTTCATTCAAGGAAACTAACATATTATTTAAAGAAATGCTACATTAAATGGTGAGTCAGTAATATAGATTTTCTTAAAAAGGTGGTCAGGTGTTTTACACAATATAATCACATGTAGTAGGTTTGCAAGAAAACTTCAAATGTTGCACCTTCTCTAAATTTCATTCATGTATTTATTAATGCAGTTGTTTCTCTCCAGCTCAGTAATATCTAGTGTTGTGGGGTTTTTTTTTCCATAGTACCTGCAGTTTTTGTTCATTTCCTTCTTTTCTGCATCAAGTGGTGACCATAAATGACCTGTCTGATTGTATTTCCAATTTGCTGTCCATACCTGATCACATTAGATTACTGAAAATGAACACAGACCTAGGTCCATTTCTCTCGCTTGGGTGAAGCCTACTGACCCGTGGGAACATGCATTTTCTTTTGTTGTGCTGACTCCTTTTCTATGAACAATTCTTAAGGAGAACTTCAGACTAAAATATTCCATAATCAGTTGTAGTAGATTTATTTTATTCTTACATTTTAAATTTATTGCTAAAATTAAATTCTTTATTAATCTCCACAATCTTAATTCTCTACCCAGAGGTAAGAACCGTTATCAGTAAGAATATGGCCTCCAAATACTTTCTCTATATCTTCACATACTATTGCAATACCTGTTAGAGTATTAGAATGTGTACGTGTCTGTGAATTTGTCCATAACTGGTTTAATCCCATTGTAGTATCTTCAAATTTGCTTTTGACTCCTAAAAATAAGCTTAAAAATCTCTTTAGGTAGGTGTGTATCATTCCATTTCCTTGTTCATAACAGCAGTGAGGTATTTTATAGCATGGGCATGTAATTTATGTAAAGTTATTTATTGATATAATTATTTAAAAAATTTGTTAGAACATTGATTTAATTAATTACCTGTGCATCACCTAGAAGTAGCATTTCAGGGTCAAAATATTTCTACTCTAAAAGGTTATATTAATTTACACACACATGAGGTCCATTTATTCTTCCAGATTGTCCAGGGGATAACGGTTGAAGTGTTCATACACATTTGTCTCCCAAGGGCAAGCATTAATTTGCCAAGTCTATACAATCTAAATCACTGAAGAAGAAAATAAATGTTTTCCTAATCGTTTCATAATTTTCAAGACCCTTCTTCCACAATACAGTTAACATTTAACATTATACTGAAGAGGAGCATTAATTTTATTTATTGAGTCTCATAGAAATACATTTTTTAAAGTCCTTTGTGAGATACTTTATTGCTTAATGGCCATTATTTTATTAAAGCAAAGACCTGTGACTGAAAGGATTAGTTATCATGAACTGGAATTAACTTCTCAGCTTTTGTGTACTTTGCTGTTATTATCTTTTATTTGAAAGAGTAGAGTGTCTGTTGGTATCACTGTTTTTTTTTGTTTGTTTTTTACTTATAATTATTAACAATACTTATCAGAGTTCCTTATGTCATATTATAGTTTCTAAGTACATATTTGTTGTTAAATACACAAACAATTTTTTTTTTAAATAACAGCACAGTGATTCTGTGTGTGTGTTGGGGTGGGGGAGAGGTGGTTCTTTGATTGTCCTATTTTACAAATAACTAAACTGAGGTAAAGAGGTTAATTAAACTTTCCCAAGGCCATACATTGAGTAAGTGGTGGACCCGATTGCTGAACTTGAACTATTAAATAACAAATTAAATATAACATATGCTATAGAGCACTGCAGTCTTTAATGGATATATCAAATATCTAATATATGAAACACATTTTGATATGTGTTAGTTTGCCTAGAATTTGACATTAAAAACAGTCTTGGGGGAGACTGATAAGGAAATAAAAATCACAGATTTTTGGAAAAACTTCATACTAATAGAACATATTCATTTTTCAAACACATTAAATCAAAATGTCCATTTCTGTTTCTGCTACCATGTTCTCCAGGACAAGAAAAGAGAAAACTCTATTTTATTCTTTCAAATTATTTCAAATATATGTTTGTGGTAGCAGATTAAATTGGTTCTTATAAAGGTAAAATAATTTGTAAAATATGCATGAATTATAAATTATTACTGTCATGACTATATATTTCCTCATCTCAGTATAGAAAAATAAATATAATTTGAACAATACCAGCTAAAAAATAGGAAAATGGCTTTCAGAATCATTTAGCACACTAACATTCTGTGATCAAGAATAGTACTATTCTAGATCCTACATTAGTTCTAACTTGTTTTTTGTTGTTTTTAATAGCAAACAAACAAACCATGATATTGCATTACCACATGCCTCTTTTTTTTTTTTTAACCTCAGTGCTATTTCTGATTGATGTTAGGACTTTTTGTAAAGAGTAATAAAAAGCAACTCTATTATTATTTCTAATCTATAGTCCTTTCATAACATAATGGTGGCTGGCAATATCAGGTTCATTGGTATATTGAATATGAACCATTTAAAGTGTTTTAAAGCAGAAAAATCAATAAATCTTGATTAAAATATACTGCTTCAAAATTATTCTGCTTGGTTTTCACCTTTTGAAGTAGATACAGGACAGACATACAGTAGATTAGAATATATGTTTGAAATTACTCTTTTTATGCTTCGTAGCTTTCTATAAGAAGGAAAACAGTGGTACTTGGCTCATTTTACTCATGAATGTCAAAATACTCATGAATATCTTATCTGCAGAAAACCACAAAACAAGATGTGCACATTCCCATTGTCCCAGATCATTAAACAGAGTGAACCATGCATATCGTTGAAACACTTCTGAGGAGAAAGAGGTGACATTAAATCTTGATGCCCTTAGGAGATATAACGTAGCTAGTCTCAGATTACCCAGTAACAACAAGAACTATTCATATCAAGGAGAAATTTGAAAGGAACCCATGCTGAATTCATTTATAAAAGAATATAATCACAATGTTATTTTCTTCATATAATCACTCTCTTGTTATCACTGTCCGGATCAGGCTGTCTATGCATCTTAGAGTTATAATGTTTGTAATACTGACTCATAAAAGTTGATTTGATTACTTTTAATTGAGAACTGTTTGACTGATTTCTATATACTTTTTATTGTTGCGAAATAGATATAACATAAAAATTAACCATTTTTAACCATTTTAAGTATTCAAGGTAGTGGTATTAATTACATTCAGTGTTGTACAACCGTCACCACTCTTTATTTTTAAATTTTTTTCATCAATCTAAACAGAAATTATGTACCCAGTAAGATACACAGTGCATAATTTTTGAAACAATCCATGAAGCTAATGAAGTGGGAAACAGATCTGGGTAAAACTATTAAATCTTTGTAGCAAACAGGGGGAAGATAGACTGGAAGAAAATACGGTAATTATTGATTTTCTTATGATAGTGAAATAACTGCCCTGTTTTATTTTCTAAATTTTGGGCAGTTAATTTATACTAGCTTTATTGAGACAAAATTTATGTATAACATTCTATAAGTTTAAGGCTTAAATGTGTTAATTTGATATACATATATTGCAACATAATTACCACCATAACTTTAGATAATATGTCCGTAATATCACATAGTTATTATTTATTTTTTTGTAGAGAGAAAATTTAAGATATACTCTATCAGCAACTTTCAAGTATATATTACACTATTGTCAAATATAAGCACCATGCTATATAAACATTAGATCCTCAGAATTTATTCATCTCCTGTCTGGAAGTTTATACACTTCGACAAAGATCTCACCATTTCCTCCACCCTCCAGCCCCTGTTAACTACAATTCTGCTAAATGTCTCTCTGAGTTCAGCTTTTTTAGAGTCCACACATAAGTGATATCATGCAGCATTTGTCTTTCTTTTACATATTTCACCTCACATAATGACCTGCAGGTTCATCCATGTTGCTGCAAATGGCAGAATTTCATTCTTATGGCTGAACAATATATACTGCATCTTCTTTATTCATTCATCCTTGGACAAACAGGTGGTTTCCCTATTTTAGCTACTATGAATAAGGCTGAAATGAATATGGGAATGCAGATAGCTTTTCAAGATCCTGTTTTCATTTCCTTTTCAATCCAGTACCAAGGAGTGGGATCCCTGGTTCAAATGGTAGTTCTATTTTTAATTTTTTGAGGAACCGTCATACTGTTTTCCAAAGTAGTTGAATCAATTTACATTTCCACCAATGCACAGGGCTTCCCTTTTCTCCACATCCTCACCAACACTTATCTCTTGTCTTTTTTCAACACTTATCTCTTGTCTTTTTTATGACAACCATTCTAAAAAATGTGAAGTGATATCTAATTGTACTTTTGACTTACATTTCCCCAGTGATTAGTGATTTCAAGCATGTTTTCATGTAACCATTGGCCATTTGTATGTCTTCTTTGGAAAATGACTATTCACTTCCACTGCCCAATTTTTAATTTGATTGTTTATTTATTGCTTTGTGTTTTATGAGCTTGTACATATCTGATATATTAACCCCTTTTCAGATACATGATTTGCATATATTTTTCTCCTATTCTATAGGTTACCTTTTAATTTTGTTGATTGTTTCTTTTGCTGTGTGGAAGCTTTTTAATTTGATATTGTTTTTTTTTTTCTTTGTTTTTGAGCTTCATACAATATTGTATACAGTCTTCAAAGTCTTCATTTTTCTTCTATTTAACATTTCCAAGATTCACACTTTTATGTGTATGTTTTCTTACTTTCACTTGTTTTGAGTTACCACATTCATCCATTTTTCTGTTATGCACATTTGGATTGTCCTCTGATTTGATTTTTGCAATTATGAACAAAATTGTCTAAAAAAACAAAACTAGTGTGATGATGGATGTTAACTAGACTTAATGTGATCATTACACAACATATCCATATTGAATCATGTACATCTGAAACTAATATAATGTTATATGTCTCAAGTATACAAATATCTCTATAAAAAATAAATAGGAAAAATAATGGTTGCTAAGACCAATATCAATGAGATTCTTGTTGTTCCAGAGTTCCCTTAAATTCTCCTCATTTTTTTTGGATTTTTTTTTTCTTTTTGCTGTTCTGATTGTGTGTTTTCTGCTATTTTATCTTCTAAATCACTAATTCAGTTTTCTGCTTTATCTAATCTACTGTTGATTCCCTATAACATATTTTTCCTTTCCATTATTGTATTCTTTATTTCTGACAGGTTCTTTTTTATGTTTTCTATCTCCACTTTTATGTTTCCTGTCTCTTTGTTGAGGTTTTCTCTGAGATCATTGAGCATCCTTATAACCAGGGTTTGGAACTCTGTCTGGTAGATTGCTTGAGTGATTTTGTTTAATTATTTTTTTAGAGCTTTGTTCTGTTCTTTTATTTGGGACATGTTTCTTTGTCTCGCCATTTTGGCTGCCTCCCTGTATTTGTTTCTATCTATTAGGTAGGGCTGCTATGTCTCCCGGTCTTAGTAGAGTGGCCTTAAGTAGTAGGTGTGCTGTGGGGCTCGTTGGCACAGTCTTTCTGGTCACCTGAACCATGCAATACAGGTGTGTCCTTTGTGTGGATTATGTGTTCCCTCCTCTTGTAGTTGAGCCTTGGTTGCTGTTTGCACATCAATAGAATGGATTGACCTTCAGACTCATTGGTTGTTAGGACTGGCTGTGATTACAGTGGAGGAGCTGTGGAGCAGGAGCTGACCCTATAGAGCAGGATCTGCCTCAGCAGGGCTCTAGTGCCTGCCCAACCCTCCCCTTGGATGTGTCATCCTTGGAGGTGGCTGGGTGTGATGCTCCAGCTCATTATGAAGCTGGCAACTAGGTGTGCCAGCCCCAGGACCACCAGTGAGTGCACCTGCTGTAGGTCAAGTCCACAGCCCATGCTCCACCTGGGGCCACCCAGCAGGAGCCACAAAGCAATCTGAAGATGGCCGCCACCCTCACCATACTTAGAAATGTCTGGAGAGGCCAAGTTGCAAACCAAGGCCAAATGCCGCTAGTGCCATGCTTAGTACTGCTCAGCTAGAGATACAGGACATGCTCAAGCCACATGCTCCTTGTCTGGGTTCCAAAAATCTTTGAGAAACCCTAGGAAAGTCTGCAGCATGAGCCAAGGCAAGTAGTTTGTTTGAAAAAGCTACTGGAAGCAGCTTGGGTTGTGCCTGAAAGTTGATTAGAGCATGGTTTTGAATCACCAGGGCATGGCTAGTATGATGGAGACTCAAATATGGCGGCCACCTGTGTGTGCATGCTGGGAAGGGGGAGTGCTCTACAAAGAAACCATGGTTTCTACCAGTTCCTCCATCCTGGAGAAAGCTGCCCCTTCAGCCCCATTCTGCAGCCATACAGCTCAGTTCCTCCCTGCATGTCCCCTGTCTCTTCTTCAGCTGCCATCCCAGCGTTGGAGCTCAGAACCAATGATTCCATCAGTAAGTCCATGCACGTTCCTTTTAAGAGTAGCTCCTGGGACTCCAGACTTGCTCCGTTTCACTCAGCCACAATTTCTGCTGGTTTTCACAACCAGAAATTATGGGGACTTCTCTCCCCGTCACTGGAACCCTGGACTGGGGAACATCTGGGACCCCTCCCTCCACAGCTGAGATATCTGTCCCGATTTTGTCTGGTCACATGCAGGGGTGGGACCAGACTGTGCTGTGTCTCTGCCCCTCCTACCAGTCTCAAGTTGGCTTCTGGATGTCTGTAGTTGTGGGGCTTTTGTTCAGCAAGATTTCAGGTGATTCTCAATGAAGGTTGTTTTGTACTTTACCTGCAATTTTGATGTGGTTATGAGAGAAGGTAAGCACAGCATTTACGTACTCTGTCATCCTGACAGTCCAAGTTAATTTTTGTATGTGGTGTAAGATAGGAGTCCAATTTTAATCTTTTGCATTTGGTTATCCAGTTTTCCAACACAATTTATTAATGAGACCATCCTTTCTGCATTGAGTATCCTTGGCTCCCCTATCAAGTATTAGTTGACTGTATCTGTGAGGGTTATCATATCCAATGATGGGAGTGAGGCCAAGACACGCAGGTGCACAGGAGGAGCTGGTTACAGGTGAGTGTGGTGGTGCAGGCCATTGACAGAAAAAGGACATCCAGGCAGCTGAGAGGCCCAGTTGGCTGTGCTCTCCTGTGGCCTTGCATTCTCCCTCCAGGGGCATGCACTATCGTGGAGGCCCGTGGCAGGTGTCAAGCTGGTGGTGTGCAAGTGCACAAGTGCAAGGGCTATCCCCAAGTGTGTGCACAACTGTGGGGGTCAGAAGAGAGGGGTGTGTCTCGTCCAGCATCCCACAGCCACAGAGGCCTGAGCTGACTGTTGGTGCCCCGTGCCTTGGCTCTGATGGGATAGCACGAAGGGAGGAGGAGGGAGCGTGGAAGGACTCAGGTGGCTGGTATCAGCAATCATTAATAGCTGTGGGCAAAAGCTGGTGAAATTGGTAGAGGTCCATGGCACCTGCGATGGCAATTGTTTTCACTCATAGTTAAATCTGCTGGGTTTGCCTGCATGGCTGCTATGAGTAGCCCCTGCTTTCCTCCTTGGTTGTAGCCCTCTCTCTACAGGTCTCCAATTAGCTCAGTGTGGTGGGGTGAAACGGAAGTGAGAGCCCTTTGTGTGATGTTCTGAAAGTCTGGAGAAGATTGCTCACCCAGTTCTTCATATCCTGGTAGGGAGAGCTCTTTCTAGAAGGGAAATTTCCTCTTGGTGCTAAACAGTGTTGGTGTGAAGCTGTTTTTTTTCTCCACTTGTGTGATTATTCTCAGTTATTTATTATTTTTTAATTCCACTGTGTTGCTAAAATTTCTTAAGTGGACTCCAGAGCTATTTTTGTTAGTGGATAGCTTTCTAAATGATGGTCATTGTGGAGTGACAGGAGGCTGTAGTCTCCTACATCACCATTTTGGTGACATCACTCCTACTGCAATTGATTTTATTATACCTCCTATTTGGTATTATAAACGTACTAATGAACAAAAGGCCTACTGAAATATTGAATAAAATAGATTAATTTGTGAAATTGATATTGTGATATTGATATCTTATTTAACTTGCAAATCTCAAGCACACAATTATAAATTTTATATTTCTATGTAATATTTTATATGTAATATTTTAATTGAGGATTCTATTTGCATTAAAACAAATGGATACCACCAAATATGTACTTATTAGACTGTATCTTTCAAACAAGTAATCAGTCATATTTTCCCACAATTTAAAAATTATCTGCCCAGTGAGTAAGCACTAATGAATGAATAAATATGCTTACACACAAATATAACCAGGTAATCGCCAGCCTAGATGTATGATTTAAATGAAATATATTATTGTCCTTCTTCATATTTTGCCTCCAGATTCTCTGCCATAAGAAAATCTCTGCTTTGAAAATACAATAATCTAATATTAGTATGTTTTACAGGTGGGTAAGTGTTCTAGTGGCTAAAATATTTGTGTTTATGCCCTGGATAGAAGTGTTCCTAAACATGAGAAAGCCCATATGTAAAGACAGTCGAATGCGAATACCCTTTTTTTGTGTATCCTGGTATCAGCTGTATTATATGCTATTTTTAAGATCCCCCCGCGCCCCCTTCTGGGAAGGAACTCAGCAACATTCTGTTTTTACTTTCATCTAGTGAGCAATGAATAAAAGAGTGTCGTAATGGATTTATTACATTGAACACATTTAGCTCGTACATTTGAATTGCTCCATCTCTGCCCTTGAATCCATGGCTTTGTGTCTTTCTTCAAAAGTGAACCTAAGGAAATGAGAATATACACATTATGTAGAATAAGATATCATTGATTGGTTGCAACTTTCTTATTCTGTTTCACAAGACCATATACCTGAAAGAAGAAAGTTACATGTTCTAATGCTCCAGTTTTAGTAAATCCAGACCAGAAACTGATGGTGTTTCTCAAACTTTGAACAAAGGGAACATATGTACTCATTAAGATTCATTAAGATTCAGCATTAAAGTTTAACACCGGAAAGGGGGCAGTGTGTGGTTTAGATCAAATATTTGCCAGAATGGAAAGAATTGGAAATGTCTTCCATTTACATGAAAAGGATTGTTTAAACTGAAAATGAATATTTTTAAACTAGAAACAATTCAGGTTTAGTTCATTGTCAATTTTAAACCCTTCTACCAGAGAAAAGTGAGGGAATCATAGAATTATTAGATATTATAAACAACAAAAACAAAAAAACCCACAAAACACAAAAAAACCCTCTAATTTTTTTGGACATTGAAATGCAGTGTGAGTAGATTTTATCTTGTTACAGAGATAATGATATAACATAATACATAACATAAATTCACAAAGGTCAACAGGTTTTTGTTTCTTAAAGTGATAGAACTTTGTTGTTTATAGATATTATCTGAACATTAAAGAAAACTAAAAGATTGTTTTAACACATCTCAATTGTACTATGGTAACTAGGGAAAGAAAGAAACGGTTCTACTATTTTTTTTCCATGATGCTATAAAACCTTAATACTCTACTATTTAAATTTAGCCTGACATAACCTAGAATATGTAAACATCATCAAGTTATTCTTAAGGACTGAAAATTTACAGAATCTTGAAAATCTTTCATTTTCCCCCAAATGGCTTATTCTTCACCCCTGCATGCTTTTAGCCTTGTTTCACATGAAAGATGTCTTAATAAGATCTGTTTCAATGCAGTCAACGGCTATTCCTTTTTTGACAGAGGTCTAAGTGGGCTTAAATACCCTGATGGCATCCTGCTGGGAATTAGCGGCAGGTAGAAATGTAGCTGAATCAAAAAGTAAACAAAGTTTCAACCCACTGAGATCGCTGCTCCAAGCTAGATAATAAAGACAGCAGGTTTATATGCTGGTTTTTCTTCAGGGAAAAAATGTTGGACAGTTTCCTGTTGATTGATTCTCTAAATCTTTCCCTTTCATGTTCAATCTCCTCACAGTCTTTTCTACTGTTTTTACTGTTCTTTCAAGTAGGGAGCTTGATTCCCAGCAGTGCTAATATTGGTTTCTTCCTGGACAAGAAAGTTATGAAAATCTTGAAGCCAATGAAATGGAATTTTTACATCATCCATTCATGTGACAAGTTTATTACTGCCTTTGAAAATTGTTTTACTGAATTCCATTGTAGCCATCTTGTTGTAGTAGACAATGAAAAATATAGTTCAACAATTCAATTTTTTGTAATAAAGAAGATATATAAGGAATCTTTATGTGGGTTCTCAAGGTTATGCAAAAAAAAAAAAAAAAACCAACCAAACAAACAAAAAAACTCGTATGAGGAATTCGTGACAGGAAAACCTGGATTCAACTTCCTTCGAATGGCTGTTTTTCCATCTTCTATGGTTTACAATCCAGTGATGGACATAAGAGTTATCATGAACAGAGAAATTTGTCTCAGTCCGATAAAGTAGTGTCCATCACTTCTATTCATATAACCTGTGTTCTTTTTGTTCTTTTCAGTTTCCTAGAAAGCTCCTTAACTACTAATCGAGAGCTCTTTCTGTTCATGAAAATGGGAAAACTGTGTGTCACTTTCCAATGGTGTTTGCATTCATATAGCTCTGTTTTGTTAAGGAGACAACTATGGTCTTAGTTTTGTGGTTTCTGCCTCAGTATTTTTCTGTTGTCCTTGAAAACACCTAATAATTTTTAATATCACTTCTCATGAGGCTAGAGAAAGCTGCTTGAAAAGGTGTTCTTGTTTCTGTTACCTAGAGGAAGGACTTGCAGCATAAGATGCCAGGGAGAGGACTGGGTTTAGTATTAGCCTTTCATTGTCAATATTTGATTGCAGAACCCCCCCTTAGCCTGTGTAGCCACCGAGAAAACTCGCTAGACCACAGTAGAAAGAATCAGATAACTATATCTTATTTATATTAATTTTATAATTTTTAACTTAAAATCAGTGTTAATTTAATGCATTTACGTGTGTAAAAGTATGTTTTGTTTTGTTCTGGTTGGTTGACAAAACGGGCACTGGAAATAAAGAAAGGTGGTTCAAAGTTAATATAGGATTACCAGCTCACACCAGTGAGCATCACCCACGCTAACCCCCCCACACCAGCCTACACAACTTAAGAATAGAACTTGTCAAGAAAGGGGAGCATGGAGTTTGTAGGTTTAGTGTGAACTACTGTGGCATTTCTCCTACCCATCCTGCCCTCACCTCTATGCTAAGCCAGCTACTCCCATGGGGAAAAGCGAGAGTGCATCACTGAAGTTTGGCAGCCTCCACCTTTGGTGTATGAACAGCGAGGCACTTACGAGTTGCCTGTAGATCAGGTGGCTCTGTGGGGAGACAGTCGGGCTCAAATGATTCTGTGGAACTTTTCCCAAGCAGCCAGCCAGTGTGAGGGACTCCATCACTGCAGCCTGCTGTTCTGAGATTACTTGAAAGAATGTAGTGAGGAAGCTTCTGCCTAGTCCTTTGAGGACTCTGACAACTCACAACTTCAAGCCAAGGTGATTCAGGATTTGGATGCCTGCTATTCAGAGGACGGACAGCTCAAAGGGAATTATAAACTGCAAAAGTTGTATTCGTTATCCCCTGTATTAGCTTTCTATTGTCACTGTAACCAATTACCTCATATTGCTGTTGGCTTAAATACCTTAAATACGTGTTGCCTTAAAACAACACTTACATATTACCTTACAGTTATGTAAGTAAGAAATCCATGTGAGTTTCACCAGACTAACACGGAGGTGTCAACACACTGCTTTCTCTCCTGGAAGCTCTAGGGGAGAATCTGTTTTCTTTGTCATTCAGACATTGGCAGCATTTCATTCCACTGGTTATAAGGCTGAGGTCTGTTTCATGGCCAGCAGTCAGTGGGAGGCAGCCCATATGCCCTAGAGGCCCCTCTCCAGGTTTTTCACATGATACCCTACATCTCAGAACCAGGAACTGGACATAAATTCCTTCTTACCTTGCCATCTCTCTGAGCTTCTCCCTTCAAAGCACCTCTGATGACAGCTGGGGAAGCTTCTTTCCTTGGAAGGGCTTATGTGATTAGTGTGCCCACTCAAACAATCTTAGATAATCTCCGCATTTCAAAGTCTGTAACCTCAGTCACATCTGTAAAATACCTTTTGTCACATAAGGCTTATGGTCACTGGTTCTGAGGGATCATCATTCGCCTACCACATGTGTTATTTCCCTTTCCCTGAACTCTGGAAGACCAGCAGATGGACGTAGTCATAGTCAAAGAATAAGCACTGCTGTTCAGGCACTGCTGGCCCCAGCATCGCTGTGCCCTCAGTTGAGGAGGCCGGGGGCATTGTCAATTGGATGTGAGATGGGAGTTTAACTTTGGACTCAGGAAAGCTTCCCAATACCTCAGACTGGCCTGAAAGCGATAGGATCTGCCAAAAATGACATCAGGGGAGTGGGGAAGGGTGATTGAAGCTACCCTGACTGAAAGCCAAAGCCAGAGAAACGGACATTATTCACGTGTGTATCCACAACGAATTCAACCCATTCAGTGAACCTGTTACAAATATTTTAATATTTCATGTTATCTTATTGTTAGCAGCATGATTATTTGGGAATAGAAGAGAATATGTACTCATCTGTAATGGGTTTATTGTTCCCTTGCTCTTTCCTTGTGCTGAGGAAAAGGAAAGCTTGGCTTTTATACATCTGACAGTTACATTCAAATATATACTTTGATGCAAATTAAAAAAAATAATTTCATAAAATATAATAATAATGAACATTAATTACCTACTTCTATATGCCAGGAATTATACAAAACACTCTAAAATTATAATGTTTCATCTCCCAAAAAATACTTGTATCGTTATTCTGTTGTACAAATGAGGGACCTGAGATTAGACAATGTTTCTTCAGTCACAGAGCCAGTAAATGAGAGATGACAACTTGAGCCTGCATTTGTCTTACTTCAAAGTAGGGGTCTTAACAAGTAGAACTCTTATTTTCTTCTCCTATGTTTTCTGTAAGTATATCTTTGTAGATACACAAGCAAAGGCATGGGAGAAAATTTCATACTCGACTAGGAGTTTTATGGCAGGGCATTCTGAAATTGACCTCATTACTTTACAAGTCTGATGTAGTGAAATCTAGACAACTATGCTCTATTGTTTTTTTAAATTATCATTTTCAGATAAATGGAATTCATCAAGGAATGCATAATGCAATAGGGAATATTTTTTAAATATCATACAAGCCTAGTGTCAAAGACTCACTTTTTCTTTTGTTTTCATTTTTGTAAGAAATTTTTGGAACAGAATAATAAATTATACTGTATGGAAGAAGTTATAAACAATCTTCAACACAAGACAGCAGTGCTTACACCTTATGTCCCTTTAAAATACCGTTAATTATATGTAATAGTTGTAAAAGTGCTATGTTTCCAAATGGTTATCATACCCAAAAATGAGGATGCTTAAAAAATTCAACTTTAAACTACAAGGTCTGGCAATTCTGTTTGCAAACTTGTTGCAGTGAGTTGCTAACTTTTTTGATATCAGAGGAATTATTCATGAATTTGTACCAACTGGACAAACAATTAACTAAGTTTACTATTTGGAAGTGCTAAAATGCTACATGAAAAAGTTAGACGACCTGAACTTTTCACCAACAATCCATGGGTCTTATGTCATGAGGGAGTTTTTAGCCAGTAAACAAATAACTGTATTGGAACACCCTCCCTACTCACCTGATCTGGCCCCCAATGACTTCCTGCTTTACCCAAAGATATAGGAAATATTGAAATGAAGATATTTTGATGACACTCAGAAAATCAAGGGTAATACAATGAAAGCTCTGATGGCCATTCCAGAATAAGAGTTCCAAAATTGCTTTGAAGGGTGTACTAGGTGCTGGTGTCGGTGCATAGCTCCCCAAGGGGAGTACTTCAAAGGTCAATATAGTGATATTCAGCAATGAGGTATGCAGCAGTTTTTCTAGGATGAGGTCGTGAACGTAATTGTCACACCTAGTGTACTTACAAAGAACATTAAAACACATTTTGGTATAAACTTTGAAGATGAAAAGAAATAGGCTTTTGGGCAGATGGGCTAGGGTGTAAGCTAGGTGAGTAGAAAAGGAGCACTGTAGGATCACCTAAAAGGGAATAACGTTTTTTAAAGTGAGTGAGTTTATAATGTGATTAGTAATGACCCTTATTTTATATAGGAGGTCAGAGAAATGAAGTAATTTGCTCAATCTCACACAGCCCCAAAATTCAGAGGTAAGGTCAATGAATGCCTGCCTGACTTTAAACCCAAAACCCAAACTGTTTGTCACCATCCTATGTTGTTGACACATAGCATGGAATAAACATTATAAAACTAATGACAATGTTGATTTGATAGTTATCAAGACCTCCTCTTTCAATTTTTAGTCATTACACTACACCAATTTCTTTGTTAAATCCCCTCATTTTTAGAATTGCTACTTGATAGCAAGCTGAGCCTGGATGAATCTTTAAACCAAATATAACTGTCTATATTTACCCGTAGGTTGGGATATATACCAAGTCAATCAGTGAGCTCTAATCTTCACAAGTTTCGCCATACACTGCAGGTCACCTACCCAACAGCTGTCAGTCATCCTCTCCCAGATGGAGCTTCATTGTTGCTCTGGGTCCAGTGCATCCAGCTCCACAGGATGACCCATGGTTTATCTAATCCATTCATGATGATTGTATTCCTTTGTGCAATGTTTGGTCTAGGAGTGAGCTGTGCCCTATTTTTCACAACAGAAATGTTTACATTGAGAAAAGAAAATAGAATGTGAGGGAAAGAGTCTTATGCAGCCATCTTGGAACCATACAAGTAGACATATTCATACACAGAGAATGGCAGAATAACAGGATGGAAAGAGTGTATCCTCCACCCCATGTCACGTACTCAACCCCAGTATCACTAGCTTTCTTGTCAAGTTGGCATGCTTTAAGGCAACTTTAGCCAAAAGCATTCTTCATTGATACACAAGTTGGAGAGGTAAGGAGGACAACTGAATAAACTGTCTTTGCATCTACAAGAGAACACTAATTAAAATTGTAATTTTTTTCCTCAATATTAACATTTAATTATCTGTTGTTGTTTCTGGGACTACTGCAGCTAACAATACAGAGAAATTCCTTCCCTTGTGATTTTGCATGTTGGGAGGAGTCAGAGAATATATAATTAAGTTAAATGTATGATAGACTGTTACGAATCAAATAAATGAGGTAAATGGAAAGGGAATGTTGGAGGAGGGTAATATCACTAGGCACTTTAGGGGAAGCTTCACTGAAAAGATAATATTTGGAAAAAGAACTGGAGAAGTATGTGAGCAAAACATGTAGATAATTGGATGAAGGACAGTCCAGGCAGCAGGGGAAGCTGGTGCGAAGGTCCCGAGTGAGAAGAATACCTAGCACATTCACAGAAACCAGGGGGTCTAGTGTGAATGGAGAAGAGTGCAAGGAAAAATCATAGATCGGGTCAGAAACTTTGCAGAGAGCAGTGAAGGGGATCTATAGGCCACTTAAAGATAGTGAACTTTATTCTGAATAATAAAGGACACTGGGAGGCTTCGAGAAAAAGCATCATACGATCTATGTTATTTTAACAGAGTAATTTTGACTGAGTTGAGAATACAAGAGTGGTGAAGGCAGAAGCAGAAAACCGGTAAGAAGCTATTACAGTAAAAAAAAAAAAAAAAAAAAAAAAAAAAAAGAAAGAAAAAAGAAAAAAAAAGGGTAGAGATGATGGTGGTTGGGTCCACCAACCTGTGCATCTAATCCCTAAAGAGTTATAAACATTTTTCTGTGAAGTTTAAACTAGAAATACATTTAGAGAGATATAGTAATGGAGGAAAGCATTTTAGGCAAGGAAAGAAAAGACCAGTGGCATGAATATCGTGATATTTGAATGAGAAAGAGGGGGACGCTTGGTGGGCTGTGGCATAGTTTGGGTTGCCATAACAAAATACCACAGACTGGGTGGCTCACACAACAAGCATCGTTTTCTCTTAGTTCTGGTGACTGGAAGTCCAGATTCAAGATGCCAGTAGGTGCAGTGTCTGGTGAGAGCCTTCTTCCTGGCTTGCACAAGTCTGTCTTCTTGCTATGTCTTCATGCCGGAGTGGGGTTGGGGGGTGTGGAGAGCGAGCAAGCAATGGACTCTCTTCTTCTTCTTATAAGGATACTAACCCCATGATGGAACCCCCTCCCTAGTCATCCCATCTAAACCTAATTGCCTCCCTAAGGCCCCGTCTGTGAAGGTCATCACTTTGCAGGCTAGGGCTTCCACGAGTACATTTTTATGGGGCAGGGGCACAAACTTTCAGTCCATGGCAGGCTGTTTTTGAGGAACTACAATGGTGCACCGCTGACAGCATCAGTCACCTTCATGCTCAACATGCAGCTTAGTCAAGCCTTCTACTTACTGAGTAGGCCCACCAACCATTTCATTTTGATCTTTTAATTTAGTGAAAAACATCTTTCCTTTACCATCCTTTCTCATCTTGTCCCCACAGCTGGTCCCCAACTTCCCCCTTCCCCCCAAAAATCAAAGGTATAGCCAGGTTGAGCAATGCACATTATGAAGAAGTTTTAGATCGGTGTAGCCTGGGGGTTATGCAGCCAGTGGTTTAAATTTGATGTGTTCCTGTGAACCTGAAAATGAAGCATCTTTAACCTCAAGCTGTTATAGTCCGAGGGACTGCTGAGCTCCTGATTGAGACATGCACTAAGGCCAAAAATCACTGAGAGGCTTTATCACACCGATCTCTCAAAATTGAAACTCACAGGGGTCCTTATGGGAGACATCAAGTGCTTTGGTACAAACAGGCCTGCAAAACAAGGCTGATATCAGAGGAGATGTATATGCTGAGTGGGAAAAAATGTCCTGTTACACACGCTCAGAAGAGCATGGCAGCAGAGAGTAGTAGGTCCTGGTCCCCAATACCCATAGGGCCAGCAGGCAAAGCAGGACCTCGATATACTGAAAGCATTGCAGCCCCAAGCTTCAAAATAATATGTAAATTGTAGGATTTATATTAAAATGTCAGATACTTATTCTGAAGGGCAAGACAAAAATAGGGATAAAAGGAAGTTTCCTGAGAGGTTAAATGAGACCCAGACCCCGTTGAGTCCATCTATATATACACTTTAAAATAACAGTCAGTGATTTCAGCTCTGAAAGTCAAAGTAGTTTTTAGATAGATGACAGAAGAAAACTCAAGGATTTATCACTATAATCATTTTTAGAAAAGTGATTATAATTGTGGTCATATGTTCTGCTTGTTGTACAGATTGATGATTAACAACATAATTTTTCAAAATACAGCAGCAATAATAATAAACAGAGAAATAATATCTTCTTTTGAAGACATGTTATATAGTAGGCACTGTGGGACAACTTCCTGTATTTGATCTTGTGAAATCAGTGCGATAAACTTGAACATTCGATACTAATATTCAACTTTCAAGCACAGGAAGAATTCCAAAGTGGTTAAGTGCTTTGTCCAAGGTCACAGAATCAGTGAGTGGTATAAACCCTAAGCCTGATCCTGCCCACTAAAATCTCCCGGAATCTTTACTGATTGGCAATAGAAATGTCTTTGTAATGTCTGTTCATTGTTTATGTTCAAAGCAAAACAAATTGTGACAAGAAACCACCAGAAAATCTTAGAGGTGAATGGAAGCTTATGTGTCAAATGGAATAGTAGCTCTCACAGACAAAGGCAGTTACTTTGGTGTATTAGGCTGGGGTAGGGATTGGACAGATGTTGTAATAAACATTGAAGCAGATTTTAACATTATAACCACTTTGATGAACTTCTTCAGGAAATTTCTGTTGAAGATCCTGAATTACCGTCCACCGGTCTTATCTGGTCACAGATTAAGACACTGATGTCTAGACAGTGTTTCTTGGATCTCTCATAACCCTCTAGGATGATTTCTGGAATCAACACTTTAGCCTTTTATTTTGATGCTTCAAAATCTGCATTGTAATAAATGTGGCAATTTGTTCTTACTTACAGTTAAGGTTAATTGAACCCCCATCTAAAACTACCGAAGCATTTGCAAAAGTTATGCACCTAATTAGTGTCCGAGGGAGTTAGAATACCAGCCTCCTCCTGTAGTCAGAATTATTCAAAAAGCATAATGTTAGTGATGTGATGTTTGGAGAAGGGAGGAGATACCGTTGTTTTATCTTATAGGCTGCATGCCCAGTGCTAATAGGCACATAAAAATAAGTAATAATAGGCGCCAACATATATAGGCCGACAGCAGTTAACTGAAATGGAAGAATTCCCAAGTACTTAGGTTTTCATGGTTTGAAAGTGAAACACACTAAAATTGCAGGCAAACTAAACTGACTGCATTTTTCTGTGTTGTACTGAGTTTATGATGGCCTCACATTACCTTTCGTCTAGTTAGAGAAAGAAGGCTTCTTGAGAAAAATAAATTATAATTTTAAAAGTTGGCCAAAAGTAAAGGAAGTTTGCTTCTAACATAAGGACTGTGAATCCCAATCTCAGGAAAGTAACCATAAAGAACTTGCACAAATATAAATATACATTACACACACACTGGCTAAAGATTAGTGAGATTAAATTTCAAAAGGAAAAGAAATATGTACATATTTGTTAGGTTTGATAATAAGATGATCTTTACTACAGTTTGTATAGTTCAGTGTTTCCTGAGTCTATCCTCACCATCAAAACCATACCTTAGTTATATAATTGGTATATCTCGAGAATCTGTTATTTTAAAGTAAATATATGCCTGACACAAAGCACCATTGGTTTTTCTTAGTCATATTATTGGGTTGTCGGGAAAGTCATGACACATGCTTGCAACAGATGGCATTTGTTCATTTTTGGAAGTACTAGAGTCATTCGCATCTATGTTATTGATATGTCACTTGACAGCGGACAGTCTAGCTTCATTCTAAAAAAAAAAATTGGAGCGATTTGGTTGAGTTTTGGAGATTTTACAACAAGCTGAAGATGGAAGACCAAAACAAACTGTGCATTTTTGCCATATTTTACTGTTTTACTTCCATCAAGGGAAGAACACTTGTCAAGCTTGTGAAAAGTTGCATAAAGTTTACGGTGACAATGCTCTACAAGAACAGCAGTGCCAATGATAGTTCATGTAATTCCGTGCTGGAGATTTTGATCTCAACGACGCTCCTCGTTCAGGGAGGCCCACCGAGGTTGACGACGACAAAATAAAGGCACTGATCGAGTCAATCCCATGTTACACGACATGAGAGATTGCAGAAACATTGAACATCCATCATTCAAGCATTCATGACCACCTAAAGAAGCTGGGATACATAAGCAACCTCAATATTTGGGTTTCTCATGAACTCAAAGAAGTTCATTTGATGGCGCATATAAACATCTGCAATATGCTCATTAAACGTGAGGAAAACGATCCTTTTTTGAAGTGACTGATAACTGGTGATGAGAAGTGGATTGTTTACAACAATGTGGTTTTCAAATGGCCTTGGTCCTGATGTGATGATTCACCTCAAACGACATCGAAAATAGACATTCATCAGAGGAAGGTTATGCTCTCAGTGTGGTGGGATTTTAAAGGTGTCATGTTTTTGAGCTCCTACCAAGGAACCAAATAATCAACTTGAATGTGTACTGTCGGCAATTGGAAAGTTTGAATGAATCCATCATCCAGAAACATCCAGAGCTTGTTAATTGTAAAGGAGTTGTGTTCCTTCGCGACAACGCAAGACCACACACAAGTTTGATCACCCATCAAAAATTATTGGAGCTTGGATGGGATGTGTTGCCACACCCACCATTCTTGGCTGACTTTTTGCCATCAGACTTCCACTTGTTTCACTCTCTTCAAAAGTCCTTGCGTGGTATAATGTTCAATTCAGATGAAGCTGTAAATCAGCACCTTGTTCAGTTTTTCAAAAATGGAGGCAGGTCATTCTATGAACGAGGAATTATGAAGCTCACTGAAAGATGGCAAAAGGTTATCGAACAAAACGGACAATATATCACTGATTGCTCTTTGTTCTTTATATAAATAAATGACCTTTGAAAAACAGAGACAAATACGTCATGACTTTTCTGACAACCCAATATAGTCATGTCGTATATTTATATCATACTCGTAATATTTCTCAAATTCCTTGATTTCAGATACATTAAACATTTTCTCTCACTCTTATCTAGACTGTCAAATATTATTTAACATACTATGAATGTAGTTGTTTTTCTATAGATTACTACATAGAATGATCTTGAACAGCTCAACGCTTCTAAAACCAAACTGCAAAAACAGCTTAGGAGTTTCAATGTAGTGAATTTATTTTCTGAACTTTTATTTTGATATCTCATAGTGCAGATGCCCAAGCCTCTAGACCAGAAAAAGTCTTCCTCGTGGCATAATGGTTGTGTTTCTTCCTCCTCTCCTTCTGCAGAGGGCTCCTGGAGCGCGTCTTTCCTATAAGCAGATGAAATGTATGATCTCCTTTGAGATGGATATTGATGTCTTTTCAGCCCTTTGTGGAAATGAGATTAGAATTCTAAATGTTCAAAATCCAACAGCCTTTAATGAAAAATGATAGGAATTATCACATACCTAGAGCTTAGACAGGGTGGAATCGTATTTGCACATTATTAAAGATCTGAATAATTTAAGTTATTTTTAGATTTGAAATGCTTAGAGGGTTTTAGGAAGCTCAGTTTAAACTGCTCAAGGAGTGCACATGCTTGTCCTGATTTCATCAATCTACATCACTTAACATTTTGTCATGGAATGGTTTGACTGGCACAAAATGAACATATTTTGGGCCTCAGATGAATAGTGGGAAAATACTGAAAATTTTAAATGAAATATATTTAATTCTTACATTATCTTTAAAACTTGCTTTTTTAAATGACTGCTCTGCATTATTTCTTCTTTCCTTTTGCAGTTCTCTGGTAAAAATGTAATTTTTCTAAGTCTTGTGGGAAATATAGAATAATAGCATCCTAGTTATACCTCATACATTTGCGAACAGTGGAGTGAAAATGAATTACTATAACCCAAATATGTTTTATATTTTCTCTAATAATCTATGAGTTTTAAATATTGTGTTTGTTCAATGTCCTCACATGTAAAAATATAAAAAAAATATGTCTCTATGTTGTGAGGACAACCTGGTAGATAGTAGGTATATTATAAATATTTGGCATTATCAGTAATGAAATGTAGATGGTAAGAAAAATAAATTTGGGGTTAATCGGATAGAATATTTTAAAATTAACATAACTGGAGATGAACAAAATAATATGAGACAAATAGTCAAGGATCACAGACCGCATGCGCTGCCAATCCTCAGGGAAATGAGAAAACATTTTAAACCAAAAAGATATTTCTGTCTAAAAATTAAAATGAGATAAGTGGATGATAAAACAAAACAATCAAAAAGAATCACTCCTGATGTGTGACCCTCGGTTACTAAAATGACCAAGAATGTAAAAACAGCACCATAGCTTTTGGTTTTTTTTTGTTTTTTAATCTAGTGAGTGGAATAGATAATGTTAGTTTAAAGAATTTGAAACAATTGCCTTCTCTAACAGAATCTATCCTCCCAGTCCAGACCCTCACCCTTACTTCCTTTGCTCTTTAAACCTCCTAACCTTTTTGGTATGAAGAAGGGCTTCGAGATTATTCAACGTGTGGCTGAAACTTCTCAAAAGACAAATGCAAGCTGCTAGTCTAATTAAAACTTTCTTCGGAAAAGCCTTTGAATTCAGAGGAATGATGACTATGTAACTTCAACTTCAAAAATAACACTTTAACAAGGTGATCTAAATGCCTGAGCTGAAGTACTATGTTTATGTTTTTATTATTTCTATTTTCAGTTATCGTGAATTGAAATAGATGTTTCTTTTCATATAAAATTCTATGAATTTTAATCCATGTATTGATTCATGTAACAACCGCAGTAATCATGATATAGAACAGTTCCATCACCTCTTGAAAGAACCTTGTGCTATCTCTTTATACGCAACCCCTTTTCCCACCCATAAGCCCTGGTAACCACTGACCTGTTCTCAATTCCTATAGTTCTAATTTTTAAACTTTTTTCAAGGACATAATATAAATGGAATCATACAGTATGTAACCTTTTGAGATCAGCATATTTCACTCGGCACAATTAAATTCATCCAGATTGTTGTGTCTATGAAAAGCATGTTCATGTTTATTGCTGAAGAGTGTTCCATTACATTTCTTTGTTCGTAGTATTTCATTTGTTTGTTCATTAGCCCATGGTAAGATATTTGGGTTGTTTCCAGTTCTCAGCAATATGCATATGCTACAGATCTTCATGTAGAGTATTGTTTTTTGTGTAGATATATATTTACTTTTGAGTAATTACTGAGCTGTGGGATTGCTTGGTCATACCGCAAGTGTATGCTCAACTTCACAGAAACCACCCAACTATCTTCCCGAGTGTCTGAGCAGATTTTCATCCTGACCAGCAATGTATGAGAGTGTGGAACAACTTGAACCCTCAAGCATTACTGCTCAATTTATAAATTGGTACAATCACCTTGGAGTTTAATTGCCATTATGTAGTACCGTATTTGCCGGCGTATAAGACGACTCGGCGTATAAGACGACCCCCTAACATTTCCACTCAAAATACAGAGTTTGTTATATGGTCGGCTGTGTGTGATTTTGCGAGTGTGGTAAAATCGCATAACAGCAAAATCGCATAACAGCCTAGCATACACCCAGCAGCGCTGCTGATGCCTGAACGGTATGTGGAATGAAGTGGGCGGGCATCGGGAGGCCACTATGGCTCGGGGCAAGCACTATGGGCAGTCTATCTGAAGTGTACCTGGCGTATAAGACGACCCCCCACTTGGAGGCATATTTTTCAGGGCCAAAAAGTCGTCTTATACGCCGGCAAATACGGTAATTTTAAAAATGGGACAAACCTAGGATCCTGAAACAATACAACTAGTTATAGCATCTGGAAGTTTCTTCACATTAGCAAAAATGATGCTTACCAGAATCATTTATGTCCGTGGCTTATGACCCCAAATGATTTTGATGTTTGGCTTTGACTTTTTTCAGATGCTTAGATTGATCTCTATTAGTTGATAGATGCAAGAACAACAATAAAAAAAACATCAGCATGAGATAGCTCTAGGAGCCATCAGTCTGCTCATACTTAATGAGCTAGAATCCAATCACATGGCAGTACATGACCTCAAGGAAGCAGGAAATACAGTCTATCTGTGCGCCCTGAAGGAAAAAAGAAGACAGTTTTAGTAAATAAGCATCTAGTCTCTATCATAAATACAAATAAGCAAAATCAGAGAAAACTAAATTCAAGCAACCAATGAACTTATGAAATATTCAGTCTCATAACCAGTAATACAAAATTGAAATTGAAAGGAGATTTTATTTCCATTTTTATATACTTATTGTTATAATATTATTTATGTCAATGTGGTGTTGAAATGGGCACACGTGAGAATGTACAGAAATATAGATGGAACTCCCACGTGCCATTTCGCTTCTAATCTAACCAAAGTTCATATCCCCATAGGGATATTTTTAAGATAAACAATTGTACACAAAATAAAAACATGATTATTGAATGTACTGTTTAAAACTCATCAGTGATTATCAATAGCTCTTAGGAAATCTATATTTTTTACTCAGCTAATACAACATCCACCTGCCCTTCAAGGCTCTTCAATATGTGATCTTTCCATACCTCTCACCTCTCCATCTCTCTGTCAAACATCCCCCCTCCCTCTTCAGTGCCCCTCATCTCTTTCATTTTCAGTTTCTTGAAAATATAAAGCTTTTTTCCACTTTGGGGCACACAAAACTTCTGTTCTTTGTGCCTGAAATGTTCTTCACTCCATGATCCCATACTTAACACCTGCTCATTCTTCAGGCCTGACATCCATGTCACTCCTCCTTAGAAAGTGTCCTTGGTGCTCCAGTCTAAATGATGTCTCTAAATTAAAAAATAGATAATTAAAAATTTGATAATTGTTACGGCAGATTTTTATCTGATGACTAATCAATGCCTTCTCAGCATTTAAATATAATCCTAATTAGGCTTTGATAGTATTTTAATTTTGTTAACAGTTGGATCACTGGATTTCGTCAAGTCCTAATACAAGCTAAAAGTTCAATATACATTTGGAAAGGGAAATAAAAACTCTCCTGGGTTTCTCCGTTATGCTTACACTACTACCATACTCACAACACTTGTGACACCACATATGTGGTCTGTTTTTCCCACATCAAGCATTTCTCTGTGACACCTGGGTGTCCTACAATTTTATTTAATTCTGACACTATCTACCTGCAGATAGCATCAGGTCTCACAGGTTAAGGACTCAGTCCCATGAGACTGTCCCCGACTCTCAGGTGCCAATCGCAAGTAGTATATCCCAAAGTTACTCACAACTACTGTTTGTTTTGGCTACAAGTTGGACCTTCTCATAACTCCCCTCCTTGAAATGGATCATTAGCTAGAATAACTCACAGGATTCAGGGAAACACTTACTTATGTTTGCCAATTTATTATGTAATAAAATATTTGATAACGGATGCAGATGAGGAGATACATAAGGTGAGGCCTGGAAGAGTCCGGAGCACAGGAATTGTCCTTGTGGAGTTGGGGGGTGCCACTCTGCCAGGGGGTGTGTTCACCTGAACCTATACTTTAGGGATTTTTATGAGGGCTTCATCACCCATGCATGATCAGCCTCTGGACTCAATCTCCTGCCTGTTTCCCCTCCCTGGAGAATGGGGAGGTAGTGCTGAAAATTCCATGCTTCTAATCATGGCTTGATATTTCTGGTGACCAGCCCCATCCTGAAACTATTTGGGAGCCCACCAAAAGTTGTCTCTTTAGAACAAAAGACACTTCTGTTGCCCAGGAAACACCAAGGGATTGTGGAACTCTATCAGGAACTGGGTCAGAGACCAAATATTAGAATAAAAAATGCTCCTAGTGCTCTCACCACTTAAAAAAATGTCAAGTGTTTTAAGGTCTCTTGCCAAGAACCAGGAGCAGAGACCAATATGTATTTTTCTATTATTTCACCATATTTATTGATGAGTGGAAGTCATTGCTATATAAAGCCACACAAAGTAAAATTATGATTTAATTTACCACAGACTTTACTGAGAAAATGTATCCTCTGAAATCAGACATAGTTGGGCTTGTTTTTCAATTTTGGTTTTATGACATTGGTTAAGTTATCCATGTTGCTGTGCCTTCATTTCCACGTACATAAAGCAAATGTAGCTTTCCATACCATATAACTATGTCTGTATGTCTATGTTATATTATATGGGATTATTCATCATAAATATAAAATGCATTTGTTAATACCCTTAGGACATAATAATGCTTTAAGTTATTACTTACTGTCATTACATAGCTTATTGTGCTATCTGATTATTTTGTCTGATATTTTCTCACTACTCCTAAATTGTCATTGTGCTTATAAAAAGATAGATATGTGAAATGATAATTTTATTACCATATATATATATATATATATATATATATATATATATATACATAAAAACAGATGCACTTGGGTAGCATTATATGCATCTGTTTATGTTGCTGAATATGAAACCTCCCTGAAATTTAGTTCTTAAAACAACAGTTCTATCATTTGATCATGATTTTGAGCCATTAGATTGGGCTCAATCAAGCACCTCTTGTTGCCTTTCTTGGGTGACTCACACAGATGCAGTCATCTGTCATTCAGCTGTGACTGGGTGGCCAATTGTACCTACACTAGCTCTTCTGGCAATTGACCTTTGCTCCATCAGACTTCTCAGCCTGCTGTATGAGAGAGTAAAGATCTTCATTTTGATTTCAGAAAAACATTACCTGAGAGTGAGAACAAATGTGCAAGCCCCAGAAGTTTACAGTCAGTTTTGCAGCATTACATTGGGCAAAACAAGTCACCAAGACAACCCAGGTTCAAGGAGTGAGGAAATACACTCCAATTTCCTGATAGAAGAATCTGTAAAGTTACATTGCAAAGGGAAAGAGGAATTACTGTGGTCTTCTGTGCAAACACTCTACCATACCAAGAACCTGTTATTTTAAAATATTTATTAATTATTGACATACTCTATGCAGTACTTATAAATCATGAATGCTTTAAAAATAATTGGCCTGACAATAATTTACTTGATATTTTTAAGGTAATGCTAATCATGATCTTTTAATATGGCATTTCTGTGGGAATTTATATAACTGAAATTATATTTGAACATAATACATTAATTATTAATGTACATCATTTAAAATTATGTGATCAAATTAAACTCATTCCCAGAACTCTATATTTATGCCCCTCAATTACAGTATTCATGTAATACATCATTTTGACTATTACACAGAGTAGTATATAAATCATGCATTATCTGATTGCAGTGATGTTACAAATGTTTTTGGAACTCTTCAATCATTCATTAAAGGCTATCTTAAGATGACCTAAGGCAAAAGCTTGCTTCTTTTCTCCTCTTTAAAAGTGATGACAAAACTGAGAGGAAAAAAGAGGGATGGATACTACAGAAAGAAGGCACTATCAGACAGTTATTGGAAGCTGATACTCATTGAAGACTAATGAAAGGAAAATCAGAGACATGGATTTCCTTCTACTCTGGTGTATTTGGAATTAGCTAATAGCCAATGTCCTTTATTTTTATTAATGGATAATAGCTTTACAATTTGCATACATTTGGAGACATTGAAAAGAGTTACAAATAGAGATGATGTTTGCCTCAAGACATACCTGGTGGTATTATGTTTCCTTGCTAGAGCAACCCATCAAAAAGTCAATGCCTTTTCTTACAAACTAATAACTTCATTATTTATTCTCCAAAGTTATCAGTACTTTTTGTTCTCAATTGCAAACAATTTTCATATTGTTCTTCAGTGTATGTGTGTGTGTGTGTGAGTGTGTGTGGGGGGGAGTTGGTCACAGATTGATGGATAGATAAGTTAATGGATGGATATAAAGGTAATTGAATGGAGGGGGTGAATGGACAGAGGGACAAATAGATTAGATAAGCCAAGAAAACAATATCAATTGCATTATGACATTTCTTTTCTAAAATCATTGAATGATTTCCATTTAGGATTAATCTTGTACTCTTTATCTTGACATAACCTTTCATGAGTTTTGCTTAATGATTTTATTTATCTCATTTCCCATCATTTCTCAATATGCCCTAGCTCTAGCCACAATAAACTAACTGTATTATCCAAATGTTTTCTGTATTTCCAGACTATATCTGTAACTCTTACACACCCAAACCCTTTCTTTTTCAAGTGTTACTTCATTTGGTTAGTGTTCTCTAGAATCCCTGAGCTAGATGCTTACGTGTGCCCTGTGTATAACTCTATCAGGGTATCTAGACCATTGTTTATCAAGCTTTAATATAAAACAAAATATCTGGTTGATTATTAAAATGTGGATTACAGGGCCTTGCCTGGAATATTCTTTTTGGAGATTTTTTGGAGATAGAAAACAGGATATTTTAAATCATATTCTCTAGGGAAGGCTTATCAGGGTTGATGAAGGTGATATTAAAGCAAATCATGAACAACTCTCAATGATGACAATGTTCTAATTATTTGGTTTATTATGTCCTGCAACCAAGACAGCTCTATGATTTTTGAGAGCCCAAATTCTTTTTCTATTAAATTTTTAATTTTTTTTAAGTTTTATAATTTCATACACCTCTGGGTCTATGTATAGTTGTTGATCATATATTCATAAATATTGGAAAATACAGAAAAAAAAATGGTGGGCATCTACCTACCATTTAACTTAATTACACAAAAACTCAAAGACAGAAGATAGGAAAATCGGTTAAATAATCACACAATGATTCCTCCATTACCCTGTCCTCTCCTTCTCCTGTTCCTCCCCTCTTTTCCCCTTTTCTCCTTTCTTCTTTTTCTCTCATTGTTTAAATAAGAGTAAGAATAAATTTATATATTTATGTTTTCCTCTGATGACAAATATAGGTCATAGTCATTAGACTATATTGTATACAGAAAAAAAATTTAAAAGAAGCTTAAAAAAACATAATATCAACAAACACAGACAGCCATTGTTAATATGGCTACATATTTGTCCATATTTTTAATATATAAATATGCAAACACATTTTTGTTATACTCTTTTATATTCCTCACTAAAAATGATATAAAAATATCTGCAATAAAATTTTTGTTCTAACTCTAAATTAGTAGTAACACAATGCCATTTTAGTTTACATTAAGTTAGCCAAAATAAAAATCTAAAAGAATGTTTATTTTAATTCAAGGATATTTCTATACTGTATATTGGTTGTGACAAAAATATACAAACTCTGACATGTAGAGAATTGTTTCAACATTCATCAACACAAGTCCTTAAGAAAAAAAACAAAAAACAGTTCTATTAACATGATATTTTATATATTTGTTCAACTACATTGACCAAAATTTATAATATATGTTTTTAAAAAAAATAATAGAAAATTATATGGTGATTATTAAATATTACATTTATATCGTAATTGGTGAGGACTTGACTATAATTTTCTAGTTATATAACTTTCAAAAGGAAGATTAATCAAGCTGTACCTCATCTTATTTTGAATAATCTGGCTAACTTCATGTGTACCAGGTTTCATTTTTAAAAATACTATGCCATTCCTTTTGTATTTTAACTGACATATATCAGATTTAATAAATAACATTTTGTTGTTTATTTATTTTAATATCAGTCTATTACACTAGATGGTGTTTCAACCACTTAGGGACATGTGCATAGGTTTCATTCACAATCTGTTTTAATATAAATTCTTAAAATGTCTAAAAAAGTAAATTCAGAAGAAATGGTTTCAACTAAACAATTCATGTGATTTAGAAACACTTTTTCTTATATCCTTAATCTAAACGTCTTGATTCATAAAGAAAGGGTTTTTTAACAGCCCAGTCTATTTTGCGGTGCTGGATGCATATTTAAAATTGTGAACATGTATTCCCAAAGTAAAATGTATAGATGTTATATAAAAACAAAAGTATGTCATATTTATCTTTAACATTTACTTCTCCTTAATATTTTCTACTGCTTATTTTATGTTAAAAGGAGGCAGTGATTTTTTTTATTGTAACATATACACTAGGCAAATATATAAAATATTTTAAATATATTTTTTTGTATTAAAATATTTGGTTGTTTGAAAAGTCATGACATATTTTTCTATTTTTTTTGTTGCAAAAATGCGTCATGACTTTTCCGACAACCCAACATGTCTACATTTTCTGTGAAAATTCTTTTAAAACTACTTAAGAGAAATGGAGTATTATTTTGTAGCACAAATTTTGCTTATAAGAAAGGAAGAAAATAAGCATAAAAAGCAAATTGAGGGCTGGCCGAGTGACATGTTGGTTAAGAGCTGGCTTGGGACGCCAGAGGGCCCCGGTTCGGATCCCACATGAGGGCCAGTGACACTGCCCTCTACAGATAAGATGCTGAACAACAGCTTGAGCTGGGCTGCCGTGAGTCACTGGAGATGGTGTAGGCTGCAGCCCTCTTGAAGTGGGTTGCCATGGGCTACTGTGTGTAGCCAGCAGCCAGCGTGAGCGGCCAGCAGCCATAGTGAGTGGCCGTCCAGAGACCAGCGACTGATCTGCCTCGCCCGGGAAGAGCGCAATGATGGTGCCAACTTGGGCCAGTGAATCAATGTCCTCCACAAATAGACTGAAGAACAAAAGGACAGCAACTTGTCTTTTCTCCTTCCCCTGATTTCCAGCGCTGTTCCCATCCCCTAATTCCCAAATAAAATAAATAAATAAATAAATAAATAAATAAATAAAAGCAAATTGACATTTTTGTTTTAAAACATGATTTCATTATCTTGAGGAGTAGATGGTGCTGAAAAAGAACATCAAATTTAAAAGGAAAGCATTCTCTGAGTAGAACCTGCTTCTCACTGCATGTTAGTTTGCATCACTTGCATCCCTGAAGCTCTCCTGATTCAATGGGGCATCTTTTCCAACTGTTTCCAGCAGGCTCTGCAGGCAGAATGACCAGCTTGCTTTAGATGCCAATGGACGCTCCTTACCTCAGTACTTCTGCATCACCCCTACTGACAGAAACCTTATGCTTTTTTATTAAAATGCCCTTCTCTGTATGTAGGAGGGAAGGAGGGCAACTTTTTATCATTGTGTGTGTGTGTGTGTGTGTGTTTATATATATAGTTTTTGTTTTTGTT
This sequence comes from Hipposideros larvatus, assembly GCA_031876335.1. Taxonomy (NCBI): domain Eukaryota; kingdom Metazoa; phylum Chordata; class Mammalia; order Chiroptera; family Hipposideridae; genus Hipposideros; species Hipposideros larvatus. The sequence goes on from CM063091.1 coordinate 18,284,239, forward strand.
TTGGGTTTTTTTTACTCTGAATTTTCATCTCTTGATCCCTTTTTAAGGTTTGTCTTCTTTCAACTTTCCCTTACATTTCCATTGTCATCTGAATTCCATTGACTCTATTACCTTAATCATTCTTTGCTGCTCTTTAATATCTCCCTTGTTTTCTTCTATGTGAACCAAACCCACATTTCTTTCACCTAAATATAGCCTTTCATGAAGTAGGCTTCCTTGACCTTCAGACCTTACCACCAACTGAACCCCGCAAGCTCCGTCCAACAGAAATGCGTATGTTTGCCCTAAGCAATGGACCTTTCTTTTTATTTATATTTTAAATCTTTCTTAGGCTGTTTTGTCTGCTTCTTTGTTTACAATTCTTTTTTTAAATAATTTTTATTGGGGAATTGGGGAAGGGGAACAGCCAAGTTGTTGTCCTTCAGTCTTAGTTGTGGAGGGCGCAGCTAGCTCAGCTCCAAGTCCAGTCGCCTTCCGGTGGATGTTCAGCTCAAGGTGCTGTGTTCAAGCTTAGTTGTGGGGGGGTATAGCCCCCCATCCCATATGGGAGTCGAACTGGCAACCTTGTGATTAGGAGCATGTGCTCTCACCGGCTGAGCCATCCTGCCACCTGTTGGCAGCTCAGCAGCAGTTTAGCTCGGGTGCAGCTCACTGGCCCATGTGGAAATTGAAACAGCAACCCTGTTGCTCAGAGCTCATGCTCTTAACCAGCTGAGCCACTCAGTTGGCCTCCTTGTTAACATTTTAAATCTGCTAGAATAAGGCAAATTCAACTTTATGTAGTCAGACTCTGGGCTTCACCTTTCAATATGTGTGTGTGTGTTTATCTGTATTTATATAATGTGTGTTTATGTTTAATCATTTGGATGATAACTAAATGCCTTATTTCTCTAAGGAATATCTGTATAGATGTTAATTATAGATAAAAGAGCAACACTATACTGAGAAAAATGTCATTTTTTTAATTTAAAATAGTATCATTGTCATTCCTGAGAACAGCTTATCATTTATTCCTGATTACCTTGAAATGGAGAAACTCTTCTATCTTTATAATTAAATGTTTCAGGTTAATTTGACTGTAAGTCGTTCAATAGTAAATTTTAGTCACATATCCTTAGTTTTGATTGTTTCAGGCTCATGCCACTAATTTGTAGAGTGACTGAATTGGAATAGCCAAGGCCCCCACATATAAAAAGCCAACAACATACTCTGTAATTTCCACTGCAAGCTGAAACTATATATAATTTAGAAGTTATGATTTTAGTTAAATTGGTGGTCTCATATATGTGTATGTAGACACAGTGGAGAAGGAAGAAAAAAGAAAATGATTCTGGTAAATCTTCAAAGCTGTCTTGGGAGATGGGTTGCAGCTCTTTAGTAAAATTGTTAGCTTACAACTTAGTTGAGTCATGAGCAGGTAAGCTAGCAGATGTGGAACTTCCATTGATCCCAAGGACAATCCTTTAGAGTGAGAAGACCTCCTGTGCCTAAAGCAAGAGATTCATTTTAGGGTGCAAAAGGAACCCTGGAATTGAAGAGAGGATTGAGGACATCCAGCCATCTTTTGGAAAGGAAAGATTTGTATTAATACAGCATTTCACCAATTCATAACTGTAAAATGTCAGAGCTTGCATCAAGTTTTTATGGTCAAGGAGATTCTAGGAGAGTGAAGAATTATTAAAAATGTCTATCAATGGAAGGGTTTACTTTTCATTGCTTTTATTATATTTTATACTTTTATTCATGCAATGTACATATGCTGAAAAGCCGCTGCATTTTGAATACTTTATTAGAACTGTGAATGAAAAGAAAACATATGCTGACACTTAAGATCCTTTGAGTTTTAGAAAGCATGCTATGCAGACAACCATACATGCTATGAAATAAATGAAAGACTTACGAAGGGTGACAGAAATCTTCAGAGTAAATGACACTTGATTTGGGTTCTGAGACATTAATGAGCCTCTTGGCAGAAGGAACCAGATAGTTGGAAAAGGTATAGTATGAGAACCAAGACACAAATGAACAAAACAATGTGGCACATTTGGGAACTTTCTAGATAGGGTGATACATCTAAGGTGGGGTAAAGAAAGAGTAGATTAAGGTGAACTTCCTTTCTTGACTGAGTAACAAGGAGTTGTTTAAACACAAACACAGAAGGACTACTTTTGAAATTTAGAAAGATAATTTCGTAGGTAGGCATGAGGATAGCTAATTTTAGAAGAATCATTTGGATACAGGAAGATAAATTAAGAGATGATTTAATATAGTCTAGACAAAAATAATCAGAATAAAATATGGTGGACCGAGAGAAGTGTACATTTATGAATGAAATCAAGAAATTTGAATATTTAAATTTCATTGTTCATGGAATGGGGGTAATGCTGATGTGTCTTGGACAATACTTCTAATTTTGCTGTCTGTGAGGTTATAGTACATATTCCTAAACTGGAAAATACTGCAAAACATGTTAAGTTTATAGTGATGGTAAATGCCTCTAAATTTTGTCCTAAGCCCTCTCATTTTCCTTATCCTATTACCAACTCGGGTAATAAACTCATCCCTCGGATCTTGTTGTGTACGTTTGACACTTATGGAGTTGTGACAGGCCTCCTAAAGATGCTTTGTGGGGCTGGGTTCCTTGCCTGATATATACCATTTCTACCTAGTTAAATTTTGAAATTGATACCATTAAAATCACACATTCAAAAACCTTCTATACCAAGGTGTTAAATGGAGATTTCCTGGTTTCCTTTAAGCCTCTATCGCACATATCGAATGTGAGTATACCAAAGTGAGTATAAGACCCTTATTTCTTGGAAAAAAATTTTAAAGAGTGTTGAAAAATCAATTCAATTTGTCTTGTATCCCTCTAACAAATGAAGACTATGAAAATGTTCCTGACTTCAGAGAGGAAAGAGATGTATTAAGACAGTCTCTAGCAAAAAGCTATCATAGTGCTGAGTCCAGAGAATCCCCCATCCGCAGAGCAAATGCTCAGGAATGAGACCTCTTCCTTCTCCAATCCAGTGATTTGGATTTCCATGGCAGTTTCTTTTTATGCTTGGAATTTGTGCTCTGAGTTGGGATACGTAAGTCACCAGTGAGAATTACAACTGAGAAAACTAAAGCTAAATGATAGACATACTACATGGGAATCAGTCTCCCTGAGCTTCTGGATACATAAATGTTTCTACTGATGAGATGTTGGCTACTCAGGAGAGAGAACCAGAATAGGACCCTCCATGCAAAATGGAATAAATGGGGCATGCAATGGATATGTCCCATATAGAAATGGCCCTTTCAGTGTAAGCAGTGTTCCTTCCACCTTTGTAAACCTCATCTAGTCCATCTAAAGAAGAACTTTTCTTATTACAGCCAAGCTTGGTGTTGGATGATGTTCTCATACTTTTCCAAGGGAAGACTTTGATTTGTGTTTTTGACTGTGCATGTCCTTTAAACATTAGATAAAAATTAGATCCGGGTTACATTTGTTACCTGTGTGAGTGCAACTTGTCTATTCGACCCTTTTGTGTTATCTTACTAACCAACCTGTCAGTTACATAAACAATCATAGCAAACTCAATACATTAAACTAAAAGCATGTTGTGTTTTAAATTAGAGGTTCCAAATTTGTTTAAGTCGTTGTAATTGTCTCCTATACCATTAAAATTAAACCCCAAGTGTAAATAAATTAGTAAATTAAATATTTTAAAATCATGTAGGCAGTGTTACTCTCTAATTCATTAATTTCTTAACCATGAAAAACATTTGCACTAGCAAATAATACGCTGATTATTTCTAAACTGACACAGAAATATATTACTAATAAGATCAATTTATTTCATTATATTTATTCTTTGATTTTATTGTGGATTTATTCTGAAAGAACTGAAATTTGATTAATGTGAACATTGCAGAAGATACTTAGCTAAAGACATATAAGGCATTTTGTCACAAATATAAGGGAATATAGGACAGCCCCATTGATAGTCATTATCACAATAGGGTTTCAAAGTCTGCATTTTATCAGTTAGTTGTTTTTAAGCTATTTCCTTGAGATTAAGCATTTAACCTATTTTTAAAATATAACTTCCTCACCTTTTATGGCTTGATTAGGTTGTAGGAAATACTCCAAAGTAGTTCACAGTTTGATTAAGATCCATTGATATAATGAGACTAATTGTACTCTGAATTGCTTCCTTATGTTTCCTTTCTTGTAACACTTAAGCTTTTATGGATATTTAAATGTAATGAAATTTGATTCTGAGTATTTCTTCCCAATCTTTCTGGCTCTAATGTCACAAAACATAAATCATGCTGGAACTATTGCAATACTTCTATCGAAGACCCACCGACGAAAAATTACCGGCTTCTTCCTTTCAGTTACTGTGGAATAAGATATTGGGTTGTCAGAAAAGTCATGATGCATTTTTGCAACGAAAAACAGAAAAAATGCATCATGACTTTTCCGACAACCCAATATATCTCTACCAATGTTGGTTGAGTCATATCCAAACACTCCGGGTAAATTTTTCCATCCATAACATCATTTTTTGTTTTTCTTTTTAAATACTAATTTTCTTGCAAAATTACAATATTTGCAGTGGCTTATTCAGAATAAAAGGAGATAGATGAAGACTGGGAACAGACTGAGAAAAAAACAATGAAAAAGTCAGAGACAGTGTCCATTACTAAAGCCATTAAGCCTATAAGTTGTTCAAAAATCATGTCATGTAATATGTGGAACTAATACATATTCCAGTAGATAAGGTAAAGTGTATTACTGTAGGTTTTTTTTTATCATTCTGTTTATTTTCATAGGGTTAAATATATGTTAATTATGCAATTTTAATATTTTTGCTTTCTCAGATATATCTTCTTATCTCTTTGAGTCAATAGTTTTAATGATACAACAGTCTAAGATTATGTAGTGAAGAAAAATTTCCTAAATAATTATAGATGAAGTAATAGAGTTTAAAATTCAGATTAATAATTAGGTTTTGAAACCAGTAGATGAGTTTTGTTTATATAAGGGAAAATAATATTTTTCTAACTAGTGTCATCCTTCTTAAAATTTAAGTCAATTACATTGAGCTTAAATTCTAAGTGTTTTATGCTTTCTTTTTAAAGGTTGTTAATATATAAAATATAATGTCAAAAGAACCGGAAGATTGTAGGCAAGATACTGCTAGAGCAGCCTAAAGAATGTTTTCTTTGGGAAACATAGTCGGCTTTCTATTCAGTTTTACTTTTTCTGTGCTACATACAAAACTGATTGTGTTCTTTCTATGAAATCTCCTTGAGTTAATTAAGTTACAAGACAGCCAACTGAATAGCCTTGTTTGTTTGAGGTTTTGGCATGGGGACTGTGAGTAAGTAAAATTGATTTTCTAGGGAACGATTTTCATTCAGTATTACCATCTAGGGTCTGGCTATCTGAGTATGAAAAACATGTTTTTAAAATGGATTATCTATAAGGCGTAAGGAAGAACGTTTTAGAAGACCATAACAATTCCCATGAAAAATGCTTACATGAATAAGAAGTTTGATTTTGGAGGACAATATCCCTATGTTTTTAGTAAGCTATTGAGCAAGCCAAGGATTCTTAATTCAAAGCACATTCAGCATTTATACAAGCTCATTTTGTATTCACTCGCTCTGCTTTCAAAAATGTATACAACTTTGGTATAAGCTCTCTTATCAATTACACAACCCAGAAATCCAGAATATATAAAATAAATGGACCAAACCGGTTTAACTATCTTTTTATTAGAGTTAAATACACTAACAGATTTAGTCAAGGTGGCAAGTAATTAGTTGTGGTATATAATTATCCTTGGAGTATGTGGCAGTTGTTTATTTTAAAACAATAGGTTGATATACAAACCTAACTATAGCAGTCAAAGGCAAGTGTTTTGTTCAATAACACTAGGGTGTCTTTGTTAATTATGATTTTCAACATTCCCTAGCAAATTCCTAAAAATGAATTTACATAATTAGAGAGTATCCACAGACAGCCTGTTCGTTGGTGTGCTGCCTACTCCTGAATCCAGGAAATAGTGGAATATAGAGGGTCGTCCTCTGTGGCCTCTTGGATAAAGATAGGGAGGTTAATTATTTCTTTACCTGCCTACAACATTCTCATCAATACATTAGCTTTTCTGTTCCTGGAGCTCCCATTCTGTATCCACATGTTTCTCTAATGTGAATCGATCGGCTAACGCTACAAAAATGAGCTGAGGAATATATCACACCGATCACATACAATGGCCATCTTCATCCTGGGACACCTGTATCTTTAGCATCTCAGGAAAGCTTTCCCAAACTCACACACAGATTGTGTTAAAGAAATATTTTTCCCGGATCCTTTATTTCTGTATGTGCTTTTCCCTACCATGGCCTGCTTGATGATGACATTTCACATACAACCTCCTCCTTCTCAATTATGCTTCTGTTATTTTCACAAGACCAAGGCACATCCTGCATCCCAATAAGGTGCATGGCCCTATGCTGTCAAAAAGATCTCAGGAACAAGGAGAGAGTTATAAAGTTATAAGCAAAATACCTAAAGACTTCTTTACACAAGCTTAATGACTTGCCATACATCTTCATTAACTGCAATTCCCATTAAGAATACTTTTATAATTAAATTTTTTCAAAACATGTAATATATAATGTTATTGTGGTTAATGGTGGACTACTAATAAATTAAATGCTGCCTCAAGGCAGAATAAATGTTCGTGACTTAAAGCCTTATTGGCACAGGGAATTTAAAAAAAATGTGTAAAGTATAAATAATTTTTAAATGCACAGTATATTGTTTTCTCTCTCTATATATATATATATTCACATGTATACAATATTTATTGTAACAAATCTTTAGAAAAGTGAGGTTGAATCAAAGTTCAAAAAAATGCAAAATATGTAAATGTTTAATTCTTTCAATGAGTGATTGTAGACTTTAAATTATTAAATTTCAATATATTTAGAAGTGATGTAAAGTTCAAACAGTTTAAAATATGGTGGGGAATACATTATTTGCTACTAATTACACTCATGGTAAAAAATTGAGGTCAACATAAAAATGTATTGAGTATCAAAAATCATTTATAATTTCAAAAGAAAAGAAATAAAAGGGATTGAAAATCACCAGTCCACAGGCCATTCTGTTGGCCTAATCTGCCTGTTTTCTGCTCTCTAGTTATTGCTTTTTCTGTTCACAGACATTGTAGCTTTGTGCAAGCTCCTGGTGTTATTTGGTTCCCTCAAGAGGCAAACATGTTTGAAGTCATTTTGCAAGCCTTGACATCAGTTGCAATCTCTCTTTGAGTTTCTACCATGGCAGGTATGGGTCCTGATCTCAAGGCTCTGACATTGACATCCTAGGTTTATCAATAATTTATCTCCGCTGCCCAGGAAACAGAGCCTGACTGATGACCACCATTAGCTAATATTTGGATTGCTGTAGGAGTTCCATCCTCCCTCCTTGTATTACAGCTTTTTCCTGCTTTCTCATATTCTAAAATCTGTAGTTTTAAATAAGCATGGTAGATGGCATTTAATATGCTCTGAATATTTTTCATTCATCAGAGAATTTTATTGATAAGTACATGATTTGAATCTATGAAAAAATTAAATATCAGTTATATAAAATAAATATATGTTAGCAATGAATTAGTTACTTCTGATGGAAGGTAAAAAGAAACTTTAAAAAAAAGAAGTGCAATTTTATTGGGCAACTTAAGGACAAAAAACATATTTTTCAACTCAGGGTATCTATAAAGAATTGATGTATGATGATTAACTAGGATTTGAGTAAGAAAACTAGTGGTAGCTAACACTTTTTGAGCCCTATTATACACAAAGTATTTTATATTTTATTTTATTTTTAATTCTAAGAGATAGGACATGGGTTATCTTAGTATTTTAATCCCTAATTTTTAGATGAAGAATTTAGTTTTTGAGAAATTAAATAACTTACTGAAGTTCATATGAATACTAACTAGAAGAGGGGAAATCAAAACCTAAATCAACTGGATTCCAGACCACCTTGGTACCAAGTCTTGGAGATAGAATTTACCAGCTGATGAAGTGCAGAAGCACTGTTGTGAAGAAAGAAAGGAAAGCAATACAGTTTGGTTGACACGTAATGTTATGCATAGTGGAGCAATAGCTATAAACATAATAGCTATAAAGTTAGATCGAGCCTGCTGTGGAGGGTGCTGACCTGAGTTTGTGTTTGTCAAGATCAATATGATTTCACAGTCATTTACATCACGGAGAAGAATGACAGGCTACAGAAAACCCACATTTCATGAGCACGTGAAGCAAACATTTCACTGCCTCTGTTTCCCACTACATTAAGCATTTTCCAAGCTATTATTATTTTAATTTAATTGTGCTAATCTTTAAAGACCCGATGTTTTCTGTAACACAAGATGTGAAATTTGGGGAATGATAACTATTATCAGTAGTATCTATTTAAAACCCAAATTTTGGCAGAAAATTTAAATCCTGATAGTTCAAATGTGTGGCAACTATATGATTTTAAAATTAATATAATGGAGTCTCTTTAAAATGTTAGCTGAGTTGCTATATTTTACACATGGAGATGGCACTATAAATGCACTTGTATTTACGAGCATTTGAAAATACCAGTAGATTCTTAACCTGAAAAGATAGTAATCTCTAATAACCTAATTCGGGATTTGATCATTACGACCGCAGATTGCAATAACATTTTACTACTCTGAACCCATACTGCACCCTCTTGTCAGATTATACTTCCCCCCATATTTCTCAAAGTTAATTTTCAAAATTCTTTATAATAAATTGGTAGTGAATGATCAACTCACAATGTCCCAACTTAGGATTTTAGCATAAATGCAAACACATACTTTTAAAAAAGCATTATAAGAAATAGTCAAATGATATAAAATTTGATACCAAATGCAAAGTGACTTTATTCCCAACTATTGAGGTTCCTACACAATGAGCAATTCAACATACTATGAATCTCCTGGACTCAGTCCCACATCAGATCCAAAATGTAGACCAAGGTAACTTACTGGGTCCCATCAAATTCAGAGTATGACTTAGATTTTAACAAAGCAACCCTGAGGCATTTACTCTTAACTGGAGAGTGAGAAGTTTTCTCACAGACCTCTGAGAGAGCTAGCTTGTTGCTGCTGGTGCACAGACACTGATTTAATTCAAATATACAACAAAAGTTACTGGTGATATAAAGTTTATGCATTTCATTGAGAGAACTTGTTTTAAGAAGTTGGGTTTTAGGCAAGCATTGAGTCTCATACACAGGTTATTTCTTGGTTACTGAGTACAATAGTTTAGCTATCATTTTTGTCACCAAAAAGGATAGGAAATTTCATATAAAGTAGGCTCAACTGGAGAGAAAAAATAGAATTTCCTCTCTTGTACAATTAGATATTCTATTGGGTTGTTGGAAAAGTCATGACACATTTTTGCAGCGAAACACAGAGGAAAAAGTACGTCATGACTTTTCCGACAACCCAATATATGAGCTTCCTGGAAACATATACTATGTCTCTGCCTCTCTGTCTATCTCTCTGTCTATCTCTCTGTCTCTGTCTCTATCTCTATCTCTATCATCTCTCTCTCTATCACTATCACTATCTCCTCTCTCTCTCTCTCTCTCTCTCTCTCTCTCTCTCTCTCTCTCTCTCTCTCTGTGTCTTTCTCCATCCCTTCCAGCCATGTGCCTTTAAACTTACCAGCTACTTCTAAAGCTATGCATTTTGACATAGACTTACTATGACTCTGGAGATCAATGCTGTGCAGGGTCAAATTTTAGGAGATTTCTGAGGCACTACACCCACAACAGGGTCCTAAAGACATAAAGGAAGACCTCATGAGGATATAGTAATAAGCTGAAGAGTTATCTCCAAGAGGGATTGATAGAGTTGACTTGCAGAAAGGGTATTAGCTGATGTAAGGTGGATAGGAAACCAAAAGTATCTATTAGCATTGACTGCCAAAGGTATAACTAGATTAATTTTTTAGGAGAACACAGAAGTCTCAGAGAAGATGAACTCCTTGCAAAGTGGAAACAGGATAATAAAAATACTGCATTAATGAGTGTTAATTTATCTATAGCTTCCCTAAAATGAGAATATCATAAACAAATTTGTTTGTAGTTTTTTGTTTGTTTTAAACCCAGGTTAAAAAGTGTGACCCTCTAGACCAGGGGTCAGCAAACTTTTAAGATGGAAGAGCCGTCAGAGGTCAGCAAACTGTGGCTCATGAACTGTGGCTCTGAGGTAAAATTGAAAATGAAAATAAAACTGTCATAGTTTCACTTATAAAATTTTTAAAGGATATTATTCACATAATGGTGATTATGTAAAAATATATTTATGGCTCTCGAATAATGTTTAAGTTGTTTTGAGGTACAGGATTGGCTCTTCCAGGGGTCGGCAAATTTTTGATATGGAATGTACCCAAAGAGCTGCATGTGGCTCACAAGCCGTAGCTTGCCGATCCCTGTTCCAGATCAAAATCCCCTCTCAAGTTCTGAAACCTCTTTGTAGGAATCCCAGGCTAGACAAGATCTCCAGAATAAACATGGAAACTCCAACATCACTTATTTCTGGATTGAGCTATCCCAACTTTAGGACTTCTAAATGCGGACATGATCATACAAATCCCACAGAATTGAAGGAGCCACCACCAACTATTCTCCTGCTTAAGAGCATCCCAGGTCAGGGTGCAGATGAGGGAATTAATTCTTCTGTAGCAGATATAGGAGCTTAAGTAACTGGGACACAGAGCTTAGCTTGAAACTTTCTCATTAAATCTTTACTTTAAAGTCAATTTTTAAACTGCATTAAATCACATCTTAAATACAAATTCATAGAAGTAGACAAATAGGGTTCTCCAATCACTGGATATCATTTAACATAGAACTTAGTAGAACTACATTCAAAAGATTTTGTAAATTCTCACACAAACTGATAGCAATATATGGAACGAAATGAAATGTGATGTCCAAAATTGGTATATATGGCCTGAGCTTAAATTGGTTTTGTTTGTGAAAATCTAAAGAAAATGCTTGTTACTCTTGCTATTATCTTTCTTTATTTTTCAAAGTTTTAATCACAGATACCAATAATGCAAATATGCTTAGAACACTAATATAAATACTGTTATAACTAAGCCTTTGAGTCCTTATTTAGTTTTTTTTTAGTTTGAGGAGGGGTTGCATTGGCTTAAAGAGTATGAGCATTTCAAAGACTTTTTGATACTTTTAACCAATGAAATAGGCAAATATTATTGTAGTATTTAGTTTTAAATTATGTACAAGTATTTCAAATGCAGTGATTTTAATGCATTCACAGAGTTATGCACACATTCAAAAATCTAATTTTAGAATATTATCATCATCCCCCAAAGAAATCCTGTACCCAAAGCAATCACATTTCCTTACCCTCTCTCTGTCATCCCTGGCAGCTACCAACCTACTTTCTGTTTCTATGAACTTGCCTATTCTGGGCATTTCATATAAGTGGTCTTGTTATTATTTTTAAACATTCTTTGCTTACCATTAGTTATTGTTCAAAGATTACTTCAATAGGACCCAAAGAAAACATGACATTAAGTCAAATTAGTACCATTTTACCATTCTACAATTATATACATAGAAGAAATAATATGCTATTTCTATACTTTACTAGAATACATAGATAAATATAATTAGTATACAAAAATGAAATAATAAGCAGTAGAATATATTGCAAAAAGGAAAAGGAACAATTTAGTGTGCTTACTAAGCCGTATGGAAGCTCCCTAAAGAACAGCTATTTTTCTTTCCTTTGATAATCCTTTCCTGCTTGCTCATGCACACCTCCTAGCACTTGAATTCACAACTAAAGATTTCATGCCAATCCTTTTACTTAACACAGTAGGAAGGAATTAACTTACACATTTCAATAATATGCGGTGCTTAATTCCACTTTCCCCCAATATAAGCTCTTTTCTTAAATATTGTATAAGCCTATGATAATTTGATTTCATGTTTTCATTTAAATTATATTTATTAGTACCACTGAAATTAATCTTAATACAGCATTTTAAAATAATTCGAAGAGCAGCAGACTGGAAGTAACTTAAATTAAAACACATATCCTATCCTGAATAAGGGTTGCAGTTTCCTGCTCCTGTCTGTCAGTCATCTTACTCACTGTTTTGTATATTTCTGTCTTTTTGTTTCAGGTAGAATAAAACTCTTCAATACTTTCTGTAATGCGGGCCTTGTGTTGGAAAATTTCCTCAGTTTCTGTATGTCTGGAAAGGTCTTTATTTCTCCTTTATATCTAAATGATAACTTTGCTGGATACATTATTCTTGGCTAGTAATTTCTCTCTTTCAATAGTTTGAATATTTGGTTTCACTAACTCCTAGCTTGGAGAGAGTGTCTGCTGAAAAATCTGATGATAATCTAATGGGCTTTTCTGTATAGGTTATCATCTTTTTCACTGGCTGCCCTGAGAATTCTTTCTTTGTCATGAATTATTGACAGCTTCAATATAATGTACCTTGGAGAAGGCCTGTTAGGGTTGAGGTAATTAGGTGTTCTGTTTGCTTTTTGGATTCAAGAATCCAGTTCTTTCCACAGGGTGGGGAAGTTCTTGAAGACTATTTGTTCAAATACACTCTCTGTGCCCTTCTCTCTCTCTCTTCTCCTTCTGGTATACCCATTATTCTTATATTGCTTTTTTATGATGGAATCAGATAGTTCTTGTAGAGTTCTTTTATTTCCTTTACCTCTCAAGTCTGTCTCTGCTTCAATCGGTGCCATTTCCAGATTTCTATCTTTGGTATCATTTCTTTTCTCCATCTGGTCAGTTCTGTTTCCTAAGCTGGGTATTTCATTCATCATCTCTTTTAGTGAGTTCTTCAGCCAGAATTTCTATTTGGTTCTTTTTTTAAAGTCTCAATCTCTTTGGTAAAGTATCCATTGTATTCCTATATACTAACAATGAAATTTCAGAAAAAGAAATGAAAAAAAAATCCTTTTGCAGTAGCAACAAAAAGAATAACATACTGGCTGGCTGATTGGCACGTTGGTTAAGAGCTGGCTTGGGATGCCAGAGGGCCCCGGTTCTGATCCCACATATGAGGGCCAGTGACACTGCCCTCTACAGCTAAGTTGCTGCTGAACAACAGCTCAACCTGGAGCTGGGCTGCGTGAGTCACCGGCGATGGCAGGTGGGTTGCTATGGGCTACCGTGTGTAGCCAGCAGCCAATGTGAGCAGCCAGCAGCCACAGTGAGTGGTCGTCCAGAAGCCAGCGACTGATCTGCCTCACCCGGTAAGAGCGCAATGATGGTGCCAACTTGGGCCAGTGAAGCAACGTCCTCCACAACTAGACTGAAGAACAAAAGGATAGCAACTTGTCTGTTCCTCTTTCCCCAATTCCCCAATAAAAATATTAAAAAAAAAGAATAATATACCTAGGAATAAACTTAACAAAGGATGTGAAGGACCTGTACGCTGAAAATTACGAAACATTATTAAAATAAATTGAAGAGGATATGAAGAAATGGAAAGATATTTATGGATTGGAAGAATCAACATAATTAAAATGGCCATATTACACAAAGCAATATACAGATATAATGTTATCCCCATCAAATTCCCAATGGTGTTTCTTAGAGAAATAGAACAAACACCATCAGATTTGTATGAAATCACAAATGACCCTGAGTATCCAAAGCAATCCTAAGAAAAAGAACAATGCCAGAGATATCACACTTCTTGACTTCAAAGAGACAATGATCAAAACAGCATGATATTAGCAGAAAAATTGACACACAGACCAATGGAACAGAATTTAGAACACAGAAATAAAACCACATATATATGGGCAAATAATTCTTGACAAAGGAGACAAAAACATACAATGGAGAAAAGAAAGCGTCTTCAATATATGGGGCTTGGAAAGCCATGTGCAAAAAATGAAACAAGGCTACTATCTGTCACCATATACCAAAATTAACTCCAAGTGGATCAAAACCTAAACATAACACCTGAAACAATAAATTTCATAGAAGAAAACATAGGTATTAAACTTATGGACCTGGGGTTCAAAGGGGATTTTATGTATTTGACCTCAAAGGCAAGAGAAGTAAAAGCAAAAATAAATGAATGGGAATCTATCAAACTAAAATGCTTTTGCACAGCAGAAGAAGCCATCAACAAAATGGAGAGTCAACCAACCAAATGGGAGAAGATATTTGCAAATAATACCTCTGATAAGATGCTAATATGCAAACTATATAAAGATCCCATACAACTCAGCAACAAAATAGCAATCAAATTAAAAAATGGGCAGAGGACCTGAACAGACATGCAAATGGCCAACAGATAAATGAAAAACTACTCAACTTCACTAGCTATTAGGAAAATGCAAATCAAAACCACAATGAGATACCCCCTCACACCGATTAAAATGGCTATCATCAACAAGGCAAATGATTACAAGTGTTAAGAGAGGCTGTGGAGAAAAAGGAACCCTCATGCACTGCTGGTGGGCATGTAAATTGGTACAGCCACTGTGGAAAACAGTATGGAGCTTCCTCAAAAAAATTAAGAATAGAATTACCATATGACCCAGCAATCCCTCTTCTGGGTATCTACTCAAAAAACCTGAAAACATCCATAAAGACATATGTACCCTTTCGTTCATTGCAGCATTATTCATGGTGGCCAAGACATGAAAATAACCAGTGTCCTTTGATAGATGATTGGATAAAGAAGATGTGGTCCATATATGCAATGGAATATTGTTCGGCCATAAGAAAAGGTGAAGTAGTGCCATTTGTGACAGCATGGATGTGACAGCATGGATGTGACAGCATGGATGGGTCTTGAGATTATTATGATAAGCAAATTGTCAGACAGAAAACGTCCAGAGCCATATGATTTCACTCATTGCGGCATATAAAACTGAAAGAAACAAACGATCAAGCCAACAAACAAACCAAAATTCATAGACACAGACCACATTTTACTCCTTACCAGGGGTAATGGGAGAGAAAGGGAGGTAGAAGTAGGCAAAGGGGGTCAAATATATGGTGATGGAAGGAGATCTGACTTTGGGTGGTGAACTTACAAAGCAATGTATAGATGATGTCCTATAGAATTGTACACTTGAGATAATTTTATTAACCAATGTCACCTCAATAAATTTAATTAAAAATAAATATACCAAAATTATTTGGCTCCCTAAGAAAGAATATTGTTTAGAAATAATTACATCTTAGGAAGAAAAAAAAGGCTAGTTGTATTCCATTTTAATTGTGGATATAGGTTACCATACAAGAGGAAAGCTAAATGATTACTCAGGGGGAAAAAGAAAAGCATATATATATATATATATATATATATATATATATATATATATATATATATATATGAATATTTTATTTAAACTTTGAATTTAGTTATGATGAATTCCTTTTCTTATGTTTCTATAAAGAGCCTTATGGTGGCTCTTCATAGATTTTATATCCTGTAATAATACAAATAACTATGGTCCAGTTACTATAGTAATTAAAGGATGTATGCTATAAATTAAATTGATCAGGTCAAGTTAATTGACTTGTAATCCTGATTCTGTAACAACTGGTCAAATGATGTCACTTGATCTTTTCAAACTCTGTTTCGTTTCTGAAGTACTAAACCTATATATCACCTCAACATTTCCCAGATATTGAGCTATTTTATCCCTCATATAAAATTGAAGACAGATTTGAAAATGTTAAGTAAAACGTCTAAGTATTTTTTTACCTATTTTTTTTTACCAACCTTAAAATGTGCTGAAAGTAGTCAATCTTAGAATAATTTATAGTCATATATGTGAATAAAACCTTGACTTTTTTTAGTGACATTTCAGGGTTAATATTCTGCTTTCGACATTGTTCACATGCAAAAGATACTAAATATTTTTTTTCTTGGTATAAAAAATGGCTAAAGGTGAAAGTGTTTTGACTATTTTTTAGTTTTGAAGGGTACCTACATCATTTATTGTCCTAAGCAGGGTCCTTTTGAGAGTGAAATGAAGTGTTAATGAAACATATACCAAGAAGACAGTGGTTAAATGAGGATGTCCTGGGAAATCTGAGGCATATCTATTTGCAAATAGATATACAGGCATGAAAGAAAATAATCTTACAGGAGAACCTAAAGCTTTAAGGATTATCTGAGACATCTATTAGATGCATCAATAAACATACCTTTTTTAGTGTTTACTGGTAGCTTCCTAGGAAAGAATATCTCATTTAAACACAGTATTTTTTGTTATTGTTGTGGTTTGTCAGCCTGGTTCCATAACACACTTGTAACCACCCTTCAGTGGAAATGTCATTATCAGTCCAGATAATGTCAGGTCAACATTTTGGTTCTTTCTCCTCCAGTTTACAGATATCGGCTCTCTATTTGGAATATTCCAACCTCATCTCTCACACAAATGCATTTATGATTTTATTTACTCAACAAATATGTGTGTATATGTACATGTATTTACATATATGTACAAATAAATATGAATTAAAATTAAATCAATTTAAAATAAATTGATTTAATTAAATTCATCATTTGATTTATCTACCTCTCTATTATCTATCTGTTTATCTATCTATCTATCTATCTATCTATCTATCTATCTATCTACCTATCTATCATCTGTCATCTCTATCTCACAAAGCTTACAGCAATAGAATAGCGAAACAACTTTTCAATATGACACCAGGATTCCTGTCTGGTCTCTGCTTTGTCCCTTACCATCAGGTACAGCTGGTCCTTGAATAACATTGTTTCATCCAACATTGTTTCATTATAATGTTGATGAGATGTTATAGGAACTTAGCTCTTGTTTACATCAGTTAGCCTAGGGTAAACAGCCTAGAGTAAAACTGGTTTATCTCCATGTTGTTTTTCTAAAAATGCAAATACTATCTGTGATCTTAAGTGAAAACTTAGTCTCCAAGTTTGGTTAGCTGTCAAAAGGAGATAATAAAACTCTACTTGCAAACATATTGAATAGTTATGAAAAACAAACTCTGTGGTGTTATATGTAAAAATCTTGCAAAATATGACCAGACTGTTTTAAAATAATGTTTACATGTGTACCTATACCTATAAAATTTAAATATTATTTATTTGCCAGTTATTGTACAGCTATTTTACTGAGCCTCCCTTTCTATTGGGTTGTCAGACAAGTCATAACATATTTTTTCTGGTTTTTGTTGCAAAATGCATCATGACTTTTCTAACAACCCTATAAATAGTTTCATTATTATTGCAATTCCATCTCTCAGGGATTACTAGGATTTACCATGTATATGCATATGCATTTGTATATGTCCTATAGAGAATACCTAAGTCTCTAACAGTATAGCTATAATGAAAGTGTGTCCACATTGTAATGCACCACTCCCTTCAAGCCCAGTGCCATTTTACTATTAAGCTTGGCTTATAATATTTTGTAAAAATATGGTGAATGAGCATGATTTGACCTTTATAATAGAGACTTACTTATGACTGTCCCATATAATTCAACCTTCGGGTTTTCTTTTTTTTCATCATCACATTTCATATTTATAAAAATATTTTTCTAACAATGTTGGAAATTGAGGAAGAAATGTATGGGCTACTCTTTGGCAATTGCTTGGACTATTACATATATATATATATATATATATATATATATATATATATATATATATATATAATAAGTTATTTATTATTTATCTGAAAACAATGTAATAAGTATCCTTGCTTGTTTTCTGTCATTTTTGCTGTCCTAGTCATGATTAGAATGATGGAGGTGGAAAAGGGAATACATCACATATCAAGAAGTATGTGTCCCAGTTTTTGAATCCATATTACCCAGTGTTATCTAGACAGAGTTTTTTTTTTCTACATTGTAATAATATATTTTAAAATAAATACAAAATTTGCAGTGGACACTATGAATTAGAGATATAACTTAACAGTTGAAAATACACTAGTCTACCTAATGCATGCATTAGGGATAATCCCACCTCCTAATAAAGAGATACTGATTTATGTACCTCACACGTGACACACTTATAAAACTCCTATGCATTATTAAAACCCAATCTTTTATTGAATTATCTTTAAAATATTACATTTTGATGTGTGTTCATATATACATATACATTATAAATTTATTTTTATGAGTTTCAGGTGTAGGAAGCAGTGTAATAGACATTCACACCCCTCACAAAGTGATAACCCCCCCCCAATCTGCTACCCCTTTTACATCGTATATAACTATTACAATTACCGTTGACTGTATTCTCTATGCTGTACTTTTCATCTCATGAATATATATTTATACACATATACATATATACATATATATAATTATAGTTGACATTCAATATTATTCTACTTCAGCTTCAGGTGTACAGCACAGTGGTCAGGCATCTACATAATCTATGAAGTGGTCTCCCTGATAAGTCCAGTACCCATCTGACACCCTACATAATCTTTACATTATTGATTATATTCCCCATACTGTATTTCACATCCCCATGACTATTTTGTGACTACTAATTTGTACTTCCTTTTTAATTTGTGTATTACATCAAATACTGTATCATGCAGAAACTGAAACAAAGAGGGAAAAATGTTTACTTGTTTGTAGCTCATGGGCCAAGTCAGATCACTGTCATGGAAATTAATCCTTGTAGCCTCAATCTTAATGACAGGTTGTCAGCATATCACCAAGGCAGTGACACACACATATGGATGACAATAACGATTAATGCATTTCAAAATGTAGGGCTAAATAGGATGGCATAAACCAGTGTCTCTCATTGCTACATATGCTAATTATTAAAAAAATATGATGAGGCTTATTAAGAATGATGGGTTAATAATATTTCTAGTAACCCTGGAAGAACTATGCAACTTAAATTTTCCAAAATAAATGCAAAGTACTTCAATCATTACTTCAACACATTATTTTGCACTGAAATAGTTAACTTACAATCTTCATGTTTTTTTAAACATTTTCATAGATAGTTTTGGTCATTATCATATCCAAGCTCATGATATACCCATTTCATACATGAGAAGGAAGACTGAGCCAAAATATAGAAATAATGAGAATGCTCAAATGAAAGTTGAAAAATAAATAAATTTATGGTGATTAGATTTAAATATGCTTCAAAATCTAATATTAAAACTTGCCATGTTTCTTGATCAGAATACATACACAATGATTTTTCCCAGCCCAGGGTACCATAGGTTTTTTTGGTGAGTTCATGTTCTATATATTGTTGCCTCAGGGAATTTTCTTTATTTTACAGTGTAGTTGGATACAAAAGGGACAGTCTAATCTAGAAAATATATCCTGGCTGCATTTTGTGTTTAGTGCTTGAAGGACAAATATAACTAAGAAATTTTTCTTGTCAGTTCACTCCTTTAATCCTGTAGTTACAAAATAAAAATCTTATTATGTGTACTATATTCTCTTTTACCAAAAATGATTGTCCAGTACCCCCTGGTAATGGTTTTAACAGCTCCTGTAACCTAAAATCATTGTATTACCACTTAGTGTTTTTCGTTATAGTGTCTTTTGTGTGTCTTTAGCTAGAGAGGATAAGAAACACTTTTGTTCTTAAAGAAGTCACAATTTCATAGGAAATCATACAAGCCATTAAGAAGAATAAAAACAAAAACAAAAGCATTGTGCTATTTACCGCAATAAGGGTAGCAAAGAGAGAACAAAGAATAACTTTGCCTGTAGTAGATGATACTGTGTGAGTTGCATATAAGCCTCTATCTGGGGGAAAAAAAATGGATATTTAAACCAGCAAAGACCAATAAAGTATCATGACCCCAAAACTAAAAACATCTACATGTCATGAGGGAAATACAAATAAATCAACCTGCAGGGGGAAAGTTCTGATCCTGTAATCCACAGGAGAGAATATTTGAAATCCCAATGAACGTATGAATATATGAACTCCACTAGTAATCATGGGACTACAAATTAAAACAAGAATACAATTTGTCACTAAAATGATTGGAAGAAACAACCAGCCAAGCAAAAAAAAGAAAAAAAATTGTTGACAACAGAAATGTGGCTCTAGTAATACTAATCTTGGCTGTAACCAGAGGCAAAGTGATTTCCTATGTGTTCCTGATGAGGTTAAATATCACTACACTAATTTCAGCAGCAGTTTAGAAGTACCACACAAATTTTAAGAGTTGCATTGTTACTAATTTGTGCACACATATGTATAGAAAGACACGTATAATATATATTTGTAATAGCTATGACTTGTTAACACTATAAATATCCATTAAAAGAGAAGTTGTATATAACTTGTTCATACATTTATGTACTTATTTATGAAATGGGATAGTATTCCATAGTTAAGCTTAAAGAAAATCAACATAGTATTTATAGAAACAAATAGAAAGATTATGATTGTTCTGTACACCTGAGACTAATAATACAAAAAAGATTATGATTCTGTTTATACAAAGTGTTAATATGTGAAAAATTATAGTATATATATTCTATTCAGTCAAGATATATACATGTGATAAACTATAAAGGCCTTCATGGACATAACCATTGCATTACTTTTCTAGGGATACTGTAACAAAGTATCATAAACTGAGCTGCCTAAAATAACAGAAATTTATTCTCTCACAATAATGATGGCTAGAACTCTGAGGTCAAGTCCATCAGTAGGACAATGTTTCTTATGAGTGCTTTTAGGGAAGAATGCTTCTTTGCCTCCTCTAGCTTCTGGCCATTGAAGGCAATCCTTGGTATCCCTTGGCATGTAGCTGTGTCACTCCAATTCTACAGTCACCTTCACATGGCCATTCTCTCTCTCTCTCTCTCTCTCTCTCTCTCTCTCTCTCTCTCTCTCCCTCTCTCTCTCTGTCTCCCTCCTCTTTCTCTCTCTGTCCTTTTCTCACACCCTTCCTCCCTCTTTAAAAAACACCAGTCATGGCATTTAGAGTCCACCCTAATCCACTATGACCTCATCTTCACTTGATTACATCTCAAATACCTTATTTCCAAAACAGGTTTCATTCACAGGTAAAGGGGGCTTCAACATCTATTTTGGGGGGACATGATTCAATCCACAGCAACCAGGTATATATCTACAACTTCCAAATTCAAAAAAGAATGCGGAAAAGAGAGGAAGGTGGAATTAGATAGTGGCCAAGGTATTTCTATATCATTAACTGAATGTTTGGCACTTGCATATTCATTTTATTTAAGGTGATCACATAATATATTGTCCAAGCTAGGCCACTTCAAGGAGTGAATTGGGACGTGGTTAACCATTACTCATAAATCGCAGTCCTAAATCCGAATCATCCCAGGTAACCCAAGATCTATGAACATTCTAGTTTTTACAGTTTCATGTTCATAATATTTCAAAATAGAAAGACAATTTTATTCAGATTTATTCACAACAATGGTTCATGGCTTTTTTAAAAATTAGAAAAAAGTTCAGGTAATGCATTTTGAAACACACAGTCATACATTGTTTTTATTGAAACTTAAGCTGTTGTTGGACTTCATAGCATCTCAAGTAAAATGAAATATATCAAAAAAAAATGTCCCACCTTATACAATTCCAGAGCCTACATCTATTAAGATATATCAGTCTTCAGGGTTAGCCAGGAAATGTAAGGCAATGAAGATCGTTTAATACTTGTGTCACTAACTCTTATTTTAAATAAAAGACAAAATTTAGAAAAAAATAAAGTTAAAATTTTGCTTGGACTTAGAGTAGAAATGTCCCTAATAGTTGACTGTCATCTCTTAAGCCAGCACTTCAAAATATACTCGCTTATCTTTAATTCTGTTTATGTAGGAAAGACACACAAAGGTAGCCCACTACGTCTCCTTCCTTACTTAAAGAACTAAGCTGGTATTCCATTAGGTACTAATCAAAGTTTACCTTCCTTTAACATTAAAACTGACCATACAAGGTCAAGCAAATATTAATTTCTCCAAAAGTCTGTCTTGACAATTGCAGACCGAAGTTTTGCTACATCCTTTGGGCTCCCAAAGGGTATGTTGCTGTATACTTAATGCATTCTGTTCAATACAATAGTTGTTTGTAAAATATTCTACATCCATGTCAGTTTTTGAGACTATTTAGTTTAGAATAATAATCTATTCATTAGTGTATTCTCAGGAGCAATAGACAAAATATTTTGCACAGAGAAAGAGGTCGTTAAATATTTGTTGAATTCATATTGTTGATTGCATACAAGTGAAAGGCCACATGTAGCACAAAAGTAGGAGCCTTGGGCTTATTTACATTAAAGCTATAATATATTATTTCCATAAACATAATGAATAAGAACTTGTGCATTATTTAGAAATTTATTTCTGTATTATTTTAATATGTTATGATGATGAATCTGAATAACTTGTATATCTACATTTTAAATATTATTCGGTCTCCTCAAATATCCCTCCCATTGGCTCTTATAGTAAATGAAATATCCTATCACTGGTCAAAAAATCTCCAAAATGGGCTGGCCGAGTGGCGCATTGGTTAAGAGTTGGCTTGGGACACCAGCTCTGAGCAGCAGAACCCCAGTTCAGATCCCACATTGAGGACCAGTGACGCTGCACCCTCTACAGCTAAGATGATGAACAACAGCTCGACCTGGAGCTGGGCGGCTGTGAGTCGCCTGCGATGGCGTAGGCTGCAGTGGGGCTGCAGTGGGGCTGCAGTGGACTGCTGTGAGCTACTGGAGTGGCTGGCAGGTGGTGTGAGCGGCCGGCAGCTGGAGTGAGCTGCTGTGAGCCACTGTGAGCGGCTGTCCAACGGCCGGGGAACGACTGCCTCACCCAAGAAGAGCGCAATGATAATACCAACATGGGCCAGTGAAGTGATGTCCTCCACAACTAGACTGAAGAACAAAAGGACAGCAACTTGTCTGTTCCTCTCCCCCAATTCCCAAACAAAATCTAAAAAAAAAAAAAAAAAATCTCCAAAACTTCTCTACTATTTGATAGTGAACTCATTAGAATGTTAGAAATTCAAGTTTTATATTCTTCCAGATATTTTCATCTCAGCATAATTTCATTCAACCTACAGTGGCATATTCTATGTTTTTAAATATTCCCTGTAATCTTTCAGAAATAGCTTATCAAATGAGCAGGAGAGGCAATCATAGGTATTTCTAACTAACGAGAAGCAACGGTGTGATGAGCATGTGTTGACAGGCAGCGAGGCAAGGAATTGGCAGGAAGGAGAAAGAGGAAACAGAAATTCATATAATGCATATACTCTCAAAATGATGCCTATGTAATATTTTATTAAAGGTGATATTTTGACTTGACTTGAAGGTTAATGAAACATATTAGATAAAGAAAATTGAAAGCAAGACCATAAAACCTATAGAGAAGGTGGTCAAAACATGGCACCTTTATATTCATTTGTTGCCTTCACCAACTATGCAGAAAGCATGCCCTTGACCTCACCAGGTCATATGCAGACTTTTTCTTTCATATTGGCTACATTAGGCAAATAATAGGATACTCATTGACAGATGAGAAACAGTTTTCACATATAATCTGATACCATTGGGAAAGCACTTTTCTCTCATCTGAATAACACCATGAAGGTAGTTTACAATTGGTCATATTTCAAGTTGGACAATTATTTTCTTAGTGACTATTTCTATCTGAAAATGCTGTGATTTGCCTGGTATTGAAAAGTAACCAGTGATATCCATTTATTTATTGTATTTATTCATCTTCAAGTACATGCCCACATGCTTTTTCAGATTTGTAGAGTGGTCATTTGAATACGATGCCTGACAATTAGGTTGACAAACTCATCCTAGAAAAAATGCTACATACTTCATTGCTGAATATCACTATGGTCACCTTCAAAGTACTCCGCTTAGGAAACTACGCACTGATGCTCGTGCTTAGTCCACCCTTCAAAGCAATTTGGGAACGCTTTTCCTGGCATGGCCATCAGAGCTGTCGTTGTATTACCCTTGATGTCCTGAATGTCCTCAAAATGTCTTCCTTTCAATATTTCCTTTATCATCCAGTAAAGAAAGAAGTCATTGAGGGCCAGATCAGGTGAGTAGGGAGGGTGTTCCAATACAGTGATTTGTTTACTGGCTAAAAACTCCCTCATAGACAGTGCACTGTAAGCTGGTGCATTGTCATGATGCAAGAGCTGTGATTGCATGTGAAAAGTTCAGGTCGTCTAACTTTTTCACACAGCATTTTCTGCACTTCCAAATAGTAAACTTGGTTAACTATTTGTCCAGTTGGTACAAATTCATAATGAATAATCTCTCTGATATCAAAAAAGATTAACAATGTCGTTGCAACACGTTTGCAAACTTAATTGTCAGACCTAGTATTACTCTCTGTCAGGAGCAAATAGTAAAGAAAAATGTCTCCTTTTCTTCTCCCCTGCTCTATGATTGCTCATTAGCAGTTTAACACTTTATGTATTCACACATGTATCTGTAAGAGGTGAGCATCCCTGTTTCAATTGAGAGCAATTACATACATTTTTGTTTGATTTTGCTAAATGCATTTTTTCTGCTAAAACCATTTTTTTTCCTATATTTAGAACTTCAAAAGCTAGTTGAACTAAACTTCTAAGGAAAACTGTTTATATGTCTAACTGAGCAGTAAATGTGGAGGTGCATTACCCTAATTATGTTGACAAGTGAATTTGCAATCAATAAATTAATTCAATTCTAAGTAACTAGCATAATAAGTATGGCTCTAAATAAGATAAAAACTCAAGGGAAAAATGTGAAATACTAAGATTATTGAGAAGAACTAATTGGCATTACATGTTTAACTTTATTTTTAATAGCAATTTGTATTATTCCAGCATATTCACAGCATTATCTCAATTATATAATGTTTTACATAATCATACCTCTAACTTTATGGTGAATCACCAAATGAAGTTGAAAAATTTCCTCTGAAATACTTGAAACAGGTAAAATTGCATTAGAAAATTATGCAGTGAAACTTTTTTGTTTAGCATCAGGGAAATACAGGCAGTGCAAAAGTTTATTAACATTCCACAACAATACCTTATATTTTAATAGAATTTTAACTAAATAATGAGATATCCATATGTTTGTGGTAGAGCTATTCCCTGAACTGTTTATAAAATATTCTGTGCATGTCTGTAGATCTGCAATGCCTGAGGGTGCAGCAGTTATGGACAGTTTTGGTCATACGGTCCTCTTGGCATCTGTGTTCTTCTGGCCATAGAAACACACAAGAAGTTATCATAAGTTTGACATAGCAGAGGACATCACACTTTTTGGAATTCTTGGTTTCATGATCTTTCTGTCATTCTTTTCACTGGCAAGAGAATGTTAAAAATATTGGCGACTCTAACAAACCAAATGTGTAAAACAATCGTCTCATATGTTGTAATGCACAGACCCTAAGGTGATTCTCAGTATTCCCACCTCATGGTAAAATCATCCCCATGGGTGTGGGCAGGACCTTCACTTGCTTCTAATGAACCCCTCAATTTGGTCACATTATATGGCAAAGAAAATGGGACATCACTCTTATGATTTCATATCTTTATGCGGAAGACTCCATCTCAGCGACTGTAATGAAAGGCTTTTCTTGCTGGCCTACTGAAGCAAACAGCCTCCTGGAGAAGGTCATCAAGAACATGTGACTGATAGGGCCAGCCGAGTGGTGCGATGGTTAAGAACATGTGACTGCTGGCTTGATCTGTGGGCTATTGGAGGCTCCCCAGTCCCTTCTGTGTGCTTGGAGTGTGGGCTCCGCTTACCTTCTCCTCCACAGAAGCTGCCCAAGGCTGCATCCTGGAAGTAGTCATGATGTGAGAAGACCATATGGACGGGGTGCAGGACCGAACCCTGTAAAGGCCTCCTGTGCACTGAATAGACCCAGTTAAAGCCGCTATATAAACTTTTAAGGTTTGGCAGAGCAGGTCCGGAAAACTACTTATCATGCAGCCACCTAAGACAAGACTCCTTAAACCTGCCGCCTACCAGCCTGGAGTTAATCGTCTGCCTTTTTCTTCAGTCCCTTGCCTTGCCCTCATGTAAGGGCCAGTTTGAAGGGAAGCTCCCAACCAGGTTTTTGAGCCAACACTACCATATTGAAGAAGGGGGTACAGGTGGCCTCTAGGAATCCTGCTGAGCAGCCTCCAGGACCTCGGGGTGGCCCTCAGCCAGCAGCCAATGAAACCCCACGCTCTCTGCCATTCAGCCACAAGTAAATGACATCTGCCAAAGACTTGAATGAACTTGAAAGCAGATTCTTCCCGAGTTGAGCTTAAGGATGAGAACACAGCTCAGCTGACACTTTGGGTGCAGCCTTGTGAGACCCTAAACAGAGTCCCTACCAAAGGTGTGTGCGGACTCCTGCATGCTCTGAAACAATAAATGCATGTTGTTTTAACTCATTAAGTTGGTGTTTTGATAATCATGCAGCAATAGAAAAGCGGTACACATATGTACATAACAATAATCACATATATCCACATTAAAACATGACATACCAAATAGAGCAAATAGATATAACCATTGTGTATGTCATCATTTTCTTATCTTTTTTGATAATCAGTGCCAAAATGTAGGTTTAATAAAAAAGATGACTTGTTTCAGCCATCTTAAACACACACATTTGACCAGGCCACAAATAAATCAGGTCATGCAGCCACCTGTTTATAATATCCTGAATCTGAGTAGATTTTTAAAAGCTGCTTGGAGAAGAAAATGGTAGGTGGGAAAGGCCACATGTGTGGAGCAAATCTAGGTATAAATATCAGGAATACCGCAAGTGGAAGTTTCAGAGCTGTTTCTACCTGCCACTCTCCACCCCCAGTCTACCCAGGCCAAACTTATTAAATTGAAGAATTCATCTATTGACAAATGCTTTGGGACTTCAAATTTCATGGAACAGAATCCATTTTCTTTTTTTGTTTTTTTCCCTAAGATTTTTTATTGGGAAATTGGGGGAGGGGAACAGACAAGTTGCTGTCCTTTTGTTTTTCAGTCTAGTTGTGGAGGACGTTGCTTCACTGGCCCATGTTGGTATTATCATTGTGCTCTTCCCGGGTGAGGCAGATCGCATGCTGGCCACTGGACGGTGGCTCATGGCAGCTCACAAAAGCACATGCCCGCCGCAGGCCAGCCCCACTGCAGCCTACACCATCACCAGCGACTCACAGCAGCCCAGCTCCAGGTTGAGCTGTTGTTCAGCATCTTAGCTGTAGAGGGCAGTGTCACTGGCCCGCATGTGGGATCTGAACTGGGGCCCTGCTGCTCATAGCTGGTGTCCCAAGTCACTCTTAACCAACATGCCACTCGGTTGGCCCCAGTATCCATTTTCTAACAATGAATAGATCCATATGGGTAAGAATAAACTCATTTTTTTATAACTTACCAAGAAAAAAAAGAAAGTATTTTCGACTCCCAACAATAAAAATCAACTTATATAAAAAGATATACCCTTTTCAAACAGAAGACTATTGATTTGGATATGACATATTGAGATATTCAAAGATATACTTTACACATGCTAGTCTAGGAAAGATCAATACAATTTGAATGTCTTCACCTCAGAAACAGTCTGTGAAATAAACGTGGATTACCTATCAAAACAACATACGTTTTGTGTCAAATTAGGTTATTTGATGAGGAGGTATCCATTGGAGCTTTCAGCTTCTATACATGCTGGAGATACACTAAAAGTGTAATAATGCATGGTTGGAAAGTGTTATAGATAACAATGAAATGGCCGTTGACAAACAGTGCAATGAAAGATTTATCATACAGCTTACCTCTGTTAATCAAACAGTAGACTATAATAGAATAGTATGTATGTAGTAGCAGTTTTCTCATTACTTTGCACTGAATTTTTTAGGAGGGAGCAACAAATAAAATATAGAAAACTGAAGCTCCCTATATTTTCTCATTGAAGAAATTTCTCTCATGTGTTCAGTGATCAGTACACAATATGGATTAGCTGTTGTGATTTCTGTATCTCTCTCCAGCTCACTGGGTTATACCAAAACGAATTCATATACTTGGGACTCTTATCCAATCATTAGATTTTAATACAGTGATTCAATGTTTTTGATGTGTGAGTGGAGGCAGGACAGCAAGCCTTTGTTCTTGACAACTCTTGCTCAACCTTGTCTATAAAAAACTATTGCTGAGTAATTTTGTTGAATAAATTTAAATTTACCTATGTAAATGAGGTATATGGGGAACATACACTTGAAATTCTCAGAATCCTAAAATAGCTTAACGATAGGTAGAAGAAATCAAGATTTTTCAAAAAATGAAATAAAATCATTTATTTTATTTATAAATAAAATCATGTCGTTTACTTTTATTTTAATGAAATATATTAAATAACTTCAATTTTATTATTTAAATATAAAATAATGGAACATTTAGATAAACCATAAAAGAAGAAAACAGTAATTTAAACCAGAAAGTTTGGTTGGCTGTACATTTATTATGGATTATCATTGCAAGGCAAATAAATGGCTGAATATCTCTAATTTACATTAAGGATAGATAGGCAATAGAGCCTCACTTTGTGCTAGACATATCATGTCTAAAATAGAATAAAATCCTACAAGAATTCAAACTGTAATAAAATGTCATTAGGACTCCAGTAACCCACCCAGCCCAGTTCTCAAGGGATCAGATTAATGCTCTTGTCTTTGGGGGATATTGAAAAAGACACAAGTATGATAAAGCAAGGATGTTCTTCTTGGGAGCATCTTGAATGTTCATAAGGCAGTGGGTTGTTCCCTGAGTCCGTGGGGGTATTTTTAAAACAGGAGACTATACTGATTTTGTTGTCTAAAGTGCACCCTCTCTGGAACCATGAAATTGGCCTCAAATATAATAACTAAGTTTCCTGGATTCATTCCTGGAAGCTTCATCTAGCCACAGGAGCAGAAACATTTGGGTTATTGAGACGGACCTGGAACACGACACGCGAGCTGCCTGGGTTCTCTCTAAGTATTTACTCTCAGGAAGTCACAATTGAAGTATTTAAAGAATCTTTTTTTATTTTTATTTTTATTTCATGTAATTAAGGGGCCTGATACATTAAATAGGAAGTTGAGAGATAAAAGGCCATTTAGATGATTTGCATTTGTTATCTTTGATCCAAAGGAGCACAATGCAAAATTAATATAGAGAATTTGTTTTGAAATAAACCTTCTGGTAATGAGATTTTATTAAAATCGTCTTGGATGTAAGGACACTATCATTTAAGTTAATCAATGATAGTCTGCTTGATTATTTCTCCAAATATTGAGGAAAAAGGTTTTAAACACTGGGTGTAAGTGGATTTGATAACCACTCTCAGGAGCAATCCCATTCCTGATATTTTATGCTTTTTGTGAGCCATAATCTTTAAAATGCTAGGTCGATAGGAATTGTGAGACTATGTATAGGGAAAGTAGGATTCTCCTTTCTTGAATACAGTAGAATGAGAAGTTCTTGAGGGTTTGTGTTAAATAGACTTAATTTAAAACCTTGGTTCAGTCATTCATTTCCAGGCTAAGTGATTCTAGGTAAGCTACTTACAGTAAACTCTTGGGAATTAACTTTCTTCATCTATAAAATGGGGATAATAAGAGAAAATTACAGAGTTATCAGTAGAGTCACATGAACACATGATTATAAAATGACAATCACAATGCTGTAAAAACCCAATCACAGTAGAGGAATGTGTCAAATAATCAGAAAAGATACATTATGCTAAAAACTGAAAATTGTGTGGCTGAACTGTTTAAAATATACAATAAAACTGAATATAGCTCTCTAAAATATATAAAGATATATGAATGCTGGACAATGTATTTATGAATTTATCTATCTGTCTGTCTATCTATCTATCTATCTATCTATCTTAGACTTTTACATTAATTACTGTGTAAAAGTCTCTCGTAGCCCTTTAATTTTGGATTTGTCTCAATGTCTTCACCTACAGAGTGAACCTTGGGGATTTAACCATTTCTCAGGCACCTATTATCTGTCTCGCATTGCTTACTGTAGTTGTTTTAAAGTAATGTAACATCAGTAAATATTGTTTTGATTTACTTCAGAAATAATTTGTGTTTTTATCCTCAGTGATGTATATATACCATCGAGTGAACAAAATTGTGTGCTTCTATTTCTATCGTTTAATATGATCTTTGAATATAGCTACACATCTGTTTTATATTTTGTGTTGATAAAACATCACTTGTTAAAAATCTAGGCAAGGGCACATTTTTGCTCCATGTTTTTAGTAAGAAAAATACACTACACAGGAGGAACCATGGCTCCTATTTCACAGGGGAAATTACTTTTCTGTATGCAGTAGTGTTTCTTATGATATTTTAATCTCAGATGAGAGTAGATTAAACAAAGATCTTCAAGCTTGATCAGTTGCATTTTTAATATGAATTTACTTATGTGCACTATAACCTAATTTGTGGCCATTGTGGATCATAGACCAAATTCCAGAATAAACAATTTTAAACAAACAATTACTTTGTTTGTTTTAATGATATTTTTTTCAAGTATCTGTCTGTTGCACAGTATCAGATTCTGGGGATAAAAGCACAAATAAGCAATAGTCACTGACCTCAAGAACAGATTACAAAACACATTAATTCAAACAGATATTTGTCATCTAGGAGATAAAGGTTGCTATGGAGACACGTATAATGTTGTAAATTATTGGAAGAACTTAGCCAGGGAAACTCTGTTTTATCAAAAAGATTCATTAGTAAGGTAGATAAATAATCTCTTAGGAAAAATAATTCATGTAGAATAGAGAAGAATGTTAAGACAAACTTAGAAGTTTTGTGCCTAAAGGCAATTATCAGAAATTCAACAAAGAAGACAATATCTCTCAATTCCAAGTATCTATAAATTCTAAGGAGCAGATATGTGCAAACAGAGCGTGTGGCCTTCTCTCATGAAAATCACAGGAATATTGAAAAATGACAAGATATAGATAGTTCACTCTGAGTCAGCAAACATTCTCAATATATTTTCACCTTGAGCCATGCCCAATGGAAACAAACACATAAACATGCCCAAATTTTCCCCAGAGAGTCACTCTCTTTTGATTGTTCTACTATAGTAGTTTGAATAATATGCTTACCTTCACCCCTCTCTTACCTGAGGTTTTCTGCTTTGACAGAGCCCAAATGATCTTCCAAAAATACTTCAAAAGTTGAACAATTAAAAAAAAATGCCTCATCTATTATTGCAAAAATGTAACAGTAAACTTCCTCAAAATAAGAAAAAAATAATGAGAGCAGGTGTTTATTAAAAAAACAAAAACAAAAACAAAAAAACAAAATCAAATGGAGTCCATAATAATAAAATTTAAATACCTGGAGATGTTGCAAAAATAAGAAAAAATAAAATTGTAATGCAAATTATTGGGGAATTTGTCTTTGTGCATGCATTTTAATTGTTTAATAATTTTACTTCAGTAGTTAAATTATGTAAGCAAACATAAATTACTAAAGCCATAAAATAAGTATAATACAAACAGCTAACTTTTATTATGATAGCCAGGCACAAGTAAAATTATAAATATTACAGTTTTCTCCTAATTCTATCTCCTGGTACTCACCTGTGTGTTTTCTCTTCATGCTATTTGTTTTCCCTAAGTTTGGCGTGATGCTCTGGTCTGTACATGTCACTCCTCCCACCTCACACCACCCTCAGGCCCAGGCAGCCTGCTGCGAAAGCCTCAGCCCACTCCCTGGTGACAGGCCACATAAAGCTGACAAGATGGAGCTGCATCTGCAGTGTGATTCCTAAAACACCTACAGGGTGTTTCCCAAAGAGAAGAAAATGCATGGAAAGGGGTTATGTTTCACACGCCATTTCTCCTTCCCAATCTATGGTTGGGAATAAATGCTGCCTTCTGTGTTGAGATGAATGAGTAAAAAAGAGGACTCAGGGCAAGAAGATTGCATACCAGGGTTCTCTGTGGGAAAAAAATCAAACAAACCAACCCTAGGGTTAGGGAAGAAATGCACCCCTGGTCAACAAGAATTGATAGTGCTTCTTGAGCCTGAGTGGAAAAGCTCCCTCTTCCCAACAATTTTGTGTTTGAGTTGTCCAGCCTTGCTAAATGGTGTGATTTGGCACCTAAATTATTTAATATGGCCACACTTATTTATTCAGTCTGTTTTCATGAGTTCAACATTTTTTTTTCCCCCAGAGAATAAATCCCTGTCTTCTGTTGTGACTGGGAAAAGTTGTCTCATTGCAGAATTCAGATGAATTAGTTTTCTATTGAATAACAAATTACCATAGACTTAGCAATTTAAAACAACATCCATTCATTATCTCACAGTTCTGTAGTCAGAAGTGTAGGCAAGCTCAGATGGGTTCTCTGCTTTAGGGTCTCGAAGGCTGGACCAAGTTCACACAGGCTGCATGCTTATCTGGAGACTCCCAGGAAGAATTTGCTTGCAATTCTAGTTGTTGACCAATTAGTAATCTTAATTACATCTGTAAAGTTCCTGTGTCATGAAAGAGAACATAATCGATGGTTTGGTATCTTCTCTTATTTACAGTCCCCTGAATTAGGGTGGGAAATCTTGGGGTGGGTGTAGTTTTAGAATCCTGCCTACCACAAGTCCTAGCCTTCTCCCCTACCTGAAGGGTCATTTCTGCATTCAGTGGAACTGGGTACCCAGGTTTCTGACCCCACCAACTTGCTCCTCATTGGCAGAGAAGCAGGTGTTCGTTTTGCCAGCCCTGATGCACCAGTCACCATGCTCTCTCTTGCTTTCCGCTATAGAGCCTTAAGGACATCTCTCTCTTTGTCGCCAGATTGTCTACTCATACTCTGTTCTTTTTCTATTCCTATAGCATAATTGTGTGGGTTTTTAAATGGTATCAGAGATGAAGGTATCATTCAATTCACTGTGTTTAAAAGATGTCCACATTACTTGCTCTCAGCTGTACTGCATGTTTATTAGGGAGAAATAATAAGCAGTTAACATAAATGACTAGGGGGTGTGTATACAGTCAGATAAATGTGATCTTTCTGGAGGCAGCTTCTGCTAACGTTTGCTTTCAAAGAAACATGGCTGCGGGAAAGGGAGGGAGGGAAGGTAGTGGCTCATCGTCACACTACATGTCTGTACACAGTTTACTTTTATCTTTTATATTTTCTTCTTTCCCTACTCTTCCCACATGTGAAACACACGCAAGCAGACATGACCCAAAATGTGATCTTCCCAGCTATGCACAGCCCTTTTTAAATGTTGTTTCTATTTCTCTGACAGCTTTTTAAAACTAAAAGTAGCTACTCTAAAAAATCTGAAGAAAAATATTTTATATCTACGACAATGTGATTAATATACTTTCATAGTAAAATCAAGCTATATGTTGGGGAGGGAAAACATATATAGTACTGAAAGCTTTGCAACATCATCAAAAAAAACCAAACACAAGTGTGTGAAAAGTTATGGCCCACTCAAATTAAATAGTTTCCACACTCACTTGGGTAAGGCATCATCCTAGGAACTTCTCTCTCAGAAGATGCCCGTACCCAGTATTCCTGGACCTGGCAACTATAGTACATGTTCCCTCATCTTACCAGGGGTGCTAGTTTTTCTTGTTTCCCCTGTCAGTTTCTCCCTGTCCCATCTTCATTTCTCTCTGTAGTATAAACACTTTGTGACCCCTAGTATATATCAAACTTTTCATTAAAAGAGGAAATTACATATCCAAGAGAAGAAAAATGTAAAAATCGACCTTTCTATTTTTGCTTTAAATTTTGATGTTTGTTTCCTCTCAACTTTAGTAAGCAATGATTGAGAAATGTAATTGTATACTTTTAAAGTTTACAACATGATGATTTGATATACATACACATATTATAAAATGACTAGCAAGATAAAAATATTTATAACATTCATCACCTCACATAGTTAACTCTTTTTGTGTGTATATAAGAATACTTAAGATTTACAATCAGCAACTTTCAGGAATACAATATAGTATTATTAACTATAGTCACCATACTCTACATTAGATACTCAAGAACCTATTCTTCTTATAACCTAAAGTTTTTACCTTGTGACTTACATCTCCCCTCAGCATTCTGACAACCAACATTCTATTGTGTTTCTATGAAGTCAACATTTTTTTTTTGTTTTCAGGTTCCATATATATATATATATATATATATATATATATATATATATATATATATATATATACTTTTTTTATCCATTCATCTGTTGAACTTTTAGGTTGTTTCCATGTCTTGGCTATTGTGAATGATGCTTCTGTGAACATGGGAGCTTAGTTATCTCTTCAAAATACTGATTTAATTTCCTTTGGATATATACCAAGAAGTGGAATTGCTGGATCATATGGGAATTTTGTTTTTATTTTTTTGAGGAAACTCCATGCTGTTTTCCATTGTGACTGTACCAATCTGCGCCAATTAACATTCTCACCATCAGTGTATAAGAGCTGCCTTTTTCCACATCCTTAGCACTTAACACATCTTGTCTCTTGTATTTTTAGTGATAGCCATCCTAACAGAAGTGAGGTGATCTCCTATAGTGGTTTATGATTTGTATTCTCCTATGATTAGTGAGCAAAGTTTGTATACCTCTTGTCCACTTATATATTTTCTTCAGAAAAATGCCTATTCAGGTCCTTTGCTCATTTTTAAAAATTGGGTTATTTGCCTTTTTGCTATTGAATTGTGTGAGTTTTTATATATTTTGGATATTAACCCTTTATGAGATATCTGGTTTGCAAATATCCCCCATTCTGTAGGTCACCTTTTCAAGTAATTGATTGTTTCCTTTGTTGTGCAGAAGCTTTTTATTTTGATGTAGTCCCACTTATTTATTTTAGCTTTTTATTGCTTGTGCTTTTGGTGTCTTAGCCAAGACATTATTGACAAGATCATTATCAAGGATCTTTTTCCTATATTTTATTCTAGAGGTTTTACAGGTTTAGGCCTTACATTTAAGCCTTTGATCCATTCTAAGTTAGGTTTTGAGAGTGGTGTGAGATAGGGGTCCAGTTTAAGTTATGTCACATTGAAGATCTGTGTTACCGTTTTTTTTTTTTTTTTCCTACAGTGTGATACTTCATGGGCTTGTACATCTAATATGTATGACTTCTTATAAATTAGAAATTTTATACCAGGACATTGAATAAACCCAAATAATATGTTTTATTTGTGGTGATGCTTGACAGGTTTTCAGGATCGGTTAAATTCAACAGTTTTTCTTCTTTTCATCTAAATTCTAGAATAAGTAAGTCATAGACCACAATTCTTTTCTTTCCTTCTTATGAAATTAATTCATTTATATATTTAAAACACATTTGCTGAGGTCTAGCAATGCCCAAGTACTATTCTAGTCATTGGGGATTTTAAAATAATATTGGTAATGATAACACTAATAATAACAAGAGCAAAAGCAATCTTTTAGGGAATCATGGCTACTAGACGATATACAGGCATCAAACATTATGGTAATCATTTTGTATGCATTATGGAAATACCTGAAGTTTCACATTTTGTTCCTCATTGAGGAAGCAGAGCCTAAATAAATTCAGCAATTTGCCAGAGGTAAAAAAATCTAGGGTCAGGTTTGAGCTCCTATCTTGGGTCTATCACAAATTCTGTGCTCTTAACTGAGATAATATGCTGAACTGCATTAATCCAAGGTAGTCATGTTCATGAGTCTGGACAGTAGACTTAAACTTAATCATAACTTTATAACTTAAGGAAACACCCAGAAACTTAGAGGTCCTTAAACACAAGTCTCATGATCTCTCAATTATTTTCCGAATAGTGTGGTTTATCTGAACTTCTTTACTTTCTAAGTTAGGTCCCAACATTTTTGAGGAACTAATATGTGTTGAGAATGGACAAAAGAAATGGCTAAGGTAGAATTTGGAAGTAATGTGCTTTTAGCAGAGGAAAGTCCTGGATTGTTACTTTAGGAAGCTCTGGATAAAAATAAATAAATAAATAAATAAATAAATCATACATACACACATGCATACAGACATACATACATACCACCATGGACGCAGTGGGTCCTAATGATGGGAAAGGTTGGGTCAGAGATGAAGATATAATACTAGGTTTCAGCAAAGAGCACTTTCGTGTAGTTTATCATCTCTTAATTTTCGATTCCCCCATTCTTTTTCACTAACAGAACCACCACTATCAGCCACAACTCAGAAAGGTGATTGACTATACCATCAGTATCCGGGGAAAATCATATATCATTTAAACCAATCAAATTATTCTCCTCACTAGTGGCTGATTTTGCCCTAAGTATATGCTGTGTATCAGTGATTTTGCCCTAAGTATGCGTTGTGTATGGGTTTAATATGATTTTAAATCCACTTGTTTATGACTTAAGTTGTTTTACTCCACCCGTTTATGACAAAGGAAAAAAAAGTACTTGATCTAAATCGGAAGTAAGTTGTGTCAGGATGTCATCATTCCACTCTGCTTTGATGTAAGAAAGAGGTCCGAGGTATGTCTGCCTGGGTGTCATCATACTACAGCTGTTGTCATTGATAAGCACGCCCCCTCCCTCCGACTCTCCCCACTGGGGACTTATTGATACGAACATGTGAAGAAGCAACTATGACAAGGGAGCATTTAGGGTATAAATACTGAGTTTGTGAGGACTATTTGAGAGGGTTTTTTTGGGGAGCGAGGCTACTCTGCTAACCAAACAACTTAAGACACTTGCACACTCACTTTTGTCTTTAGACAGTGGTGATAAACCTTTTGCGGCCCCATGAAAAAGATCAGTTCGCACCAACACTGGTGTCTTAGTCCCCAAGCAACATGCTCGAGAAATAGGGGATCTTTGTGTTTGTGCTGACAGCTGGAAAGCAGCTCCTGGTTGGACACCAACTCTCCCCAGTGCCTCCTCATAGAAAAAGGTACACATTAAATCTGGGCTTTATTGCTTCACCTCCCCTGGCCTGGAACACTAGCGTGATTAATCTGGCATTTATTTGGAGTGTGTGATTTCCTTATTTGGCTTATTAGGAGATATTACCCTGTATGTTACTGGCTTGTGACGTTATTATAATTCCCACAACAAACCTGTGCTAAATAAATGGCTGGCAAAAATTGAATCAGTCTCTAACGATAACTTTGCTGCCTCCTCAAAACAAAAACAAAACCAAACAACATGATACCCAAATCTGCAACTCATAAGAAATCAAGTGTAGTATGTGGTTGAAACCTTCAGGAAAGATTTTTTTTTTCTTCTTAAAAACAAAGTAAAAATGTATCCTTTCTATACCTAGGATTACATCGAACCTTTAAGGATGTCAGTCTAACATAAAAGAGAATTAATCTGAATGTGTAAGGACATCATTGAGTGGCTGATATGAAAACACATTACATGATTCATTTCTCATATTTACATTTGTTGCTTTAGGTAAGTTCTGCCCAACTCACTTCCTTGAAATATCAAGATGTACTGAAATGTAATCACTGAGCTGCTTCCACTATAACCTGTGCAATGTTAGCTAAGATATAAGATTTAGTGAGCTAGGGGATAAGCTAGCTTGAGTAAACTAACTCAACAATAACAACTCTGAATTTACTCTCTCCATTAGGTCTGAAATTAGCTGTTTACAGTGCATGGATTTGCATACATAAAGAATTTATGAACTGCATTTTGCTGATTAACAAAAGTTGTCTGTTAGGGTTTCGGGTAATTTATTCTTTTTGAATTGGTTTAATGCAAACCAAAGAACTGAGAACTTACCCCGTAATTATTTATCAATTGAAAGTAAAAGAGAAAATAAAAGATCATTTAATTCTTTTCTCCTAGTCGTCCTGCCCTTTGATCTCTGTTTTATTGATGTGACCCATGTTTCCTCAGACCCAGAAGCAGGTTATAAGATATTCTAATTCATGTAATCAAAATAAAAAGTGAGAGGAATCAAGTCTTTGGTTGAAAATCAATGTTTTATTCCTCTGACTCAAGTTAAGCAAAGTTCAGTCTAATGCTACTTCAATAGATAAATAACCACGAGTCTTCATTCGTATTTTGCGTTCTTTCATAAAACAAATATTTACTGAATACCTATTTCTGTTCCAGGCATCCTTCTAGGTATTTAAGAAGTAAGCAAAGTAGAAAAAAAATAGTGTTCCTAACCTCATCAGACTTCCATTGTAGATGAGGAAATATAGGAACAAGTAAATATATTAAGTCAGAAGTCATGTAGAAAAACAAAGTAAAGGAAGGGATATCTCTTTCTTTGGGACATATATATGCGTATGTTTGATATTCGGGATTGATATTTTATAAATGATAGAGAAAGCCTCACAATTAAGGCGATATTGAGCAGACCCCTAAAAGGAGTAAATACACAGGTCATAGAAATACCTGTTTAAAGCATTTTCCAAGTAGAGAGACAAGCAAATGCTAAGGCTTTGATATAGGAACTTGTCTGATATACTCCAGTATATCAGTATTGCTGGAAAAGAGTGACGTATAAAAAGTGGATGGAATCAGAAGTAGCAGGGAACTTGGCATTGTGTGACATTGTGGGCAATTAACTTCAAGCGTTGTTTTTTACTC
Source organism: Hipposideros larvatus (assembly GCA_031876335.1). Lineage (NCBI taxonomy): Eukaryota > Metazoa > Chordata > Mammalia > Chiroptera > Hipposideridae > Hipposideros > Hipposideros larvatus. Next base: position 18,322,935 of record CM063091.1, read on the forward strand.
AGTGTGATGGGAATCTGTTGGAAGGTCTGGAAAAGGGTGTGACTCATATTTTCAAATACAGTTTGTAACTTTTATATTGGGCAGGATAATTCCTTGTCATAGGATGCTTGTTTATATATTATAGGATATTTAGTCCTATCTCTGGCTTCTATCAACTAGATGTCAGTATGTTCCTTCATTTTGATACCAAAGCCACCTCTTGACGTTACCAAATATACTTCAAGGGGACAAAATCACCGCTAATATATAACCAGTGTTTTAAATGGATCACAATGATTACTTTCAGAAAAGAGATTTGGAGGGGGGTGGAAATACCAAGGGAATTCTGTAACAGCTTTGGCCAATAATCCCAAAACACTCTATAGAGCTGTGGATATTTGTGGAGGACTAGCTGGATTCTGGGTACATTTTAAAAATAAGAGCCTACAGGTTTGTTAATGTGGCCTATCAGGAAAGAAGAGAGTCAAGATGATTATATGTTTTTGCCTCAGTACTCACAAAATGGAGTTGCTTTTACTAAAATAAGAAAGCCACAGCAGGAGCAGTTTTGAGGTTGAGATGATATAAATCAGGACTTCAGTTTTGGACCAGATAAGTCTGATATATTAATCAGACCTCCAAGTAAAGATATCCAAAATAGATTGGAATACGAATCTAGAGATCAGGAGGAAAATTCTTGTTGTGAGTAACATATTTGGGAGTCAAAGTTTCAGGAGAAACAAAGTTTTAAGTAGAAAAATTATGTGAAGTAGTCATTTAAAAGGTGGGCAACTGTTCTAAAAAAAAAATAAAGTTTCCTGAGACCAATTTGTGTGTGTGTGTGTGTGTGTGTGTGTGTGTGTGTGTGTGTCTTCTTGAAATATATGTTAAGCATATATTTTTACCTTTAATCTATTTTGGTTACTTGGATGTTTAATTAAGCCCTTTGCATGTGCATCTATAATTTTATATAAATGTTTAGATCACTCTCAAATGTAGTTCAGATAGAAAATTTACTGTATTCATCCCAGGTTTAAAACTTTAAGTTTGAAAGAATAATATCCCTGGAGATCTTCAACAAGATCTAAAATTCAATGCAAAATTAAGTAGTCACTATTATAAAGAAAAGATGAGTTACAGAAGAAAGGATCATAAAAATACGGTGGAATTTAGTCCTAAATTATACAAGCCTCTAATAGTTTCCTACCATGCTGCATCCTAAACACATAAGCAAGGATAATTATTTCATTACAAGGGCTCTCATTATGGTTTAAAAGATTCCTAAATGACAGATTTGGAATTAGGTGAATTAATCTATAGATTAATTAAGTTCAATTCTTATGAAGAGCTCCATTGAATAGGCGACCCTTGATATGGATCTTAAAGAATAAAGAGAATCAGAGTAAAGACTATGTCAAACACAGAAATTAGAAATTGGGAAGACATGCGATATTGTGTGTGGTGTGAAGGAAAAGCAATTGATTCCGGTTAGAACCACTTTGGAAGAAGGGTAACTAGAGATAAACGGACCTATAGCCACGGTAGAACTGTAGACTCTAGACATTGCTGAGATTCCTGGCAGTTTCCTTTAGGCAATGAGCAGCTGACACTTTTGAGGTGACCTGACAATTTTCAAGAGGAAGAATTGCATGGTCAGATTTGTACTTAGAAAGTTAATTGCGTGAGAGTGGACTGAAATGGTGGCGACTGGGTACAGTGAGGTCAATTAGCTGATTAATGTAGTAGTCTGGTACCTCCTAATGAGTGACAATGTCAATGAGGTTGTTAATAAGGAACCAGTTTAAAGGAAACATTTGATGCCTGGTGACCAGCTGAATGGGAGGATGGAGTGATTAGTGAGAGAAAGGATCTGTTACAACTCCATAGTTGTCCTTGGAAACTACTGTTTAATGACCTTCAGTGATATTTAGAGGTTTTAATTAACACATTCAAATATGAATATGATTCATAGAAGGAATGCTTTGAAAGAAATGAGGAAACACTTTCTCTCTACTTTTTTTCAGGGCAGATAACAGCTAGATAACTATGTTTTGGACTTCCTTAACAAATATGTTTAATAAGATTGTTAAGGATTTCATCATAGTTGCTTGTAGATTGGAGTTGGTTTTTGCTGATTATTGGTGAAAAAGAAAATTAGGTCTACGTGTTCTTCACTACTTATGATTCTATGATTTATACTTTTTACTTAAATACCCTGATGCTCCTTTACTTCTAGAACCTACAGTGCCATAGACTTCAGAAAGCAGCAGTTAATGAGATAAAAAACCTAGAGCATACAAAACATACTTTTTATTGGCTCTAGATGATAAAACCAAACTTTCAGAATACTGTAGCAAATTGCTTGTTTGTTAGAAGGGTTAGAGGCTGATCTGGCAATTCATATACTAAATCGAAGGACAGCAGATGAAATACACTCAAAAAAACCCCAAAAAACAAAAATACACTTTAAAATGAATATTCTTATTTCATAACAGAATCATTATAAATAAAAGGTCAACTCTATTCTATTATAAAGGATTACACATAGTAATTGGGCAGAATTAATTCCAATGAGATTCATGACTTTTCCCCCTATGGCATTAGTGTAAACTGACAAGATTTCATCAACTGTTGATTTTTTTTTAAATCACTGCACCAAAATCATCAGATTATTAATTCTATTTAAGTCTTTAGTTGTAGCTATTTTTTAAATCACTGACAATAGAAATACTTCCAGATATAAATATGCTACTAAGAATTTATCTCCTTATAGATCTGCATGCAAAGAGTCAGACAGCTGCATTTTTTTTTTCACCTTCCCATCTAGCTAAGCTAAACAATTAGTTTAAATTATAATCAGGGTATTCTGGGACATTTTCCATAAATAATCTTTTTCAATTAATAATATTATCAAAGGAATGCTTTTGAATGTAACATTTAGTAAAATATGAGTTTCATTTTCTTGATAGTTCATACTAATACATTTAGAATTTGCCAGCACATTCAAAAATCATAGTTTGCAAAACCAATATAAAATAGAATGAGTTGCATTTTTCAGAGGAAAAGTTGTTCATTACAAAACATATTAATTCATAAGAAAGTTTTTCCCCCCCCTGAGAACTGTTAAAAAATAAACTGAGGCAATGTTAAAGTTTTAAGTTTGTTTCAGCAAACACTGATTCTGATTGGGCTGCACCCAACCAGAAGTGGTTAATAGGGCTCCAGTGACAGGAGTTCCATGAAAGTCTTCTATAGAGAAAAAGTGAAAGCAAAGCAAAGCAATCATTGATTCATATACCTTAAAGCCTAGTTGGGTGGTTGTACTGTGTTGTCCTTAGTTACAATTTTGTAAACTTGAGAAATTCACAATTAGATTTTGGTTTTCTTCATTCCACTGAGACAGCATTAGGGCCACCTTGGTCTAATGGCTTCCTTGTTTAATTAATTTAACACCAGTCCAAAACTTCTAAAATACAAACAAAAAAACAAGAGAACAATTAAAACTATATGGAAAGAATGATGCTGATTTTGATTATTTTATAGGCTCTTATATCTGAATATTTAACTGGGAAATATAAACATTTTAACTTTATTGATACATTGACTGTTGTATGAGAGTATACCTAGAAAATATCTATATTTTATTTTATACAAATATTTTTCATATTGAATTTTTCATGGATGATTAGTCATAATTTGATTTTGTGATGCAAAGAAAATGGGCAACCGAGTTTAGAAAGGTATTTGTATTCCATTGGACCTTGGATTATTTCTTCTTATTTGAGATGTTTCCAATACATACACATTGCTAAGAACCACTCAGGAGTGTTTTGATCCCTGGAATCAGCATAGAAAATACTTCAGACAGGTTTTCATTTGCTACTGAATGCAGTGTTGTTATCCGTGGAGTAGTGTAGAGAATTGGCTTTATAGTATAATATAGAGTAGTAATGCATCATGAGCTCACGTGTGCATGGACACACTACTCTGTTTCCATTTAAAGCAGTAAAGTGTGAAATAAAAACAATGGATGTGTTAGGTGTAAAATATAGTGATTTGACATTTATGTACCTTACAATATGATCACCACACTAAATCTAGTAATCATCTGTCACCATGCAAATTTATCACAATGTTATTGCCTATATTTCCCTTCTCCTTTTTTACCCATCCCCCAACTCCCCTCCCCTCTGGCAACCATCAGTTTGATCTCTATTTTTATGAGTCTGTTTTTGTTTTGTTTGTTTGTACTGTATACCAGCTATACTTATTTAAAAAAAAAGATATCCACATCTAAGTGAATGAATAAAGAAATCTGAAAAATTGAAAAAAAAATGCCTTGCTAGAAAAAATGCAATGGATATGAATCAGATCTCTGCCCCACTTTCTATCACTCATATTATTTAATGACCTTGTTACTTATCCTTATTACATCTCTGAAATAAAGGTTATAATATAGTGAAGTAAACTGGATAGAATTTATGTACCTTCAAGTTTTCTTGGAGCTTAATTTCCATAAAAATTCAAACATGAAATCTGGCAATTTTTGGCTTTGAGATGAGAGCAGATTTCCAAAACATAATATATTTGTGGCAAGCTCACTTAGTAAAATATTAAAATATTTTTGGCCTCCCTATATTTTTTTGTTCCTGATTTTAAACATATTACTGGGATTAGTAATTCTTTGTCTTTGAGAGTTTGAAGATGCTCAGGTTAAATGAATGGTTTGTTTTTATTAATGTCCAGTTTAATGAAGGGGTAATGCAAGCTGTTCTAGAGCAGCTGAAAAACAGTAGAGGATTTGGGAGAAGTTACTACAAGGAGAGAAATCTTCAATGTTTAGAAAAAGACTAAGAATGATGTTCCCTACCAGCTGTGATGACAAAACTCTGATTCCTGGTTATGCCCTAGAAAAGTGGTCAAACCTAAAGGAGAATAGTTAAATGCCAATCCCAGGAATGGTGTTTACTAAACTCAACAGTTTCCAGCCTCATCCAAAAGTTCAAGTCGTTTTTATGATATTGAAAGAGAACAGAAACATATAGGGTTGCATCCCACACCCCACCCCACTCCCCACTTAATGACTTGATGTAAAGTATGATGGAAGAATTTTTTCATAATATGGTATAATAGACCTGGAGATTGAAATTCTCAACAGTTCAATGTTAGGAATTTAGTGTTGCATTTACTTTGACAGATAAAGCACAGGTAGGCAGACAGAAGAAAAGGCAAAGAATAGAAAAGTTCCAATATATTTTACACAATGCAGTCCCAAAACCATATTCACACTTGCAACTTATTATTTAGCTTTTTAACAACCAAAAATGCTAGTGCATCTGACCCCAGTGTTTATCTTTGTTCTTTTAAATAACTGTTCAATTACTTGTTCCCATACCTGTGAAATACATATTTTAATACTATACACCAGATCCTGTGACATTTTTCCTCTCCTTCCAAGATGATGCTTCAAGTATGCCAAATGTCCATAGGTTATCATATTTGCAAGGCTAAAACAGAGAGCAGAAAAATTACTTCCTTTCTGTAAGTCCTCTGGCCTCTCCACACCCTTTGTCTTGCTTAGAATACTTTTTTTTCTTCCCTTTAAATTATTACATCTTCACACCTTCTGCAGGACAGGCCACAATCAATGCTGCCTGGAGAGCATAACTGTGCCACGTGTAATGGAGGAGGCAGTGAGAGAGTTGTAAATCGTGTGTCTCTAAGAGTTGCTAATTGTATGAGTTCAGTGAGTTAGGAATTAGATCTACAGTTTCCTCTAGATTTTTACTCTGCCCTTCTAGATCAAGCATTTTATAAATATTAAGAAAGTAAGACAGCTGTAAATCACGTTTGTTAACATTCAAGAAACATGGGCTTTTAGATAAAAATGTATTCTCATTATGATGCCTTCTAAAAGTCAAGGTAGTTTACATTTTGTTACTTGGTAACACTGTAAAGAAATATAATGACTTTGAGATTAAAAAAAAAATCTACCTGAGTACACACATAGATACACACATACCTATTAACCTCATCAATAGTGTATATATTCACACTCAATAAATCTACATTTCACCTTCATTTTGTGGTTTTGGTCATTGGCAGTAAATATAGTCTTATTTGGAAGTAATTTTCCTTTTGACTCCAATTGACACACGAGGACGAATGAGAAGTTAATTAGTTAGCAAGTATTTCACATGTTACTTCTTTATCTTTTTTCCTGCTCTATATACTTCGGCCTTCAAAAGCTTGAAAAGGCAATGCAGAAAAGTAGATCCCTTTCCTGCCAAAATGAGCAAGTTTTGTTGTTTGCCAGCAGAAATTTCTCCTATATTCAAGATTTTTTTTCCAACATGAGAAATCTTTTTTGAAAGAAGTCCCATCTCATTTGCAGATCACAAAACTATTTTTGCTTCGTGTCCATTCTCACATTTGGATAAAACAATTTTGTTTTTGAATGCATACATAAGCCACCTGGCTTGCTTTTCATCCTCAGCCTAATGGCTGAATGGAATGAGACTGCCAGCAGCTTGAAGCAAATCTAGAAAAGGCTGTTTTGACAATTGCTAACTCCTGAAAATAGCACATTGCCTTTCTAATAGTGTATTCAATTTATTTAAATTGTTATACTGAAGGAAAATCATTTTTCCTTCTGTTGCTCTTTCCATTACTTTCGGCGTCTTTTGCCATTTGACTTGATTCACTGACTCTGGGATCCCCATCACCTTCCTAAATACAACGTTGAAAGTAAATAGATAATGTTCCCAAGGATGTAGGCTTTAAAATTGGTCACAGATGACATTCCATTGCACATCCAATTAATTGTTAAAATATACATGTACAAGATAACATGGATATTTTTGCAACCAGAGACAAGTTGATAATAGCAGTTCATCTAAAGGTATAAATATCCCACATAGGATTAGAACCCCAGCAAAATCCACAGCAGTGTTAATGGGAAGACTCATTTCCAGGGAGGGAAGGAAAAAAATAAGGATGGGGCATCAATTCCCTATACTTTTGCCAAGTAATGATCAGTTTGAGACAAAACTGCCAAAATGTTTCTCTTCAAGGTTTTTCATTTACATGTTGTATTTGCGAGCTTTTTGTTTATTTGCAAGTGTCTACTTTGAGAAAGACTTTAACGTGACTTACATGCATGCAGTATAAAAGAAGATGTTGAAAAGATGATTTGGAAAAGAAATGGCATAACGAGAAAATATCGGTGAGAAAGACAATGGCAGCAGAACATAAAGTACATGTTTTGGTCAAAATTGCTTACCAAATCTATTAGTAATACAGGGCTAAAAGGTATCTCAAACTAATCTCAAAGTTAATGCAAAGACGATGGCATAGTCAGCTAAATCATTCATGATGATAATAAAATCCAATTAGTTGCTTAGAAGAAAGGAAAATCACACTGTTACTAAAACCAACTTCCAGTTAAAATTCAGTAAAATGAACTCAGATGTCAGCATAATGAGGTCTGTGTATTCTTTTCTGCTGTTGCCCAGAATACCTACTTAATTACACTAGTTAAATGGTTTCATCGTATCCCTTAGCATAAGCCAGTTAGACATGGGAAAATAGCAATGATAGTGGCAACAAAAGCAACACTGCACGCCATGAACTTGACTCAAAACATTTTAATATCCAGCCCTTCATTTGATTTTGATTTACAAACGTGAGAGAGGATGTAGGATCCCCCAATGGAGACTGCTCTCTGATCCATTAAAACACAGTTTCCATCCACCTTGGTTTTCCCATGAATATTGAAGTTAAAGCCTTTTAGAAGCATCAGTATCGGAGATTTCTATTAATCTCTAGCTCATTAGCTCATTGTGACTTTCTTACCACAAAACGAAAGCCTGAGGAAAAGTCAATGAAGGCCTCTTACATTCTTCTTAATAGAAAGATCCTCAAGTTTATGAAAGTAAAATATAACAAGGAACCACTTTTTACCTGGTTTAGCACAGTCCTCCATAGCTTGCAGTGTATATCTGTCTATCATCTATCTGTCAGTCTGTCTATCTATTTATCATCCATCTGTCAAAAGATAGATATAAATACAAAATAACTATGAGGTAATATACACAACTGGCTTCCCAAACAGATGCGATGTAAAATGTTCTGTATTTATACCATATGATTTCACTCAGAATCAGTATTATTTTAAAATGCAATTTGATATATCTGTATCTAAACTGATTATCCACTGGAAAGGTATCCAGGATTTTGATCAATATTAGGATTTAGGTCCCCAGACACAATCAATGCTGCCCTGAGGTGTGTCTTCAAAATAAGAACAAAACAGTTCTCTAAAAGAGATCCTACTTCAAAGATAATAACATGCTTGGGTTTGCAGTTCTCAAGCTGGGCCTTATATTAGAATCATATTAAAATGTCCGGTCCCTGCTCCCAGAAATTCTGATTTAATCACCCTGAGGTATGATGCAGTGAATTGGGTATTTTTTAAAAGCAACCAGAGTGGTTTTAATAAGCTGAGATTCACCATGTTAAACCAATCAGTTCCAGCTTACCAGGAAATTAAAACAAGTCTAGTGAGAAAGCTCCGGGCTCATAAGCTGAGAAGATCAATTTGTTTTCTTAAAGTTTTCAGAGTTATAGACAACTACCCAGTTTTTCTAGCATTTTTTTTTCTGAAAGTGTTGATTTAGTGAGAGATCTAACTGAAAATGGGGAGATAAAATTTCTAACACCCAACAGAAAGTAAAAATTACAACCCATGAGATGAACCAAGACTTTCAGGTCCTAAGTTATGGAAGTCAAACAACAAAAGCAAAGTTCAGTAGACAAATCTGGTCACTTGAATGCGTTTCTAATAAAAACATATACAACCGTTAAGTTTAGCCTGAACACATCAGGCAGTCCCTCCTGCTACTGGAAGATTTCTTTCTACACATAGCAGCCAAACCCTCTTCAACCCAGTAAAACAATGTCAACCTGGTTATACAAAATGGAAAAGTTTGCAGTTCTGGCTCAGATCATCTGCACTGGATTGGAATTTACTGATGAATTAACAAATGAAACGATTCTTAAAGCAAGGGTGTCAACACCAAACAAACAATTCACAAATCCTCTCATTGTGGAGACAGCATCAGGGAAGGGACCACATCCCATAGGCTAGTCTTTAATCAAAACAAGGCCAGGGAAATGTCCCTTTTTCAGACTATCAAATGGGCAGTAATTAGGAGCAGGCTCTCACGATGCCTTCATGGGACCCGGAAGCAAATATATCATCCCTCCAAATGATAAAAATGCAAGAATTTAGAAATATGCTCACTGTGCTCAAAATCATAGGATCTAGACCTCATCAGATTACCCTTCAAAGTCTTTAATCTTCCTTTACTTTTCTCTTCGTGGGAGAACAATAAATTGAAGCTAGCCATCATTTTTAGTGTTTTCTGTACATACCACGAGTAGAACCTTTCTGAGTAAAAAAGGCATCACTATATTGTCAGCCAAATTTTGTATAAACTCAATGCAAAAATAGAATTTGATGCCTTTCAACTTGTATTTTTGCTTGAGGAGAAAGACACATCCTCATGCACAAGTAGTTTGTAGATATAAAAATTGGAAAATGTAAATTGTATATTTTTCTGTTTGCAAAATCAGAGTCAATACTATGATTTAACACCTGCAAGATGAATGAATTTTAATACAGTGATTGAGATTTTATTTTAAGATTATAAAATTCTCAAAAATATATAAATCTAAGAGCAAAACTACTTGGAAATATAATAAAAATACATTTCTAATAACCAATTACTAGGTATATTCAATGCTGTGGTAAAATTTCCATATAACATGCTATTTATAGAATATTGATAACTATATAAATAGAAATCATTTACCAACATAATTCTAATTTTTTAAACAGTTTCCAACTTCCCCTCCATCTCGAATAACAGTTTTTTTCTTTCAAAGTGAGAAAAATGCTCCAACTAAACAAAGAGTATTGATTAAATGAAAATGTAGGAGACTGCCTGAATTGCTGGCAGTAGATAAAATAGAATACATTTGTATTAGAGGGACCAACATATGAAGTCTGAATTCCTCATGTACCATAAGAGAAATTTTAAAAATAAACCCTATTTATCACACCATCTTCCACTTGCCTGAGAATAGCAAAGAGACAGTAGAGATTGAAATAAATCATTTTTGCCTCTCATGCCCAAATAGGGTATGCTGTGTCAGGTCTCGATGTGTGTGTGTGTGTGTGTGTGTGTGTGTGTGTGTGTGTGTGTGTGTGTGTGTGTGTGGTTTTGAGTGTGTGTGGTTTTGATGATCTCTCTTATCTTTCCTTCCCTGCCTCTCCTTTTGGCAGGTTGCTGCCTTGTACGTGGTGACAAAACTACCTTCCTTTGGGGATCATCTCAGCCCTGTGGTGGTACCCTTATCCTTAGGTACATCATCCCCTAGCAGCTGGTAAAGGTCTAATGAAAAAGAATACATATGCGGATGCTGCTTTTTAAGTATCAAACCTATCATGCCAGCTTATATGCAGCCATTAAACATGTATTAAAATCTGGGATGCTTTATCCTCACTGGTTTTCTCGTTGAATGATGAAATGAGCAATGGGGCTTTTCCCTCCTGTAACACATGTGTGTATTTCTGAAGTTTGTTTTATTTAGGGATTTTTGCACTCTCAATTCTCAGATGGATTTTAAAAAGTTGATGATTTTGTAGCTTTTCTGGACTAGCCCTATCTTTATAATGGGAATGAGAATCTCTTGTGACAGTATGTATTACCATCAGCAGAGGTGGGCTTGACTATCATTGGTGTCTGACACCAGATGCTTAGTTTAAACTGTCCACATTTTTTAAGTCAGATATTAATCCTCAAAGATTTTGGGAATTAGGTGTACATGCAGATCATCCCATGTATATTATGGGACATTACAGGAAATCTTAAATAACTGCAAGATTATGCAGTTTCAAAATCATATTTTTATCTGAGCTTATCTTGGCAGCAAAGGAAAACAGCTCTTGAATCTAGGCCCATGGAAAGTCTTGGAATTGTCTAAGAAAACGTGCCTCAGGTCATAGTTACGTATTTAGCAATATTTATGAAAAATACTTGTCATGGATTTTATAATTCCAGAAAAGAATTACAAAAAGCAAGTATTTGATTACACACTACACAACTATGAAGGAGCTAATATGGTATATAGACAAAATATGGATAGATATGTAAAAATTTTTATGTAAAAAGATATACTTTTTAGATTCATAATTTGCTTCTTTTCTAATTTTGTGATAGTTACTTTTTACATCATTTTATTTTCCTTAAAGCAAGTTACGTAAGACAGCAGATTTATATAAGGGTTATTTTGATGATAGAATATGAAAGTTAATAAAAACTACCTACTACAGTGCCTGACAGATATTTGGTGACTTGTTAGCTATAGCTATTTTTATTCATACAAGTAGTTATCAAGCTCACTTTGTAAACATCAGCCAACAGGTATAAAATTTCAAAATAAACCAATAATTGTGAATATTTGTCAATGTTTTGATTTGTAACCATCTCTACAAAATGTTTAATATAGATTGTCACATAATTTTCTCTGCAACCCGACCCAAGATATTACTTTGTTACACATTTTACAAATAATGATACCAAGAGTCAATTTTCCAGATCAATAAATGATGGCATCAGAATTCTATTCTAAAAAGAGTTCCCATTCATAGCCCTTAATGTTAGTCACTATATTATCCTATTTTCCTGCTGTATACTTGCCATTACATGTAAGCCATGCCTATGTAAATGCTTATCCTAATATTTACTCTCATTTTTTTGTTCACGTTTTACCTCATACAACTTTGCAATTTCTATGTCACAGGTTCACAGGTAATTTGTTATTAAACTAGGGCTCATAATCATTGTATATTATTTGAAATAGAAAGAAAAACAACCTACCCTTTGTTCAGCTATATTAACCAGCAGCATTATTCTCATTTTTAAAAAAGTGATATTTTTGTTGTATAGGAAGTTAGCAAGCTGGCCTCTGATAGCCTGGGAAAATTCAGACAGAATTTTGCCCTTTTTTTCCCTTAAAGTCCTTAAAAAGAGATAAAACTGAAAGCAATAAACGAACAAGACAAACTAAGAAACAAAAACTCATAGTCATACATGATCAACCACTTCTCTATTGCTACTTTTAAGGTATTCTCTGACTTTGATGTTTGCCAATTGGATTATTATGTGTCTAGGTGCAGATATATTTGATGTTCTCATAATAGCTAAGTTGAATGAATAGCTTTATCCAACTTGAATAGTGGAGTTTCTTTGATGTGTGAATTAATGTACTAATTTCTTTGCATGGAGCAAGCCCTGTATCAGGTACAATAAACACAACACTGCAAATCAGCGTTTCCATGAGCCTTCCAGATAGGTCAGAGAGTGACATTTCTCTGCACATGAGGCTTTTGAGAGCTTCAACCCAGAACTGCTCCTTCTAGTGACTTCTGGGATGCTAATTTTTCTGGCTACATTTACTGCTACACAGCTCTTGGTTTTCAAGGCTACTGCAGAGTTCTCATAGTGGGAATGGAATAGGCAAGTAAAATGACCACAAAGCTCACTGTTCTGAGGTAACAGTAGATTCCTCTGTTTTTATGAAATAAACTCTCCTAAGATTTTTGCAACACTTGGATAAATTCTAGTTTCAAAAAACTGATTTTTTTCTAGTGTCCTCTTTGCCTTTATCGTGGAGCAAATTTTCAGAGTTCTGTATTTGACTATTGCCATTGCTGTCATGCAACATTTTTTCTTTTCTTTTTTTTAATAAAATTTATTGCAGTGACATTGGTTAGTAAAATTATATAGGTTTAAAGTGTATGAAATCTGACAGTTAAGTTCATGAACTCATCCTAGAAAAAGTGCTACATACCCCATTGCTGAATATCACTATGGTCACCTACAAAGTACTCCCCTTGGGAAGCTATGCACCAATGCCAGCACCTAGTCCACCCTTCAAAGCAATTTTGGAACTCTTTTTCTGGAATAGCCATCAGAGCTGTCGCCGTATTATCTTTGACATCCTGAATGTCATCAAAACATCTTCCTTTCAATATTTCTTTTATCTTCAGGTAAAGAAAGACACCATTGGGGGTCAGATCAGGTGAGCAGGGAGGGTGCTCCAATACAGCAATTTGTTTACTGGCTAAAAAACTCCCTCACAGACAGTGCTGTGTTAGCTGGTGCATTGTCGTGATGCAAGAGCCATGAACTGTTGGTGAAAAGTTCAGGTCGTCTAACTTTTTAATGCAGCCTTTTCATTACTTCCAAATAGAAAACTTGGTTAACTGTTTGTCCAATTGGGACAAATTCATAATGAATAGTTTCTCTGCTGTCAAAAAAGGTTACCAACATTGTTGCAACAAGTTCTCAGACTTAATTGTCAGACATCATACAAAAGATCCTTGTAAGGTTACCAGTGAATTTGTCACCACAAACGATGAAGGTCAAAAGACAGTGTGAATGGCACTATATTATCTTTTCTTATGGTAGAGTAGTATCCCTTTGTGTATATGTACCACATCTTCTTTAGCCAATCATCTATCAGTGGACACTGTGGTTGTTTCCATGTCTTGGCCACTGCAAATAATGTTGCAATGAACATCGGGGGTACATATATCTTTACAGGTAAATGTTTACAGATTTTTTGGATAGATACCCTGGAGAGGGATTGCTGGGTCATATGGTAATTCTGTTCTTAATTTTTTGAGGAATCTCCACACTGCCTTCCATAGCGGCTGCACCAATCTCCATTCCTGCCAACAGTATATGAGGCTTTCTTTTTCTCCAAGGCCTCTCTAACACTTGTTAATACATGTTTTGTTGATGATAGCCATTCTAAAAGGTGCGAGGTGGTATCTCATTTTGGTTTTGATTTGCATTGCCCTAATAGCTAGTGAAGTTGAGCATTTTTTCATATATCTGTTGGCCATTTGTATGGCTTCTTGGGAGAAGTGTCTGTTCAGGTCCTCTGTCTATTTTTTAATTGGATTGTTTGAGGTTTCTTTTGTTGTTGCTGAGGTGTATGAGTTTTTATATATTTGGGATATTAGCCCCCTATCAGAAGTATTGTTTGCAAATATCTTCTCCTGTTCAGTTGGTTTCCTCTTTGTTTTGGTATTTCTTTTTGCTTGAACAATTTTATTTATCTTTATCTTATTTTTTAACTGTAGTATATAATTTTTGAGGTGTGTAGAATGTAAACAATAAATTAAAACAATATCAGTCCCTCATCTCAGACTGTCTTCCGTTTGAAAGACAGTTTGCTTCTCTTAGTTTTAAATCAGTCATACCTTAGACACAAATAAAAGGATACAGTTAGATTTGTGTGGGTCTACTTCTTCCAGCAGATATGTTGTGAAGAGTTGTAACAGATCAATGATTGGCCATTACATTTTCAAGCTAAGTTGAAAAGGAAAAATCAAGTTTTGGTTATTACAATATTGAAACCTCATTTTGAGATCTACATCTCAACAACTGTTGATGTTTCATGTGTTTTAAATGTATCATATAGATTTAGAGCTATTAAAATAAAAACAGTGATTGCCATAGAAACCAACCCCTTTGATATGTACCTTTATGTAAACAAGTTCCTTTTTGCTTATAAAACTATGGGTGTTTATAAACAATTGTTAATTTTAGCAAGTATTTAAAAATAGATAAGTACTCTAACCAAACATCAGAAACTTATTTTTTCCCCTTAGCCTTATGTCTCTTGTATATTTATCCTATTCACATCGCATTTTGTTTCTCAATTTGCCCTCTCAACTGTCTAAAGCCCACTTATGGTAAGTTGATATTTTTATAAAAACAATATGTAGAAAATTTGCAAGTGCAAGCAAAGGTAAAATAAAATCTAATAAACAATGAAAGACCCGATGCACTTCATGTGTAAACTGCTTTGCTCTGCTCAATGAGAAGCTGTTCATGTCATCCTGATGGAACCCTTCTGTCATCCTCATCAATTGCATTCATTATTTTCCCCCCAGATCACAGCTATAGATTATGGGGGAGTTTTTTGGAAGTCAAATGAGTGAAATATACTTGCTTATGGGTGGTTCATTCTCTTTCTCATCTTGTCTACAATTCATGAAGTGCCTTTTGAGTTGTGTAAAGCAGTTTTCCGATCAGTTGGAAGTCAGCAAAAATTTAGCATTAATGAGTTCATTTCCACAAAAATTGGCTTATTACCATGCAGACTTCTAGTGTTATATGCTAGTGGTTTTATAGTCATTTTCTCTATTCTTTTATAAAAATACTCTTTACCTGCCATATGTGCAAATAATGAGAATGGAGAGATTCTTTTTATAAGTAATTGCAAGTAATAAAAACATTGCTTCAATACCTTATGGTGAGCTAAGCAAAATAAACATTTTATATAAAGAAATTATATATAATAGCTGAGAAATTTCTAGCAAACCTATTGTCTTTAAAATAAATATTATAATGGTGATTCTATTCATAATATAACATCATATAATAGGAATTACGAATAAAAAGAGCTCTAGATAACTATGAATATAATGTTCTTTAGAGAATATTATGTAAAAGTGTGATATACTCAACAGATTTAAAAATACTTAAAACTAGGCATCTGGACACAAATTAATATATATATATATATATATATATATATATATATATATATATATGAATAATTTATAACAGCCACAGGTCAATATTATTTAATTTGCTTGCTTTTAGTGGATACATATCATAATTTGTAAAAGGAAATATTAACTGATACGTATGTTGCCCCTGTTTTCTCTCTGCCTTATCTCACTTTCCCTCCTTGATATATCTAAAAGTAATGTAAAATATTTATCTGTAAGGAAGAGTCCTATAAAATCATATCTTTCCAATTAATACCTAAATTTCTTATATAAAAATTGAAGGAAGCAGCAACTCATACACTTACCCATGATTAATATTATTTGGTCCACTGATTGAGAGTAGTCAGTAAAATATGCTGTGCACCAATATAATTTTTGTATAAAATTAGAGCTTAAGTTCAGTAATTATAACTGTATCTAGCAGGGTAAAAGAGATTATTTTTGAATTAAATTAAGATACAGACATGAAATATTCATTTTTAAAATTTATTGGTGGAAAATAAGTTCACAGTATTCATTTTGCAATTTATCACTCTGAGTGAATAATATTTAAGAAGAAGAGATTTTTCTTAAAATGTATTCACCTCTGTTCTTTGATAGAAAATAAGTGTTTCAGGCCGGCAGATTGGCACATTGGTTGAAAGCTGGCTTGAGATGCCAGAGGGCCCCAGTTCGGATCCCACATATGAGGGCCAGTTACATCGCCCTCTACAGCTAAGATGCTGAACAACAGCTCAACCTGGAGCTGGGCTGCCTTGAGTTGCCAGAGATGGCATAGGCTGCAGTCCCTGCTGCAGTGGGTTGCCATGGGTTACCGTGTGTAGCCAGCAGCCAGCGTGAGTGGCCAGCAGCCACAGTGAGCAGCTGTCCAGAAGCCGGCAACTGATCTGCCTCCCCGGGAAGAGTGCAATGACGGTGCCAACTTGGGCCAGTGAAGCAACGTTCTCCACAACTAGACTGAAGAACAAAAGGACAGCAACTTGTCTGTTCCCCTCCCCCAATTCCTCAGCGCTGTTCCCATCCCCTAATTCCCCAATAAAAATCTTAAAAAAAAAGAAAATAAGTGTTTCAAAACCAGATTCAATAGTTATAAAATATTATTTTTGAAAGTATTTTATACAACAATACAAATATTAATAATCTTGTAAATAGGATCTTCAGTGTTTCATAAGCACCAGTTGTATTTCTTTAATTTTGTAATTTTTATCTCAAATGTCATGTCCTTTTTGTTTACCCTGTTGAGTTACATGCTCAGTTTTCCACTCTGGGCCTGGAAAATGATTAGTAATACTGGAAAACTATATGTTCTATAGAGGATAAATGAGGCACTTGATTGAGCTATCATCATCAATATTATACGAGAAGGAGACACAGACAATTGTTCCATGCATGTGTATAGATTTAGGTTCATGTATGACATAAACTTTAGTATCCTTCACATTATAAGGATCAGCTACATAGATAAATGTGATATCTTTGGTCACACTACTAAAGATCAGTTTGTCCTTTTACAATTCCCAGCTTCGCTTGCATATACACTAAAGTTTATGCCAATTGGATAAGAGTGGGAATGATGGAAGACACTTCCTGAATGGGTCATTGAAAGTATCTTTTGGGGTTCTTTATTTCTTTCTTACCCTGACACAACAACTTTGGAGGCCATGTTCTTCTAATGAGAAACAGTGTTTCTCAAATTTAATGTTCACAGTGTCCCCCAGGGGTCTGGTTAAAGCCAACTTCTGGTGGACCATGTTTGTGACAGGGTGTGAGACTACATTTCTAGCAAGCTCTTACATGATGCTGTTGCTGCCAGTTCATAGAACTTGCTTTTAATAGCAAGGTGTTATTTTGCATAACTATAAAGATAGAGCATCACCTAACCTGGGTCTGATTTTGGATAAGTGAGAAATAAAGCTTCATTTTTTTTCAGCCAATGAGATACTGAGTTTGTATTGTTACATCTCATTGCCCTAATTAATAAACTGAGTTTTTTGGTTATTTTTCCCTAAATCAATAAAGTTTGGGTTTATATAATCTTGAATGAGCCTATACTTAAACAATTACAATTATAGCTGACTGTATCCTTGAAATTACATCTTATCATCTCTGGAAAAAATGAGCTAACAGGGACCAGATTTACCCTACCATATTAAATAACTACTAAATAAGATATCTGAGACCATGCTTGTCAAGACACAGTACATCAGGCAGCTAAGAACAATATGCAATGAGAAGCAGAAAGAGATCAAATGAGCCTTACATTTACTCAAGTTTACAGCTTGGGGAGAATTTCCAAGCCATGAGTATCAAAGAGGGGTGGGCTGTGTAGCAAGCACCCCAGATCTGGTGCTGATCAGCACAGTGTGTGAGGAAACTGCTCGATGCTGTGAAAATGGTCACTCAGAATAAGATATAACAGTGTCCCATTCTGGTACAGGCCAAGAAATTAGGGCCTGCTCCATGCTGTAAATCTAGAAAAATCTCAAGATTCTTGGGTCAGGAGATACAGTTGATTGAATTGGATTGCCTCATAACTGATGAATGATTAGTCCAATAATGAGCACCTTGTTCCACCTGACAAACCTTAGAACTAGAAGAACAAACTATTAAAAGAAAACAACCCTGCAATCCAGAACAAAATTCAAGAATAGTAATAGGAGCACAATAATATCCAGCAAATAACAAGGCAAAATTAAAATGTCTGGGTTCCAATTTAAAAAAAAATAGTAGGTATTCTATGTGTAGGCAGATATGACGGATGATGAGGAGAGAAGAATCTATCAAAATCTCTCTGGACAGGTTAAAAAAAAGAGAGCTCAGGACAGTAAACCAATAAAGAGCTATAGCTGTCCTCCATTTATTCAAAAGTTGTAGAAATAGAATATATAAATAAAGCTAAATAAAACTCCTAGAGATGAAAACTATAAAATGTAAAATGAAGAATATGTTGTATAAGGACAGATTAAACCTTTCAGGAAAATGATTATTGAACTTGAAGATATAGAAATAGAGACTATCCAAAATGAAATAGAGATGGGAAAAAAACGAAAATTAAAAGGCATCAGTGACCTGTGGAAACATTCAAAGTAGCAATAATACATGTGTAATTGAGTCCCTGAAGAATAGCAGAGGTGTGGAAGTCAAAATATAATGAAAAAATAATGGCCAAATATATGATGAAAAAGATAAACTGACAGGTCAAAAAGTTCCGTGAATCTAATACACAAGTAACATGAAAATTACTCTGTCACATAATAATTAAATTGCTTGATATCAATAGTAAAGAAATTTCTTAAATGTAGTCAGAGAAACAGAGTTATTAGCAGATTTCTCATCAGAAATAATTCAAGAAGAAAGCAGAACATTTTCAAAAGTGCTAAAACAAAAATATACATTCACGCAGAATTCTAAACCAATGAAGATGAAGTAAAGGCCTTTTCAGACAAACAAAACAAATAATAATTCATCATTAGCATAGTTACATTAGCAAAGTTACATTCACATTAATGGACATCCTTCAAGTAGAAGGAAAGTGATACCAGATGGTAATATGGATTTATACAAGGGAGTAAAGAACACTGGAAATTATAAATATATTGGTAATTATATAAGATAGAAGATATATATATATATATATATATATATATATATATATAATCTTAAAAATAATATTATACTTAAAAGATAGCACATCATGGCCAAGTGGGTTTCATCCCATGAATGCAAGTTTAAACTAATGTTCAAAATCTATCAATGAAATTCATCATATTAGCATACCACAAAAGGAAAGCCATATGATTATCTCAACAGAGAAAAAAGCACTGACACGCAAACACCCATTCCTGATGAAAATGCTTAACAAACTAGAAAGAAATGGAAATAACCTTTTTTTTTCCTTTTCTTTCTTTCTTTTTTTTTTTTTTTTTTTACTTTATAAATGACACGTATGAAAAACCCATAAGTAACTTCATACAATTTGGTAAAAGACTGAATGTTTCTCCTTAAGATCTGAAACCACAGTAGGGTATTACTTCTGTTTAATATTGAGTTGCAAGCTCTGACCAGTGCAGTTTGGCAAGAAAAAGAAGTAAAAGGTCTGCAGATGGGAAAACAAGAAGTAAAAATATCTTTATTTGTATAAGACATGTTTCTCTATATAGAATATGTGATGGAATTAAAGAACTTGCAGAATTACTAAATGAGTTTTGCAGAGTCTTTGGGATACAAGATTAATATAAAAATGTGTTTTATAAGTATATAATAGAAATTAACAACCAGAAAATGAAATTTATAAAGCAATATTAATCAAAATATCATCAAAAACAAAAACATTGAAATACTTTGAGATAAATCTGACAAAGGCCGTGAAAGGCTTATACAGTGAAAATAACAAAATACTGCTAACAAAAACTAAAGAGTACATAAATAAATGGGGGACTGTACTGTGCTTATGGGTCAGAAACCCAATATTACTTGCGATATCAATGCTCCAAAACTAATCTATAATTTCAAAATATATCATGCATTAATTTGTACTTTCAATGAACAGCTCATTTTGATGGAAATTTATCATCTTATTAGGCATTTGAATAAGTTCATTTCAATAAGGAATTAGAATTTCAATATTGTGGACTATTTTATAACCAGTATAAAAATTCCAATTATCGTCATGCCACTTTCATAACACTATATGACACAATTTATTTGAGTCATAAATATTAGTTTTAAATGGATCCTACATCCATAGCTTAAACAATAAATGTTGAGTTTCTGTCCTCATACAATATTTCACTAAACATAAAATACCCAACCACTTAAAAGTATCATTGCTATGAAGTTTTGTTAACAAATTGCAAAATTATTTTGTCAAGTATTACAAGAGATTATAACTTTATTATGTCAATAATTGTTTAGACAAATATTGGGATGCATAGTCCATTTGTTACATAAGATAGCTGCCATTTGATGGGCCTGAAGAAAATTATCACCACACCTTTACTACCTTGCTTGATAATCACCTGTGACATAGTTTTACATGTTCTTACACACACACAGGTTTCGTTTCTTGTGGATAAATATCTCGGAATAAAATGTATTGGCTGCAGGGTAAGTGGATATTTCAGTTTATAAGAAACTGCAAACAGTGTTCCAAAGGGGATTAGGCTGGGTGAGGTTTACGTGCAGAGATTCCGCACGGATCGCCAGCAATCTCAATGCACACTGTCAATCCTCTCGCTGTCAGGTTCTCTTTTTGCACATAACTTCCACAGCTCATTGTATTTAGCTTTGCTATTTGTAACACCAAGATCTCCTTCTAAAATGCATTAGCCCCCTTTCTTTAGCTTTCATAAAACTTCAGTAGTTTTATTAACAGTGGTTAATTTTTCAAGGCGGCAGGGAGTGTTTTTGAAGTAATCTTCCATTTCATTTATCTATCAGGAGGGTCTTAAAAGGTATTCCTTATAAGGGTAGAAAATCTGTTATCAGTTTCATGAGAGAAGAGATTGTTTCCTTCTTCTTCTAAATATTTTCTAAACAAGTGAGCACACAGTTTGTAGCATTTCTTTGTCAAATGTTTTATAGGATTCACCGGTGTAGCCATCTGAGCCTGAGGTTTACTTTGTGTGAAAGTTTCTAACTATGAATTCGTTTTTCTAAGTGTTGTAGGGTATTCAAGTTACCTATTTCCTAAATCAGTATTGTGTTAAAATTATTCATTACGGATCTTCATTATCTCTTTAATGTCTAGAGTAGTAGAGTACCTGTAAGACCCTCTTTGATTACCAATGTTAATCATTCTTAGGAGTGGGATCATTTTCTTTAAAGTGTTTTCATCTTGTTTTGGCAGGAAGCCAAGTTACTTAAGGATTATTTGAATACCTCAATGTTTGTTTTTAACTTTTATAGTTTACATGTAAAGGAACTGTGGTAGATAAGATATAATGTACCCTATCTCAAGATATTCATAGACTAAACCTGGAATCTGTGAATATGTTATATTACATGGCAAGAGAAGGTTAAGGTTTTACATGGAATTTAGATTGCTAATCAACTGACCTTAAAATAAGGAGATTAGGGCCGGCCGAGTGGCGCAATGGTTAAGAACTGGCTTGGGATGCCAGAGGGCCCTGGTTCGGATCCCACATATGAGGGCCAGTGACACTGCCCTCTACAGCTAAGATGCTGAACAACAGTTCTACCTGGAGCTGGGCTGCCATGAGTCGCCGGCGATGGCGTAGGCTGCAGTCCCTGTGGCAGTGGGTTGCCAAGGGCTACCGTGTGTAGCCAGCAGCCAGCGTGAGCGGCCAGCAGCTGCAGTGAGCGGCCATCCAGAAGCCGGCGACTGATCTGCCTCGCCCGGGAAGAATGCAATGATGGTGCCAACTTGGGCCAGTGAAGCAACATCCTCCACAACTAGATTGAAGAACAAAACGACAGCAACTAGTCTGTTCCCCTTCCCCCAATTCCCCAGCACTTTTCCCATCCCCCCAATTCCCCAATAAAAATCTTTAAAAAAAAAATAAGGAGATTAGCCCGGATTATCAAGTGGACCCATTATAATCCCAAGGGTCATTAAAGTGGAGAGGGAGGCAGAAAATGGAGCCAGTGTCAGAGAGATGACAGGAAATGCAAGAAATACTCAAGTGACCATTGCTAGCTTTGCAGATGCACAGGGATGAGGAGGCAAGGAATTTGGGCACTGCTTAGAAGCTGGAAAAAGCAAGAAAACGGATTGTCTCCTAGAGCCTCTTGTGGAAGCCAGCCTTGCTGTCACCTTAATTTTAAGCCCAGTGAGAACCATTCTGAATTTCTGATTTCCAGGACTAAAAGATAACACATTTGTGTTGTTTTAAGGTACTGAATTTGTGGTGATTTGCTACAGTTAGCAGTAGGGAACTAATATAGGTGTCTTCAGTATAGCCTTAGATGAGTAGTTTCACTACAGTGAGGCATGGAGTTCCTGTGTGTCTGCTAAATACCCTGGGTGCTCCACAGGGCGCCTCGCTTTCATTGACTGTGAATTGAACACCTCCCATCCTTGTGTATGTTCTGGGTATTTTTCAGATATTACCTCCCAAATAGTTGTTCTTACATTTTTTAGAGGGAACTTTGGAATCTGTTGCACTGCCTATGCTTGATTATTACACTCTGTGAATACACAGTTTAGTAGTTAACTTAATAATCAGGTAGGTTCCATGCATATTTCAGTAACATTTGTTCTGTGTGGCTGTCTCTTCTCCGGTACTCTGTCCCATGAATTTCAACTCCCTCAGCCTCTTGAAATTTCTTTTTTTTTTTTTTTCTCAACTATGAAAGACTCCAGTACAATGCTTCGATGCCTCCTTTCTCTGCCACAATTCAGAAAGTGCCCCACAAAGAGAGCTGGATGAAACCACAGTGTTTGTCTCATTGTTTCCTTTCTCTCAGAGGTCATATTTTTGAGATTCTTGTTGCCATAAGAGTAAAAAGAGGTATTGTTTTTGTTTTTGTTTTTGCTTCATAGATTTTATCCAATTTTCTGATTCATTCTAGTTCAAGGGCAAGTCTGATACCAGTTACTCTGTCAAGACCAGGTGTGAAGATAGAACACTCATTTAAGGACAGAAAATAGCATGTATAAAACATGTCTTCTTTGCAATTCCATTCTGATGAATTTGTGTGCATTAATTTCAGATTTTTATACTCACTGTTTTATATTTAGTCACTGTTTAATATCCTACTTGTCATGTTTATAATGCATATTCACATCCATTCATACATATAAAAACATTTTTGCACATGTGTTTCCATTCGGTACTACAGGCATATAAATATATAGCCTAAGTACTTTGTTGAATTTAATGAAGAAGTAGTTAAAAATTTAAAACTGAGTGTTGCCTACACTCAGGTTGGTCAGTACCAGATTTTTAATTCCAGGGACAAAACCAGAAAAAATCATGAAATGCACTACATTTGTCTCAATCTTTGTTACCACTGGCTTGTGGAAGGGTAAGAAATGAACATCATATTAGGACAATAGAAATAAGTACCTATTTATATATGCATCCCGTTTCAATCTCTATACTATAGAGAAATCAAGACAATTACTATTCACTTTCCTACTTTATGCTTTATTCTGTAGCCTATAGAAATCAAAATTATTTGCCTATAAGTATCTTTTAAAAATAAACATATCATTGTACACTACTCAATGATTCTTTTTTACATAATTTACATAATTGAATTGATAACCAGTAAATGTATCAACTTGATGGCGAGTTAAAAAGTTGAAATAATAAAGCCCATAGCAAATCTTTCAGGCTTGATGGACTGTTCTCTCAATAAGGTAGCATTCTTACCTCATTCAACTTGTGAATACAGGGTGCTGCTTTATTGCCTTCAAAATAATGTAAATATAACTTGCATCACTCACAATTTATAAAACAATGTTTGTTGTTAGTGATTTTTGCCATTACGTGCAAAAGCTACAACAGAGCCTCATGAATTCAGGGCCTGCTTAGAAAATTTGTCATAAATTTAATATTTTAAAATATAGACAATGCTCAAAAAGGATATATCCACATTCTTCTTTTATAAATCTGAAGCATCCTAACATACTTTGCACCACCCAATGTGGACACAGTTGTTTTCTCATTATAAATGTATTTTTTATATTAAACTGTTTCTGCTAAAAGCCTTCAGGATTGAATAAATTAATTACAGCTATATTGAAAATATTCTATACTGCAATATATGAGTCACTTATTGTGATTTGTATGAACCCTACAAGCAAACAGCCTGGTACGTTTTAAAATAAATGAAACATATTTTAGTTAGTGGAACACAGTAGAATTCACAAATACTAGTTTGTTAGAAAAATTTCAACCACTTTGTATGGTAAAACATTAATAATTCAGTTTACATTGGCTTCTGTAAATGTATCTGAATCATCATATGTAACATTTGTAACACTACAATCCATGATAAAATGTGTCATATAAAATACAGCAACCTAGAGATCTAAGACGTCAGAGTCAGAGAGCCATGTCGTAACTCTTATTTTCTTCACCCTTCTCTTTATGTCACTTTGCAAATTTAGGCTTCTGGTTCTACTCCAGTTATAAAGTCTTATTATTCTAATATTATTATTCTAAATATCATTATTCTAAAAATCTTATTATTCTAAACCATTTATTATAGAGTCATTCTCTTGACAAAGAGACATTGCCCACGATCACTGCTGAGAATTTTTCAATTAATGTAAAGTGAAGTTTTCTGAAGTTTTTCTGGGAAGTTCTTTGGACGAAAGATAAAATAGCAGTATTCCTTTTTATTTGCTAGAAATGTTTTAAGTTGGTGGATACAATTTTTAGTATATGATGCCTATAAGTGCTGTAGTTTCTCTTGGAATCTAAAGTTCGAAACAGGCGCGTCACAGGAGAACTGAGCTGTATGTAACATTCTGAACTACAGAATTAACCACTGTGTAACCACACTGCTTCTGCCTTCATTGTTTTGGATGATTTTAATGATTTTCCTGTTACTCACTGGTCATTGACTATGTAAATTTTAACATATATGGTATTAGTGGAAGCCTAGTGATAATTTCCTGTTAATAATATACATTTCTAGTAATAATGGAAACATTAACTAGGCATTATTAATTTATTTCATGGAATTATATGAAACCATTAACATGTTGATATCTAAAAATTTTAATGTCATGGAAAATGTTTAGTGAGAGAGCACACAAATCAGAAATTAAGGAAGATATATGCCCTATGTCTATAATTATAAAGTTTCAGATTCTGTCTGTCTGTCTCTCTCTCTCTGGCTCTCATTATATTTTTCTTCAATTGGCATGCATTTTATATTATCTTAAAAGCAGAAGTTTGTACAAATTTAATTTTTCTCTAAGATAAAACTATGTAACAAAATTGAGCATGTTGAGGGATAGCCCTTCTTGTCTAAATTAAATCGCACTGATTAAATTGTTCCCAAAAGAGTGTGTTTGGAGTAAAATAACACTTTAAATAAAGTCTGGATTTTAAAAATCATTAATGTTTACTATGAAATACAATGCCACATGTGGAAAAAAGTTCAGTTTCGTGATTATGTGTTATTAAACAACATATACAATACAAAATATCATTTTCCAGTTACAGTTCTTTATATAATAATACAGAAAAATGACTTTCAATATTCCATGATTTCTTTCTGCAATTTAAAATTCACATGCAATTTAGGGGGAAAAAGGGTTTAAAATGAATTCAGAACAGGTTGAGTATTTTCTCACCAAACAAAAGGTATGCATTCTTATGATCTCCTAGGTAAAATGTAAAATGTGCTATTTTGCTTGTCTGTTTAAACTGTATTCTTTTTAGTCTTCCTATTAAATATTGTATAGCATTATTCATTTTTAATTTTAGTTTTAGTAAAATGATAAGCAGGGTTTCATTTGTATGCAATCAGTTAATTAAAACAATAAAGACCACCTTGATTCTACTTATTATGTTAGAACAGAATTTAGTATACTTTGTAAGGTCTTTTCTGTTATTAATTCAATAATTTCACTATGCTCAGCAGAATTGGTGCTGATTTGCATTCCAAAAGAGTTTCAAATGGTATCGTGGATTTAACTTGAAACATAAAAGCCAAGAAATTCAAAGTTAAGCTCATATTCGATTTTCTTATAATCCCCATTAAAACTGGGCTATTTTTTTAATTTACATATTTTTCATTTATAATGCTCTCTAATAATGTTGGTCTTACTGCTCAAAGACACAGAATAAATGCTTTAAGACTCAAGGTTTAAGTCTTTGTAGAACCTTTGTCCATCTATGATTCTCTTTACCTTAGCAGATTGTAAACTATTTACTGTAATTCAGCAATAGTCAATGTGAAACTATTACATGTGACACTTAGCATTTTGCTGGGGAATCACAGATAAAAATCACAGCATCTTGACCTAAAAATGCTCAAAGTGTGATGGGGAAGACAAAATTGACCACAAAACTTAAATGTCTAGTATTTTGAAAGAGATACTGCTAGATTGCTTGGGAACACAGAGAAGGGGCCTCCAAGTCAGATTGGGAGCATTTGTAAGGTTTCTTGAAGAACAGCTTTTTGACTCACAAAGGAGAAGTGGAAGAAAGGGATTTCAAGGCTTAGGCACCCAGCTTGTCCTCTAATGGATGCCCCCCCACCCTCACCCCCGTGTCATTTCTATATAGGTAGCATATAAATAAAGCTGCTTAGTAGACTCTCATTCCTCTCTCCTATATTAACCAAGATGGCCAGCTTAAATCACCTTTACACAGGCTTCTTCCTGACCCTGGGCCCTTGACCTCCCTTTTTATAGATCATTTACTTAATAAAACTTTTTGTTGTAAATTCTTTCTCCACCTGTTTGAGAAGTTAACCTCCTCCCAGCCTCTGGCCAGTTTTATAACCCTCTAATATATATATCTTAAGGACCTGGGAGCCATCCCCTTGAAATGTAATCATCAAGACAGATAGAGTCAGGATCTCCTAGTCTCTGTAGAAGGTAGGAGCCTAACTTACCTCACTTGCCATAAGCACCAATTAGCAAACACAGTGGACCTAAGCAAGCATGCTGAGCAAACTCCCTTCCGAAGTCCTCCAGTATTTTTCCATTAGCTCCCTCTGGTCCTTATAACCTGCCTCCCATTTTCTTTCAGTGGAGTTGGGTTAAAGCTGTCTTCCCTATTGTAATAGTTGTTAAAAAGTCCCCCTTGTCTGTTGAACTCTACCTGGTGTAATTTTTTCTTGGACAGTTCCAAGGTGTAACTTCCTCATGAGCTAATTTGGAATGACTTCGTGACTACACGGAGCCACTCCTAATCAGAGAAGTAGCACCATTTTCTAAAACGAATTTTTCAGTTTTTATTTTTTCTGATCCAAAAGAGGTAATGATCATCTTTGTCACAGAATAGCACAAGTGAAATACAAAATATGTATTAAGAGTTAAAATGGAGAATTAATATTCATGCTAATGACATACAAGGCTGGTATACTGTTGGTAAAAGCACCGTGGGTATATTTTCTTTGCTAAGACAAAACAGAATTAGGTAAAATGCGTTCAATGCAGTAATGCCATTGTAGATATATGAGATTCTCAGATGAGAAGAAAAGAGGAAAAGTAGCTTTTAACAGAAAATTAAAGGTAAAATAATAAAAAAGTTTGTGTGTGTGTGTGTGTGTGTGTGTTTGAACATGCATGTATGTGTATTTATGTTTATTAAATACTGCCAGGAAATTACTATTTATAGACCATCAGCAGAGGCAAAGCTCTAAAAAATGACTTTGGCACTTACTTCAGTTTTAAACTAGAACTGAAGGCAAACTCCATTTAAGCAGACTTCCGTTTTAGCTGCTCTACTTCATAAATCAAGAACATAGCCGCTCAGAAAAGAGCTTTGCCTTTAACATCCATGACTTTTATGTATTTCCAAGCAATTTTCAATGGTTAGAAAGCTGTCTAAACCAATTCATAACTAATATGTTACCCTTGCATACTCTTGACTGGAGAAGATACTCTCCTTGAAGTTGGTCAGGAAAATAAGAAAGAAATATGGTATGAAGCAAACCTATACTCAAAAAATGTTGACCAAAAACACTTCATCGCCCCAACCCCCTTGGTTTTCATTTCTGTCCTTAATTCTTCACATAAGATTAGGTAAATAAAAGTTATCTATGCTAATTTAAAGTTCTAGGAAAGTCTTTTATAATGTTCAAGCATGGGGCATATGCATTAAATTTTTTATCACCTACAAAAATTTAAAATAGTAACATGCAGTTAGATGAAAAAAATACATTTTTATTTAAAGAATGACAAATTCACATAGAAATCACTTTTGATTGTATTTTATCCTAAATGTGATGGAAATGCTTTTTCTTATTTAAATATTTTGATGGTTTGTGTAAATAATACAGATTATCTAGTTATTACAAGAAATAAAACAATTGAAGATGAGTAAATAAGAGTTACCTTGTTATATTTATTAATAATTTAAAAATGTATATGGTTTTAACAACTCAGATGATAGTTATGTAGGTAAGCAAAATGTAATTGAATAATTGAAGATAAATTTCAAATTTTTAATTCTGTTTTTTCAATATACCACACTGTGTTTCTTTAAGAGATAATATACATTGGCTTATCGGAAAACTCATGATGTATTTTGTCTGTTTTTCAAAGGTCATTTTTATATATATATATATATATATATATATATATATATATATATATATGATCAATCCATGATATATTGCCTGTTTTGTTAGAAAACCTTTTGCCATCTTTCAGTGAGTTTCACAATTCCTCATTCATAGAAGGACCTGTCTCTATTTGCAAAAAACTGAACAAGGTGCTGATTTACAGCCTCATCTGAATTGAACGTTATACCATGCAAGGACTTTTGAAGAGAGTGAAACAAGTGGAAGTCTGATGGTGCAAGGTCAGACGAGTGTGGTGGGTGTAGCAACACATCCCATCCAAGCTCCAATAATTTTTGACGGGTAATCAAACTTGTGTGTGGTCTCGCATTGTCACGATG
Organism: Hipposideros larvatus; assembly: GCA_031876335.1. Classification (NCBI taxonomy): domain Eukaryota; kingdom Metazoa; phylum Chordata; class Mammalia; order Chiroptera; family Hipposideridae; genus Hipposideros; species Hipposideros larvatus. The sequence goes on from CM063091.1 coordinate 18,352,131, forward strand.
GAACACAACTCCTTTACAAATAACAAGCTCTGGATGTTTCTGGATGATGGAGTCTTTCCAACTGTCCAATTGCCTACAGTACGCATTCAAATTGATTGTTTGGTTCTTTGGTGGGAGCTCAAAAAACACGACACCTTTAAACTCCCACCACACTGAAAGCATAACCTTCCTCTGATGAATGTCTGCTTTCGATGTTGTTTGAGGTGAATCATCATGTCAGGACCAAGGCCATTTGGGTACCACATTGTTGTAAACAATCCACTTCTCATTACCAGTTATTAGTCGCTTCAAAAAAGGATCATTTTTCCTCACGTTTAATGAGCATATTGCAGATGTTTATACATGCCATCAAATGAACTTCTTTGACTTCATGCAGAACCCAAATATCGAGCTTGCTTATGTATCCTGGCTTCTTCAGGTGGTTGTGAACGCATGAGTGATGGATGTTCAATGTTTTTGCAATCTCTCATGTCGTATAACGTGGGTTTGACTCAATCAATGCCTTTATTTTGTCGTTATTAACCTCGGTGGGCCTCCCTGACCAAGGAGCGTCATTGAAATAAAAATCACCAGCACGGAATTTTGTGAACCATCGTTGGCATTGACGTTCTTGTGGAGCATTTTCACCATAAACTTTAAGCAACTTTTCATAAGCTCGACATGCGTTCTTCCCTTTATGGAAGAAAACAGTAAAATATGGCAAAAATGCACAGTTTGGTCTTCCATCTTCAACTTGTAAAATCTCCAAAACTCAACCAAATTTCTCAATGTTTTTTTAAAATGAAGCTAGATAGCAATAACATAGATGCAAATGACTCTAATGCTTCCAAAAATGAACTAGTGCCATCTGTCACAAACATGCATCATGACTTTTCCGACAACCCAATATTTAAGTGATTTGTGTGTGTTTAAGTTAACACATAACTTGATGTTAATAAGTTCACTCACAACTTTGTTGATAATATTCAGTTTTATGCAAAAATATATACCTTTCTATAATTTACAAACATAATTTTACTCATAAAAATCTGAGACAGTTATAATTGTTAATTTTTCTAATTAAATTGTAGTATTACAGGTGACTCCACGTTGACAAAATACATAGTCTATTATAACATTGCAAAAAGATGTGGAAAACATGTAAATTTGCCTGAAGGAAACAACAATTTATGTTAAATTATTTCATCTTAATTTTAAACTCTTCAGGGGAGAAGAAACATAGAATTGCATTCAATTTATCAATAACACATACTATTTTATATTATCTAGCCCTGTGTACTTCCACTCTTATCGTAAAGAGCTATTTGTGATTCGGTTGAAATATATCCACTTTTAAACAAGTTCCCATTGGAAAGCATTATAATTTTAAGTGCAGACTCAGCATACTTATAAGTTCCTATTGTATTATTAAAATTATGGTGTAACTCCCCTTGTTTATTTATTTTTTTTTTACTTTTCTTTCCTACAAAACAGTGTTTTTTTTTCAAACTTTACTGTGCATAAAAGTTTCTGGAAAGCTTGTTAAAAAATAAAGACTTCTAGTTCCAATCCATAGACTTTGTGATTCAGTAGGTTTGGTTAACAGCCAAAGAATCTTTATTTTTAGCAGGCATGCTAGGTGATTATTATGGATATGATTGCTGGACCACATTTTTAGAAATACGATTTATCTTAACTGTTCATGCTTATCCTTTTTCTTTCAGACCTGTTCTCTCCCTCTACTTCTCTGTCTTTCTCTCTCCCCCCCCTCTCTGTATGATAAACTAAATGTGGGAGATTTGGGACAAAAATGGTAAAACATTGAAATGATTGTATGTATAAAATATGTATTGAAAATTCTTACCCTGATACCTTAAAACCATAGAACAAACTCAATAAATGCTATTATAAGCAATGTCATCATATTTTTAGTCTTCCTGGCCTTACTGTTTTAATTCTAATCTCATATTTGTTACCTCCAACTCTTATTTTGCTGTTCTGGATCGAGATTTTGAAAAATCACATTTTTGTAATCTTATCTCCCATTTGTAAAATTATATTTACTATGACACAAAACCATCACTGTAGTTTATCAAATAGGTGATGCCATTTTTTGTGTGTATAACTAAGATGGAAGCAAATGATACCAATTATAACTCAATGTGTTTTATTTATTGTGTATGAATTTCAGAGACATTAAAGTTAAAAATGCTCATCTTAGAATTGTGAAAATATGGTAATATATTAAGTAACATTTAAACTGTTTACTAAAGAAACTATCATTTAACGTGCAAGCATGGCCATTAAATATTTCAGCGTCAAATTCAAGGGGCTCAGACCGTGTGCAAAAATCTTGGAATTATTCTCCCAGAGTTTCTAAGATGGGCTTATATTCATGACTCTCTTATTGGCATCCTAGTCCATAGCCAGTTTCCAGTAAATTATAGCTTGATTAAGCAACTTTTCTGTGGTAAATCAAGATCATTGTATTTCAAATACTTAAGTCTACAAATGTTAGAGCAGGTGAAAGAGACTTGGTTATGCATCCTTCATCACTGATTCCATTTCTTTTCTTTGCTAGTTAACTAGGTGTGCAGCTAAATATCTGTGAAGCTCAGTTGTTTTAACAGTAATACATGCAAAAGCTTTGCGTAATATGGCTTTAAAACTGCTTTAAATATCTCAATGCCATTTTCGGCAACTATATGAAAGTCTGACAATTAAGTTTGTAAACTTGTTGCAACAATGTTGCTAAACTTTTTTGATATGAGAGGGATCATTCTTTATGAATTTGTACCAACTGGACAAACAGTTAATCAAGTTTACTATTTGGAACTGCTGAGAAGGCTGTGTGAAAACGTTACACGACCTGAACTTTTCGCCAACAGTTCATGTCTCTTGCATCACAACAATGCACCAGCTCACACGGCACTGTCTGTGAGGGAGGAAGACTTCAGCCAGTAAACAAATAACTGTATTGGAACACCCTCCCTACTCACCTGATCTGGCCCCCAATGACTTCTTGCTTTACCCAGAGATAAAAGAAATATTGAAAGGACGACATTTGTATCACATTCAGGACATCAACAGTAATAATGGTGACAGCTCTAATGGCCATTTCAGAAAAAAAGTTCCAAAATTGCTTTGAAGGGTGAACTAGGTGTTGGTGTCAATGCATAGCTTCCCAAAGGGAGTACTTCAAAGGTGACCATAGTGATATTCAGCAATGAGGTATGTAGCACTTTTTCTAGGATGAGTTTGCAAACTTAATTGTCAGACCTCATATATGTACTCAAGATACATAATTTTAGAACAATGTTTTTCAACACAGGTTTAATTAGGATCACCAGCTAAGTAATTTTAACCTATAGAAATGCATTTTAAATTTTTTCCCAAGTCTGCTGTGTGACTAGTATAGAACAGAAGGATGGCAAGGTTGACTTTCAGACTCTCTCTAGCTCTCTAATTATATGCAGTCCTGGAAGGCAGGGAAGCACGGACACCCATGCATTCCTTCTTTCCTTCAATTAATACATTTTTCTGAGTTATGTTCTGTGGGCTGAGCACTGTGCCATCCACTGGAAATACAATAGGAAAGAAACAGACCCTAAAACCACACGAGCTTCACATTAATAGTGGACTGGGCATCCTGACAGAGAAGTGCAGGACTCCACAAAAAGCCCAGAATTTGCATGGAATTCGCATGGAGCGGCTCATGAGAACAGGTTGTTAACTATTCAGGACTTGTTCACATTTTAGAAATTTTCATGTTACTTGAAATCAACCATGGTGAGAGTATTTAAACCATGGAAATCAACATATGCTAAAATAAAAAAAATGTTTTGTTTTTATTTTTACTTTGTTTTTATTTCACCCTCTGAGGGGCAGTTCTAATACTTTTCATCACACCACTCATAAAATAAGGACAACCTACCTGGTGAGAAGTTGGAGGAGGTATCATTGAAAGTCTCCTGAATGAAGTGATGCTTAAACCAAGTAGTATAAAATAAACAAAATAGACCTTGATAGAGAAGATGGGATTTCTTCACAGATGAAATAACAGGAACAACACCACCAACACCAAAAAAGACACATAGAAAATGGTATGATGCCTTAAATGTGATGAAAGAAGTCCAATACAGCTTAAATTAGAAAATAAAGAGGAAAATGTCAGAAATTTAAGGTATGAAAATGAACTGCAAAATATTCATGTAAAACTTCTCAGTCATATAAATAAATACCTTGGTTTTTAACTCAAAAACAACGGTAATAAAACACAGCACAATTAAACCATAACTATATTTAAAGAATTAATTGTGCTATGGTTTGCAGAATGGAATGAAGAGGAAATAAGGGTTCTTTGGGAATTGGATAGGTGGAAATTTTTTTCTTTAGCAGAGAATGATGATTTTAGCTTGGTTGGTAATAACAATGGAATTGAAATGAACTGGATATAAATGAAAGCTGTTTAATGAAAAATTAACAGGATTTGGTCATTTGGACGTGTGAAGCTACAACAATAAATGAGAAAATTCTAACTTACAGCTTTCTCTTTTTAAAAAAAAATGTTTAGGGTTTATTTATTTATTTATTTATTTATCTTTATTGTTAGTTTTAAGTGTACAGAACAATGCAATGAAAAGTTACCCTTTTCACCCTTCGCACAGAAGCAACCCCATGAGATACCACCTTACCCCCGTCAGAATGGCTATCATCAACAAGTCAACAAACAACAAGTGCTGGCGAGGTTCTGGGGTAAAGGGAACCCTGGTGCACTGTTGGTGGGACTGCAGGCTGGTGCAGCCACCGTGGAAATCAGTATGGAGGTATCTCAAAAAACTGGAAATGGAACTAACTTATGACCCAGCAATTCCACTCTTAGGTATTTATCCTGAAAAACCCAAGACATTAATTCGAAAAAATATATGCGCCTCTATGTTTATTGCAGTGCTATTCACAATAGCCAAGACTCGGAAACAACCAAAATGACCATCGGTAGACGACTGGATTAAGAAACTATGGTACATTTACACAATGGAGTGTTACTCAGCTATAAAGAAAGAAGGAAATAGTACTATTTGCAACAATATAGATGTAACTACAGCTTTCTTATAGGATCTACTCACTCATTTAGCCAGTTCCGTTCATTGGGGTAGGAGGCATACAGGAGCGGAAGTGGGGCTAAGGGAGATTCAGTAATACACATTTGATGTGTTTAGTTTGAAGTCCCATACAGGTAGCATTGTCATAGAGATGTTGAAAAGGGAGTTGGAAATGAGGGTCTGTCAGATAGAAGAGAGGCTCAGTTTGATTATGTCCATTTGGGAGTAATGGAAGGGAATACAGCCATATAATAGAAGAACATAAAAGACACTGAGGAAACTATTTCTATATAATAAACCATCCCAAACTAAGTTGATTACAAATATTAACAACAATTTTATTTACTTTCACCTTGGTCAGCAATTTATATTGAGTTCAGCCTGTTGGTGCTTTGCATGGTTTTAGCTGACCTTAATCAGCACATTGTCTTGGTCTGTGTGCTTTAAAATATCTTTACTCTTTTGACTGGCAGGTGCTGCTATCTGACTCCCAGGCCACACATTTTCACCATGCTAGCTGAGATTCTTCACATAGGGACTTGGCTCTACAAACAGCAAAATGGATAGCAACCCTCAGTGATCATCATTTTTCCAGTCTCTGCTTGCAGTAGATTTACTAATATTTCAGTGGCCAAAAAGTCCCATGGCTACTCCCAGCCAATATAGGAAGAAACTATACATGAGTGTGGGCACCAAGATGCATGATGCATTGAGAGGTATTTCTATAATAAGCTGCCACTGACCTCAGTGACCAAGTAGAAGGTAAACTAGTAAATAAAATGGAAATGGGACACATAGAATGCTGGTAAGAAAGAAAGTAGCAAACAGAACATTGCAAATGACAGAGCAAGATAGCAAGAATGAAGGAGCATTGTTAATATGAGAACTTTCGGTGTGCATGGCATGTCTTGAACCTTTATTATTTCCTTCATTCATCAGTGTTATGTCAGTTAGGGTTACATTCAACTGTACATAATAAAAAGAAGCTCTTACAGTGGCTTAATCCCAGGGGCATGTGTACGTTACCAACATGAAATGAGCTCCAGATATAGGTAGTTCAGCTCGGGTGCTGAGCCTCAGTGAAGACTCAGAATCTATCATCTCTCCACCCTTTGTAACATCACCTTTAATCTTCATATGTGTGGCCCCACCATTGTTGCAAAATGGCCGCTGCACTTCCAGGCATGAAAAAGGAAGAAAGAAAACAGACAAGTGAAACCTTCCATTTCATGAGGCTGTAGGAATGACTGCTTCCAACACTTCCCGTTGCCAGGGTCATATCTAATTTCACAAAAAGGGGAACACTGGAGGATATTTTACTGGGCCCATGATCACCATAAACAGAATCAGTTCTGCTAATAAGGTTATTCTGTATGCAAAAAGCAGAACCTGCCCCAAGCTTCTATCTACGTTGAGATATACAACAACACAGCGGTGCCCCAAGGCCCCAAAATCCACACTTTCATGTTTCTCACTTTTGTTTTGTCTTTTAATCTAGGCAACTCCTACTAATTCTATGGTCTTTCAGAGAGAAAATATCTTACAGAAAGGAGGTCTTTCAGGGATAAAATGTCATACAAAAAGGAAGGTTTTTTTTGTTTTTTAAATATTTGGTGATAATGAAAAGCTAACATCTACTGAGCATTTAATTTGTACACAGTATTGTTTTAAGCATTTATGCATACTATCTCAATTAAATGTCACAACAACCCTGTGAAACAACTACTGATATTGTTATTAAATTTAAAGATGAGAAATTAACCAGAGAAAAGTAGTAACTTCCTCAAATTCATATAAGTAATAGGCTATTGAACTTTTTGACTCAAAAGGACAAGATTTAGCTGCGTTAGTGTGTAATACTGTCTGCGAGTATGATTATAAAGTATGTGACAAAGATAACCTTATTCCTAGTATTAACATTTTAACCTAATGTGGCATTTTTAAACAAGTAAATTTACTTTTAAAGAAATAGTTTTTGGTGTAAAAGATTTAATAACTCCATTATTTTGAAAATATAACTTCCTTGTGATTTTCATTTCAATTATATTCACTGCATCAACATATTCCATGCATTAATATTTTTATGATATCCATGTTTCAATATGAATGAATTTGTTGATTACATTTAGTTATGAGGAAAACAGTTTGCTTTCAAAATATCCCAATCATTTTCATTATTTTGCCAACAAAATAACTTGGCATTAGGTTTAATATCTATTGGGGGATAAAATGATACCATAGAAGGAAACCTTCAAAATTTATGATATTCTCAAATATAATAACTTTTAAGAAGTTTAGATATGCATTCTTATACAAAATAACATGAGGGTTTAAAGTATTAAGCAATAGAACCTTTTGAATTCATGACTACTATCTGTTAATATCCAAAGGTGTATTTAAACATATTTATATCACATCTACAAAAGAAAAGTAATAAAATATTTTCGTTATGTCTTTCTTTCTAAAATGTATGATAGCAAAGATCCTGAGAAAGTATCTCATGATAGGAAGCCTACATATAATGAAAGAGTCAACTCAGGCACATATCCTACGTTTATTCAAACTATAAAATTGCTACTATCTAGAGAGCTTGTGTTGAATCATCTTTATTTAAATGGAATATTGCAACACGTTCACAATAGAAGCTCATACCTTTTCCTCTGCATGGTAATATTAGGCTTTATGTTGTTCAAAAAGAAAATTCTCTGAACATTAAAGTAGAAATTCTTATTATTCAGGAAGTTGCGTAGAAGAAATCTGATGGCTCTGACTTCAATAAAAGGCAAGTTTTATTCTAAACAGTGGATTCATTTTTATTAGGTACTCTACATTTTTATGGTAATTGCTAGTACGGTTTATGCAGGGAAATCTGAACTATGGGCTAATATAAGTTTCATTATTTTCTACAGAAAAGAAAGTAAGGCAAGTCTGTCTCATCTCCAAGACTGATAGTCTTTTTTTTCATTTTCTCACAATATTCAATAGATAATCTTAAGACTTGAATAAGTCAGGAAAATTTAAAGTTTAATGAATTTTCTGTATTAACTATATTTGGGTGGCCTTTAAAAATTCTTATCACTTTTGAAAATCTTTTTTAAGGTTTTTGTTTGTTTTTGTTTTTTGTAATGCTATTTCTAACTTTTGGATTAAGTATTTTATATATCCATGTTTGCTACCTCTAGACAACTTTCTTTAAAAATTGTGTTCTACCGAAATAAGTCACATTCTCTTGAGTCTGTTTGTTGAGCACCTATTATGTGGCCAAGCACTATTCTTGACTAAAAAGATAAAATGACATTTGTTATCATCTGTACTGTTGATAGTTCATCATTTAATTAATTCACCTTTTAGAAATGAGTATCAATCATTAAACCACTACTTTTATTCATTAACTGTATTTGTCTGTAATTGTAACACAATTTAATCAGAAATAAGGTTTTCTTGTACTGCAAAGCTATTTGACTCATGTTGCCAGGTATGAGCATAAGGAGATAGGGAGACATGAGGAGAGACAAAGGTAGCACATGGCTAGACCATAACTTAGACTTTGTAGTAGAATTTCTGCTTTTTAATCTAAGTTCAATAGTATATTTGAGAGAATTTAAGGAAAGAAAATAACACCATTCAAATTATCAGGCATCAACATTGTTTAAAAAGAAGGAATGGAAAATTAGAGCACCTAATAAAAATTCAGAGACTCTAGAGAGAAAGCAATATAAAAATATAGTGTTTCAGAAGTAGTGGGAATCATGAGTTTTCAGACTAAGGAAGTATACTTGGTTTGTGGCAAGATAAGTAAATATATCAACATATCAATGATGGAATTATAAGCACATCAATAACTGATAAATTCACAATCAGAATGAGAGATTTTAATACCTTTTTCATGATAATTGACCAGGCAGAAAAATTTGGTAAGGATTTAGAAATTAGAACAACACAATTAATAACAATGATTGAAGATACATATAAAAACCCACTACCTCAAAAGCATAGAAAATGTAAACAATTTTCAATTACATGAGGAGCGTATTTTAACATGGATTAGGCTATAAAGAAAATCTCAACAACTTTCAAAAATGATAAACATAAGAAATTTTCTTATATCAAAATGAGTTAAATTTAAATAATGGACAACACATAAATCTCAGTACTTAAAAATACTTCAAAATAACACTGTGTTCAAAGAAGAAATTGCAATATAAGAGGACATATTTATAACTGAACATTAATAAAATATTTTATATTAAGTGTTCAGTATACAATTTAAACAGTAGAAGAAAATGAAAACGCCTAAAGACATGTATCTAGAGACATGTACTTATCAAACTCAGCCAATGTACACTTCATATTTTTGTACATTATGTTTGATTTCACATCAAAATAAAAGTCAACACTATTGAACCCCAGATAATAAGATATAATTGACATATAACACTGTATTAGTTCCAGGTGTACAACACAGTGATTCAATATTTGTATATATTGTGAAATTGATATCTTCTTTTTACTTTAAGATGCTTCAAAAAATAAGACGGAGCAATGGATGGGTCGAGGCATGGACAGGTAAGTGATAAAGCAAGTATAGCAACATTTAATGTTAGAATCTAGGCTGGAATATATAGATGTTCACCGTAAAATTCTTTCATCTTTGATGTATGTTTAAAACGTTTTAATAAAATATTTCTTAAAAGACATATAGAGCTTAATTAGCACAGACTGGGCATTATCTATCTATTGCGTCCCAACAGTGTGGTGGAGGGGATGGTAAGGTTCTAGATAGAGCTGTTGCAGGGGGAGTGAAACAAGTGTTACTGTGTTTTTATGCACATAGACAAGATACTTTGTATAGTTATTACTCAAAAAAGACAAAAACATCCCTCCCTTATTGTCATGCTGTCTCCTAATATTGCTTTCAGAAAATGTTTAATAGCCTGGCCTTGTCATAGGCAATGCACTGGAACAGGCATATCTGAATTTTAGTTTTCAGCTTGGGGACATCTTGTGACACTAGACATCTATTTCAAAGAATAAGCCACTCCATTACTATACATGTACTATTATGGCCGATCACTGGACTAATCCTCTAGGGTTATAGATATTTAAAAATGTTAGTCTTGCAGGGTAAGGAGAAAAATGTGAAAAGGTTAAGATGTGTGAATATTAGTCAATATTTCTGAATAACTAGTTTATATTAGATGGTAGAAATGAAGATGATGAGACATATTTTGGAGGCAGAGCTACTAGAATTAAAAATGGAATGGTTGTGGAGACAGAGAGAGAGAGAGAGAGAGAGAGAGAGAGAGAGAGAGAGAGAGAGAGAGGTCTCTTAATCTTTGATATGAGCATTTTGTATCCCTATGTAACATCATAATTTCCAAATTGATTGTGCAAGAACGTGCCCCAAGGTGCACAGAAAACTCACAGGGAGTATTAAATGGGGGGTGTAGGAGGGGGGACAGCAATACTTGAGATTTGCCAGTCACCAGGTGAAATACCAGCTGGAAAAATTTCCTGTTTTAACATTAGGTCACTCTACACTTCTCTCAATGTGATTATATTTTGGGGAAGCTGGAGTTTCTGAGGTCTCCATGTAAAATGCAGGCACAGTGCAAAACTCAGGAAGGAAAGGGAAATGCGAGTGGTGATGTCGAATCAGAGTCAACTGGTTTAGAAATTAAACAGTATTTAGTAGGAACCAGTATTTTTGGTAAAGCAGCAGTTGACATACTGAATAAAAGGAAATATTTGCTGTAGTTACTGATTCTAGTTACAAATTAAATAACAGTAGTTCCAGATCAAAGTTTATGGATAATTGTTTCAAATGATCATTAAGTTGTCAGACGTTAATACTTTTTCAAGGTTGATAGAACTCACTTCCTAATAAATGGAACTGTTCAGTCTTTCTTTTGACCTATATATGCCAGGACAAAAAAAGAAAAAGTGGCCACTAAGGGCATCCTGAACTGTGGAAGTTTGAAAATATCTGATTTATCAGATAAATTGATAAAGACAGCCTGAAGTTAAGTAAATTTCTCAAACTTGCACCTCTTAGAAATGACTGGTTGAAGGTTTAGACTTCAGTTCTTTAATTCCTGAGCCTATGTTCTTGGTTAATATAATGTAAAATATATAAAATGTATAAGTATGAACAATATACACACAAAATCTTATGAATCTATGACTTTAAATGCTAGAATATCCAGAAAAATAACAATAATTAAAGTTTAATACCATGGATATATACATAATCTGCAAATGTTCTGTGTATTTACAACAGGAAAGATAGTAGCATCTTTGTATGCATTTGGTATAACTCACACCTGGTGATGAGATGACACTCCCAGCAAATTCCAATTTTTCTTCCTTTGCTTTAACACTGAAATAATTGTGTCTTCATTTAAAAGTACAAAACTTGCATACATTCAGGATATCTTGAGATAAAAAGTGATAAATTTTGCTTCATCAAAATTAAAGACTTTGACTTCAAAAGACAGTTAAGAAAATGAAAAATCAAGCCACAGCCTAGGGAAAATATTTCCAAAACACATATCTGATAAAGGCCTTGTATCCTTAATACACACATAAATTCAATACTTCACAGAAGAAAAAATAAAACATAACAATTGGGCATAAAATTTGAACAGCCATTTCACTAAAGAAGATGTATCGATTGTCAGTAAACATATGAAGAGATAGTTAACATTATTAGTCATTAAGTAAATGACAAAACTACAATGTGATATCACTAAACGCTATCAGAATAGCTAAAATCAACAAAATTAAAAATATCAAATAGTGGTGAAAATGTGTTATAACTGGTACTTTCATATGTTGTTGATGGAAACCTGAAATAATATCTCTACTTTGGAATAGTGTTTGTCAGTTTCTTATAAATTCAACATATTTACCCAATTTCACTCTAATCTTATTTCTAGTTTAGTCAAGATATATGAAAAAATATATATCTCCACACCAAAACCTGTATTTGAATGTATAGCAGCTTTATTCATAATCAGCATAGACTGAAAAAAAAAAGTTTGAAAGCTTCCTAACTGACAAACAGATAAACAAATTTTGGTATATCTACACTATAGAATAATACTCAATAATAAGAGAGCCCAAACAACTAATAACATGCAAAGACATGGATACATTGCAAAAACAGTGAAAGGACCCCAGCAGAAAATGCTACTACTCCAGGATTCTATTTGTGTATCAGCCTGGACAAAGCAAAGCTATAAGGAAAGACATCAGATGAGTAGTAGGCAGAATTGGGTTGAAAAGAGGGGTTTCACTAATAAAAGGGGTACAGGAAATATTGTGGGGCAATGTGGAGGGGTTATAGCATTGTATGCATTTGTCACACTCATTGAAAATGAATGTTTAAAATTAAGGGGTAATATGTAAAATAGTTGTCACCAACCCTGACTTTAAGATACAAACCAGATTTCTGACTTTCTAAATTATGTTTATAGACATATAAATGTGTAATGTATACGTATTTATATTACACAGAATGCAGTGAAAAGCTGATTTCATTTTAAGCTAAAATCTGATAAATAATCCACACACCACGCCCTTCCAAGCACAGGTGGGTGCAGCAGTAACCAGCCTAGGGCTTTTTCCCGCTCTTGATTCTGTTTTGGAGCAACACATACTTGGCCAAAGATGAAAAATGTCACCAGTATCCCAGCTGTTCAGCTTTCATTATTTTTATCAGCTTAATACAGTTAATCTGCTGCCAAATTGAAAGGATCACTTTCTCCGCTTTTATTATAACCTGATCTGACCCCACCTTCTTATAATCAGTGTTTAGCTACACTTAATTGTATGTGTAATTCCCGTTAAGCTTCTAACACACCATCTGGCACGTATATGGTCTCCAAACCTATAGCTATAACGTTAACTTTTATTATTATTTTGTCTTCATAAGATATGTGTGTGTATACACACACACACACACACACGAACACACACACATTATTTTTCGTGATTTTTAAAAAACTTATTCTACTTTTCCATTGTAGAAAGTTATTTTGCAATCCATTTAGTTTCCTGGGCAGCAACTTCTCATAGTATATTATATTTCTAGTCATAATTTAAAATGTATTCCACTATTTTATGTTTTAAAGGGCTTGGGGGTATTAGATATACCATATCAGTGTCAAAAAATAAACGCATTAAAAGCTCATTTAATGCCAGACATTATACAAAATGTTTGGGATTCAATAACATATAAAAACAAATTTGTCCCTTGAACTCATGGAGGACACTACTTATATAACAAATGGTATGAAATTGCTGATTTTATATAGAAAAAGATATGCTATTTTTACTTAACTCATATAAAAATTGAATTACCTAAGCAATCTTCAATAGGGAAAATTAGTGCTTTTTGGTAAAGTTCAAGGCCTTAAGTGGAAGTAATGCTGGGAAAAAAAAACAAACTCAAACCTTTAGATTACACACAATTTTTACCATCTGAAATGGAGTCATGTTAGTATCTTAATGCTTTAGGGATATTAAATGAAATATATATAAATTTTAGAAAATTATTATTTTGCTTCTTTAATTCTTAGGAAACATTTTCAATTGTATGTTTTATTCTCTGTCCAGGATTTGTATATAGTAAAGTGATTAATTTTCTTTCAGCTCAGTTTTAAGATCAGTGCATGTATTTTCTTTTATCATTGTGATTTTGAAGTTTTAACTAGACAGATAACAGAAGCTATATAAGAAAATAATGAACTACTTATAAAAATTAAAATTTACAGATTTAAAAAGCACAGTAAATAGAAAACAAAATCCTAAGAAAATATTTGAAATCCAGGTTACAGATAAAGCCTTACAATTTAACTACAAGGTTTTTTGTGGTGGAGAAAAAGTGAAAATATAGAAAACATCCATCAGTAAAGACAACGTTCCATAAATTATACCATATCGATACATATTAGGCAAACAGTTAACAAATGCTGTACTAACTATAGCAGTGGTACAAGTACTACACCCATTTAGGAAACATTTTAACTGGAGCAAATGATGTAAAGAGATGGATAAACACCAACATAATGTAACATCAGATTGTTTAAAAAAAACAAAGTATCCTAAAAGTGTATAGGCAAAAAATTCTGATTACTATAAAAAGAGAAAAAAAAAAACTTTGCCTAAGAGTTATTTGTAATACTAAATATTGAAATACAGAAGTCACTGATGCACCTTAAACCTTCTGTTGTATCTGAGACTTAAGAAAATAGAATCCAAAGTATTATGTGCCTTTCATGAATAAATGCAAAAGAACAGGATATTCAGGTTTATTCCAGGAAAGTTTAATATTAGTGAATCTCTATATGTATTGAATTAAATTGATAGCTCAAGGGAAAATTGTATTGGTAGATGCCAAGGTATAATTTTTTAATATTTATAGTTGTTATTCTTTTAAAGTGTTATGAAATTAATAATTCAATTAAACAACATAAGGTTAGTATTTTAATATATGATAAACTCCAGACATTTAATAAGGAGAATAAATAACATTCTATTAGATGCTTTATAAATGAAAAATAATAATTGAAAATAAAAGAATCATTCCAATATATTAAATTATACTTAAATATTACATGAATTCTAGTAGATTGAAAACATCTAAATGGAACATTACCATTGTGCAAAGAAGTCAGAGGTTGGCACTCATATTAGGATTGGGAGTTCATATAGGTTCTGCCTTTCTGAAGCAATATTAATTTTGTACATAAAGAGCCTTGGAAAGTATATATTCTCTATGATGCATACATAAACTATTAAAGGTTTATATATAAGATATGTTTGGGTAAGTCATGTCATTGATGAAACCTAATTGCAAATAGTATGTAATTGTCATTGGATAATAGAGTTGTTGGTGATATTTATTACTCTATTTGCTTTTTAATCCATCATTTACTTTTCAATGCACATTTATAAACAGATTAACATTTTACTCACATTCTTTGAAGAACTTGTCTCATACATAAGTTGTGATGGAGTCACCACTTGACATCATAAGACAAAATATTTTGTACAAGTCATTGGGCATGTATCATGAGATCATTTTACAAAAAACAAATATGGCAAACATCTTCAACTCAATAAACAGCAGAAATGTACTGTTTCGCAGCTTTGGGAGCTATGAGTCTGACATCAAGGTGTTAGTGGGGTTGGCTCCTTCTGAGTGCTGTGAGGAAGAACCCATTCCATGCCTTTACCCTAGCTCTTGGTGGTTTGCTGGCAATCTTTGACATTCCTTGGTGTGTAGATGTGCCACCCTGATTTCTGTCCTGATGTCCACATAACATTCAACCTGGGTGCATGTCTTCTGCTCTTCACGTGGCCTTCTTTTTATAAGAACAACACTCATGATGGATTGAGGGCCCTTCGTAATCTAGTATGACCTCATCTTAACTACCTATATCTGTTGTAACAACTTTATCTCAAAATAAAGTCACGTTCTAAGTTACTGGAGGCTAGAACTGCAACAGGGTAATTTTAGGAGACACAAGTCAACCCATAATAGACCCTATAATGTATTATTCCTGAAAATGAAATATATAGTATTTTGCATTCTATGATTTGTGGTTGCTTTGGTGATTTCAGATGTATTTTTTTAAGTTTTTACTTTTCTTCCAGTTTTATGTTTTTTTAATTGAAAATGTGTTATTTTTACTAGAAAACTGCATATTAAAATTAAATTAAAATGAATAAACATATTGAAATATATGTTTGACTTTGGTAGAAAAGCCTTTTCCAGGAAGTGCTCCAGAAGGAACCTTTTACCTTATTTTTACTTTCCTAGATAAAATTCTTGACAGTAATAGTATGATACAGTCTGTCAAGCCAGGGATTCAGCTTAATTTTGTTTTCAATACTTGAAGGAGTCAGTATTTGTGAAAAAAATTCTCAACCAACGTACTGGAGTGAAAGCAACACTAGTCACTGAGTTTAGGTAAAAGTTAAGCGATTGTTATTGGAGACAGTACAGCTAAAAGAAAGGAGAGAGGGACAAAGAAGTTTGGAGAAAGAAATGCAAAGGAAAAACCCGACTCACAGTGATGGCTTGCTGAAGCCTTGTTAGAGATTTCTGCTCTTTTTAATGTGCAAAGACTCCGAAGTGCTGTAAATTGGCTCTATTTAGGGCTGCGGTGGATAAGAGCAAAAAAAAGGGAGGTTTTATTTCTATATTGGGATGTGTTAGGAAGGAAGGCAGACAGGACTTTCACTCTCATTCTTATCTCCTTTTCTTCTCAAAGAAAAATAAAAAATGAAAATCAAAGAATAATAACCAAACGACGGCAATGACTACCTGCCCTTCCTGCAGAGCCCTTCCTCCCTAGCACACTCTGCCCCACACTCACACTCTCACTTAGAGTTTTTCAGGCACAGCTGTGTTACTGAACACAGTTTAGGGGTATGGCTCTGAATGAACAATTCAAACCTCTCCCTCCAGAATTTCTGAATGTATTTGCTGAGGCACAAAGGCCATATCTGACCTCACTTATCAGCCTCTGACACCAAAAAGCAGGCCAGCCCTGAATGGACATAGTCTATCATTGTACTAGGGAAGCAGTAAATAATGATCATTCAGCTTAAAACGTTCACTTCTTTCACCCCAAATTAATTTCTCTGAAGAATAGAAGCTCTTAATTTTGATATATAACATTAGTAGAAATGCCATTTTTATGTGAGTATTTTTGGTATCATGTTTAGTAAACTACTCTTTGCCCATCTCTGGAAGAGATTACACTCTATTAGTTTTCATATGTATACCTGCAGTATATCAGAAATTTTTGTGTATATTGCAAGGCAGGAATACTCGAAGCAAAATTCACCAGTGACCTTAAAAAAAGGGGAAAGTCTCTTGTTTATAAGACACCCAGAAGAATATTGTTTGCTGCGGGCCTATTTCTTATACTTGGATGATTTTTAAAGAACTGTCAATGTTGAAATCTTGCATATATAGTAAAGCATACATGTGTATGTGTGCATATACTTTTGCTCAATTGTAAATTTAAAGAATAGAATTGGTATATCTATTTTTAAATTATCTAGTGAGGTTATTTGTGTCAATGGCTATAGAAACGTCAATAGCTAATATGAACACCTCTTCAAGTATACTGACTTAAACTAATATATTATGTGAAGAGAGAGCTTGCCTCTATGCTCATAAGAATAGCATGAATATCAGGGTGATTTCACTAGCACCAACAAGGAAACTTTTCCCTAGTACGAGCAAATCGAAGAAACAAAAAAATCGCAAAAGAAACTATTTGCTAAACATGGAAATGACACTCACAGACACAAAATATTTCAGGATACACCTTCTGCTGTCCAGTTAAAGATACTAAATCCAGGGACCATAATAAATCTGTTTCTTTCTCTTTCTGATTTTATGCTCATCTAGCATGTTACAAAATTGATTGTATTTTAAGCAAAAAACAGAACACTACAAAGTAAAATCATTTCATTGATAGCGAACTAACAAAATTAGTGAAAGACTGGTGAAAGACTCAGAAAACAGGTGGGATTCCATGGAGGTCTGCAATGTGAGCAGCAGGAATCAGACCTGTAGGAACACTGCTTCCTGTGTCAATACCAAGGTCCCCATTGGTTTAAGGCTCTACATTTGATCAGTCTATACGTTAATCACTTAGGGTTTGGAGACCAGGGATGGAGGGTCTTTTTAACCCACCTAATCCATTGTAAACATCTTCAGTGTCTGCCATAGAAAGAGGGAGAGGGAGAACCTGGCCTCTTCTCACCTTTCATGGGCGGCCGTAACGAGAGGCAGCCATCAGGGATTATCATTGTCTGAGGCTACGTAAAATAGAGAATTACACTGAAAAAGATATTTAGATAATCATTTCTAAAAATAGAGAAACTGCTTTGAATGGGTAACAAACACAAAAAGTGTGCTACACCAAAAAATCCTTGAAAAGTATCCTAACTTCTCATATATTCCGTTCCATGAGAAGTGTCAGGTAGACTTTTTGGTAAAGTAGTCGCTTGTATTCCAGTAGCTGAAAAGAAAAATATACATTTTTCATTAATAAGCAGACATCTAGTTTATTCAACATTCAAGTCTGACATTAATAAATGTAGCTCAATAATGAACATATTTGTGGATAATGAGAAAATCTAGTTTTTCTACTTAGAAGCTGAAAGTCGCACTAACTGTAGATGGTCAATTTGACAGCTAGATAGTCAATTACCAAATAACTTATTCAAAATCAGATATAGTGAGGTGTACTGCTGAAAGGTAAAGTGATGTATATTTAGCCTCAGGGCTTTTTTGCTTAATAGAGTGCAGAAAAATTGTCTGAAAAATAAACTTCTGTGGAGTTAATTCTTTTTGTTTTCTGCCTGGGATATATTCTTGAAAAAAACTTTTTTTCCACCCTCAAAACTGCAATTCCAAAAAGCAAAATGCAATGTAAAATGGCATATTTAAAAGAAAAAATAATAACGCTGAAGAAATAGCTAAACCTAGGCAAAACATTAAAGTTTAAGTGTCCCCTTAGCAAATAATTTGGTCAGAGTGTTAGCCTCTTGTTAGGAATCTGTATGCAGAACCGTGTGCAAATCCATCACTCCTGCAGACAGCACTCTGATCTTTCGGACACTCCCTAAATGGACTCTACCCTCCAAGGTGCTCTAACGAATGTGGACCCTCTGAACCTGTATTACTGTATGCCAGTCATTTCCATTTAGAGGTCAGACTTCAGGTCATCAGCGTTCTGCCTTATAAACTGATTTCATGCACATAGGCCGTGTCTTTTCCATCGCTGGGGATATTGTACTTACGAAGCCTTGAACTTGTAGCCTGAACCTAGAAGCTATGCAATCAAAGCAGGTGACAACTACCTTGCCTACACTAAGAAAAAGAATATTCACTGCCAGAATTAGAGCACTGGCATGAATGCTATCTATCCTGGGGGAGCCTACATTCTCAGAAGGCTTATTCTGTTTACATGGAGGAGGAAAATTAACACAAAGTGTATTGGCAACATTTAGGGTCGGGAAGTATGTATTTGTTACCCTTGGTTACTGCCCAAGAATATGCACCCTTTTCCTTTCTCTCATCTCTGTATTACTCTATTTCACCCACCCAACCCTGATCCCCAGTTTTCTCAACCTCAGAGAACTTCATTACCTCTCAAGCAGCCAGTATTCCCCATCACCATTCTCTATAATTCGTCTTTTCCTGAACGGTTTTTTTTTTTTTTTTCTGTGAAAGTTTAAACTCATTGAATATTTTCCCACCATAAATTCCCCAATTACCAATTGCTTGCTCAATTGTTCACTTGACACCTTCTGTATCAGTCTGCTCAGGCCGCCATAACAAAATACCATAAGCTAGATGGCTTAAACAGTATTAATTTATCTTGTCACAGGTCTGGAGGCTACAAATCCCAGGTCAAGGTCGAGTGGAGATAGCTTCTGGTGAGATTATCTTTCAAACCACCAGGGGGCCACCTTCTCACTGTGCTCACATGACCTTCCTGCATATAGAAAGAGAGAGAGCTCTCCTTTGCCTCTTCTTACAAGGACACTAATCATTTTGGATCAGGCCCCATCTTTACGACCTCATTTAACATTAATTACTTCCTAATTAGCCCTACCTCCAAATGAATGAATGAATGATGATCTTTTTTCATTATCTTCTAATACTTGATGTTTTTCATTCAAGACAGACTCATGTTCTCAAACAAGGAGAGAGGAACTTTTTTTTATTAATAGTACCTCAAGTTTGGGGGGTTTTGACAAAGAAATACAATATTTGATTTTTGACAAAGAAATACAAACATTTTTTTACATAATTGTGAGAGTTCATCCTACCAAAAGTTAAACATATTAGTGCCAGTTATACTTCAACTACATGTTAGGGATATAAGCAATATATTGTAGAGTAGAAAAATAAGAATTAAACTGAGAAAATTATATAAGGAAATAATAATTGCTCAAAAATTTATTGAACGATTTTGATATTTGAACTACTGTTGTGGATAATAAGTATATAGTAATGAATGAAAGAAAAAGAAATTAAATTCCTATCTTCATAACTGTATACCCTAGTGAATACAAATCTTCACCTGAAAATTGGTGGCTTTTATGTTATTTCATGTTATTTCATTATGTCATTGTTTCTATAAGCTGCTATAAATATAATCACATGTCACATACTTTTAAATAACTTATACTGTGTATAATAATATTTAATTTGATCACTGTTTCTCTTTTCTTTGGAATTATAGTAATAATTTACATGTTTAAGGCTCTTTGTTTCTGGCCATATTATTGAAAAAATAATTTCCTCATTCACCTTTACCCCCCTTGTAGATTTCAACCAAGACATTTCCCTTCCCAACAAGTACACATACCCCACACAAAGATATATCAAAGTTTTACTTTTAGTATGCACTTGAACCAAAATTGTTGTGCAAAAACTGATTTTTAATAAAAATAGAAACTCTCTTTATGCTTTAAAGATATTGCATGCATTGTTGAAAAACACTCGAAGATGGTCTATTTTCCAGTGTGCTAAAACCATTAATTTCCAGGGGCGGAAGTAAGATTTTATATGGGAAAAAAAAATGCATGTTCCTTTTAAAAACACATCATCCAGTCCTTTGCCCTAAAATCCACTTTGAAATTGAATATTATACATTTGTTTGAAATTAAATACCTACCGTAATTGATTATTTTAAAGGATAATTTATTATAGAAGCTTGCATGTTTTAAACATCAGCCTCTACGATTCAGTCAGTGTTAAAACCATGTGATGCCTCAGGCACTTTTACACTGTGACCTTTTATTTTCATTAAATGTACTATGTAAAACGGAATTTTGATGTAGTTTCTGCCTTAGTCATAGCCCTCAGTGACTTATAAATTCAAACAATTAGCATATTTTGAAACAAAATCATTTTACTTCAGACTGTCATAGCGTATTTCTCCCACGTCTCTGTGCCTGATTTGACCCAGGGTAACTGACGCTGGAAATGATTGCTGCACGGGATACTTAGAGCCCATCATACCAGGTGAACCCACATGAACGTATCATTTATCTCCCTTTTAACAAGCCATGTCAAAGAAAGGGGATCTAATTTCACATGTTAGGAGAAAAGAGACCTTTAGAATCACTACTCAGTGCTGCAGGAAAGCACATGTGAAATGAGTTTAGGGTGGGTGAACACTTTTCTAATTACCAGAAGACATACTATAGGGAAAATATGATAATAAACAGGAGAGTGACTAGCCTTTGTTTCACTCTTTTATAGGAAGAAAAGACAATGATTATTAATATGGAATGCTCACTGATTTGTCACACAAAAACATGACAGAGGATTATCTAATGCTCATAGAGTGGCAAGTTATTTCTCAAACAAAAGGAATATAGATCTTAAAATAGTAAGGATGATAGTGGCACACATGATACTTACGATGAAATTTTCTCATTTCATTTCAATTTAATAGAAAAATTTGTTAAGTTCCATTTTCTACAATTAGAAAAAAAACACATTAAAATGATTAAGTTGTTATAAAATAAGAACCTGAGATAGTTTTTGAAAAAAAGTAAATAACTTAGGCCTGTAAAAAAATACTTATTTTCAAAGTAAGCATTAGACAATTTTCTTATTCTAGATGTTTATATGTACACACACAGACTCACAGACACACACAAATAGAAAAAAAGGGAAAAAAACATTGAACTTAATTGAAATGAAAAATGTGTGCTATATTAAGAGGCTGTTAATAGAAGGAAAAGACTATATACAGGGGGAAAATATTTGTAATCATATATCTGACCAAAGGGCTTTTGCAGGATTCTAGACTCTCAAAAACACTATTATAAGAAAACAAACACAATGAGATACTAAATGGCCAAAACAATAAACATTTAACTAAAAAAATAGGATATACAAATGGCAGATGGATACATGAAATGATATCTGTTCAACATCATTAGTTATTAGGGAAATGCAACTTAAAAACCACAAAATTAAATAGTATCACACACTCATTAAATGGAAACGAAACAAAACAACAGCAACAACAAAACTCATAATGCCACCTGTTGAGGAGTATTCGAAAAAATTGTAATTCTGATACATTATAAGTGGGAATGCAAAATGGCACATTAACTCTGGAAAATAGTTTAGCAGTTTCTTGTAAAGTTATACATGAACTTTCTGTATGATCCAGAAATTCTGCTCTTAGGAATTTACTCTTGAGTATTCAAAATTACAATCCACACATAAACCTACACACAAATATTTATAGTAGCTATATTCATTATAACCATAAAATGGAAAACTCAAATGTCCCACATAGGTGAAAGGATAAACAAATTGTGATACACAAACATAAATGGAATATTATTCCACAATAAAAAAGGAACAAACGATACATGTGGCAACTTCAATGAGTATCAAAGGAATTATGTTGAGTGAAAAGAAAAACAGCATCAAAGGTTATATGCTGCATGTTTATTTTTAGATGGCATTCACAAAAAAATAAACACTATATTTTCAGAGAAGAAATCAGTAGTTTGTAGGAACTAGCGATTGAGGTAAGTTATGACTGTAAAGAGATAGCCTGAGGGACCTTTTATAAACTGATGGATCTGGGATGATTACATGAATATATACATATGTTAAAATTTATATAACTACAGAAAACAGCCAGACTTACTGTAGGTTATTTAAAAATGCGAAACATATAGAAAAATGCACATAGGTATAATTTATGTATTTTAATTTAACATTTGTGCATCGATATTTTGGTTTAATGCCAAGACTTTCCTTTGAACATGGCTGTTTTGTTGGTGTTCTGTTTATTCTTTTTTTATTTTTTTCTATTGGTGAAAACATACTCATAATGATTCATACACTACTTCTAATTCCTTTTCTCTAAAGTTGAATGATATATTCTAGACACTTGTGAATAAATCTGAGAGTAAAAATCCACACATATAAAAAAAATGGTAGAATGAATTAGATGAATGAAAGGGAAATTCCTATATCATTGCAAGTTTCCACACCATTAAAAAACCTTGACTCTCTGTGAAACAAAATTTGGCAGTGGAACTCAAGAAAAACCTGTACTTAACATTTCTATAGAGTTTGTGGGAATTTAAATGCCTACAACTTTCTGGGACTTCATATTATATAAGAATTGTTTTTCTAATGAGACTAAAGGGAGTTAGGAAATTAGTAGTGTTTTATTAAGTATCCAGATGCTTTGTTCATTTTATGTCATTTAGATCACACGATTTTATGAATTTGTTCCTGGCTTGTAAAGGTTTTATCTAGTTTTTTAAATTAAATTTATTGGGGTGACATTGGTTAATAAAATTATATAGGTTTCAAGTGTACAATTCTATCATCTACATATTGCATTAACTTAATTTTTCACATGTGGAAATTAAGGATTACATGGTTTAGATATGCTCCCCAATGTCAAATAGCTGGTAAGAAAAACAAATGGACTAGAAACTAGGTACAGTCCTCTTTATTATATAAACAAGTATTATTGAGTTCCAATTGCACCTAAGTTGATAAAAGATAAAGTAAAGAAAAATAAGAGTCATGGGATTCTAGTCCCTATGACTGAGAAATAGAAATGTTCCTCCCATGTTATCTTAGTGAGGCAAATGAAGGTGACCTCAAATTGTCTTTTTTCCTCTCAAGAGTTTTGGCATGACCATATAACCAGAAACCATTTCTTGGCTAGACGTATTTATAGGATTTCGGTCTTACCAGTAGTATGTGAGCAATAGAAATTTGTGCTTCATTATTTGCATGAAATGAAATGCTTATTCTCCTTGTCTGTTTTTTGCCCTCCCTGCGTGCCAGTGCACATTTGTAACTATATGTAACCTAACTTCAACCATGCAGACTAGAGCTATACCCTAAAGTATAGTGGAGGAAACTTGATCTCTGAATGACATCGTGGAGCTGAGCGACCATACACGGCTGGTTATTACTCCAGCCTGTCACTAGAGTGCTGTATAAAAAGTGGGAAGAGTAAGAAAAACATAAAAGAAAACCATTTTTTAATTTATATGTTGTATTTTGGGATAACTTTGTTACAACAATCTTGTCGTTATTCTAGTACAGTATGTGGTAAACCTATTATTTGTATAGAATAAATATAGTACTGTGCAGTGGAAGAAGTAGCCATGTCTTGTATATTTTTGGATAATCCTATGGAATGTATTATTCAATGATTGTGATAATCCCCCCCCCCAAAAAAAAAGATGTTTGATTTAAAGGAAACACAATAGTATTTCAGTCACTCATAGACCCTTAATATTTTACATAATTGTTATGATCTGACGTCTGTCTAGACTATAAAGCAATTTGCCATACAGGGTTTATTATTTAATTTCAGTTCATCAAATTGCAGCTAATAATTTAGAAGGCTAGACTAATAGCTCTGACTGCATTACCACTGTATGAACAAAGACCAGGCTGCCATAGAAATAGCCTTTATTAAAAAGTAAGAAAGAAAAAAAAATGTTAAATAGCAAATTAGAAATCCTTACCTATAGTAATAAGTACCTATTCTTCGGACTGTACCCAGAAGTAAACTACATGAATAAGATAATAAATCTTTCAGGTGCACAGAGTAACATAAAGGTTAAGGGCTGAGAAGAATATTACAGCCTATTTTATCGGAAGACATTTACATTTAGAAACATGTGTGTTCTGTCCCAGGAATATGTTTCTGAATCCATTGAGGCTTAAAACACATGTTTAAAAAAAAAAAAAAAAAAAAAAAAAAAACATTATTATCCATGGGATTAGTTCCCCAAGCGACCCTACAAAGTCCTCTTACCTGTAAATTACCTAAAGAAAAATATAAATTACACATCTGTGTCTGCCCTGGAATTTTAGATGCCTCAGTCACTGTGACCTATTACCAAGAGTTGGCGTTTCACAATCTGTCTCTCCTCCACAAACACTGCTTAGCAGCCATGCGAAGTGATTAATCCACGTTTCCACACCTTTACCTCAGCAGCCTGCCTAGGATACGTTTCAGCCACCAAAAGTATGGCAGCATCATAGGCGTTTTCCTTCCCAAAAAACTGTTCCACCACTAAAAAAAATCTAAAAACCTCCAAATACATCTAAATAATCCTATATGCTTCCCACATACTTGTTTTTGGTTTTGGGTTTTTTTCACACTTATACTTGTCCTTAAGGAAACCTACTTCCTCTGTCACCTGTCATTTCAATCATTATTCTTAATTTCTTTGCTCTCTTGGCCTTCTTAACCCTTTCTTTTCCATATTCTATTTCATTCTAAGGGTATTAATTGCTCCCCAAAAAAAAAAAACCCAAACACAACAAAAAACCCCAATACATTTTGATCACTACATATTCATTATTGAGTTTATCTAGTCTTTACTGCTGCTAAGCAAACAATATTTGCCAAGAAACAATATTATTCTTTCTCTTATTTTCCACAGGAATATTGTTTCTTAAAAAATATTTCCCTTTCCCCCCTTTGAATCGCTAAATTTGTTTCCTACACTTCCGAATGGAACTGCCTTAGATTTCAGCCACCATGACCATCAATGTGTCTCTAACAGTCGGGGTTAAGTCAAAACAGCACAGTCTGTGATAGGTCTTTCATCCTGAAGGGGTGATATATACAGGGAATTAGGTATTGGCAAATCTACGAAACATATAGTAGAGTAAAACACAGAGAAAAATGCCTCTTGCTTTCAGAAAATAAGGAAGTGCCCACCAGTGATTTCAGTTGCTAATAACACTAGAGTGGATTATTTTCAAGAGAATTCCCAGAATTAAGGCAAAATTTAATTTCCCCTGTTTTCTCATGATATTCCTATCTTGCTGGAAGGCAATTATGGCTTCCAATTTCTATGTATTATGCAAGTTCCTCTTGATGGTGGAATCTAACCTGGAATTATAGTGGTAGGAATTCTGAGAAAAATTGTTCTCAGGCTTCCAGTCCATATGATACCAGAGAGAGCTGCAAAAGTTTATGGTACTAAAGCTTAATTGACAATGAAAAATCTGGCTTGTGTCCCTTTGCTCTTGCCAACAATTGCAGTGAAAGAGATGTCTTCCTCAAGGCTAGAAATATATCTCCATATGCCCACTATATTCCATTCATTTCTATGCTCCCCAGAGACATTTTTCTATCAATTATCCCTTCTATTACCAATGTCTTCAAAATATTTCTCCATGCTGGATCTTATCAGCACTTAAATTCCTTTTTTTTCCCATTTCAGGAAGAAAATCACAAATAAAATTTCACAGAACACATAGTCTCATTCTAACACATTAGTTTTCCTTCTGTAAAATCAAATTTCTCATTTTTAACAATTACTCTCTTGAAATGTTTCTAAAAGTAATGCCTATTCTCTATGCTTATAAATTGCTTTTACCATTTCTGAATGTTTTTGATATTCAATGCAAAATATCTTGGGTGTGTTAAGCATATATATTAATAATCTAATTGCATAATCGTAATTTTAAACAATGGCCTGAGAAAATATTATTAATGGAAAGTTCTTCACCAATTAAGTCCAAGCTAATCAAATTTTACTTATAGAGCATTGAAGAAAATGATCTCAGTTACAATAAACAATAGATAAAGCAGCTCCATGTTTGGATTTGGGAGGAATTTAAGGTACTATTTTTATTATCCAAACAGTTTTGGATGATAATGTCTGAAGAAGTCAGTCATGTCAGATTTTCTGGAAACACAGAAATCTCTCCTATGTCCCAGCCACATTGCAGAATTGGTTTATATATTAGAGGTTTTTGGTTCTTTTTTTTTCTATGTGCATCTCCTCACTCTTAAAGTTTTCAGTTACAACATGGCATTTGAGATTAACTATGGGCCTCATTTGTAAATAAACACATTACCATTTATCACACTAAGTCTTTCTAGGCTAACAGAGCTGAATTCATATATATTCCTAAATGTAGGGCTCTGAAAATAAAATAGAGGTTAGTTCCTTAGAAGTCTCCATGAATCATGCTGAGAATACCTTAGAACAACTATAAGTTTTTTTTTTGTTTGTTTGTTTTTATTCTGTGCTCTCTAAATAGCTAATAATACAAAATACTATGTAACTTTATACAAATTTAATTATCTAGGGGCTTAGTCTTCATCCACATGCTGATAATATTAATGTCAATATCTCACTATATGAGAAAAATTGAATATAAAATGAAAAGAGAATAAAAGTTAAGAGTTGCCACCATTTGCTATTGGTATTAAGAAGTTACATGAAAATGTGTTATGACAATAAAAAGTTATTGATCTGAGAATTTCTCATTCAATAAACATTCATTTACTAACCAATGGATGAGGAACTAGGAAAATCGAAGTTTATTAAGGTACAGTCCTCATCAGAGTGACTTTTATAGTATATTAGTTGGGGCTCTCCAGAGAAAAAGAACCAACGGAATGTATACAAGAAATCAGCTCATGTGATTATGGATGCTGACAAGTCCCAGTATCTTCAGAGTGAGGCAGCAAGTGAGGACTCAAGGGAGCTGATGGTTAGTCCCAGGCCATAGGTCAGCATGCATGAGACTCGGGAAGAGTCCATGCTTCAGTTCAAGTCCAAAGGCGGGGAGGGAAGGTTAAACTTTCCTGTTCTATTCAGGCCTTCAAATGATTGAATGAAGCCCAGCCATGTTAGGGAGCCCAACCTGCATTCCTCAGTTTACTGACTCAAACGTTAATCTCATCAGAAATACCCTCACAGGCACACCCAGAACAGTGTTGGACCAAATATCTGAGCACTTCTTGGTCCAAGTCAAGCCACATAAAATTAACTATCACATAGAGTGTTAAATCTGTAATCTTAATTGCCCTTCACTTAATTTAGTATTTTTACTGTAATCCTACTAATGAGTGTGTATATATCTATCTATCTATTTATCTATCTATATAACTATATCTATATATATCTATAGATATATATAGATATCTTTGCACATAACAGTTTCAAGTATATAGAAATTACTGTTTTAATTTCTGCAGTGACTTAAAATTTATAATATATTTTGATAAATATTTTTATCTCATCGTTCCTGACAGCTGCATTTTTTGCTACACTCTATTGACTTGATTATATGATTGCTAATAGATAATGGTATTTCCTCATTATGTCAATACATACAGAAAGTATGTTTGAAATTTTACTTTCTATACATTCCATAATAAAAACTAAACTAGTTTTCTGGTATATGTTATGTGTAATTCAAATCCAATAGATTTTATTTTTACAGGATTTTTCACTGAATGAATATATGTGATTGACTATATGCTGGTCCATGACCTTTCAGTTCAGTACTACATCCAGATGAATTCATATATGAATAACAAATGACTAATTAATGAATAGATGAAATCTACCGTATTTGCCGGCGTATAAGATGACTTTTTGGCCCTGAAAAATATGCCTCCAAGTGGGGGGTCGTCTTATACGCCAGGTACACTTCAGATAGACTGCCCATAGTGCTTGCCCCATGCCATAGTGGCCTCCCGATGCCCGCCCACTTCATTCCACATACCGTTCAGGCATCAGCAGCGCTGCTGGGTGTATGCTCGGCTGTTATGCGATTTTCCTGTTATGTGATTTTACCACACTCGCAAAATCGCACACAGCCGACCATATAACAAACTCTGTATTTTGAGTGGAAATGTTAGGGGGTCGTCTTATACGCCGAGTCGTCTTATACGCCGGCAAATACGGTAATATACACTAGTGTAGGGAGACAGTTTATGTCTGTTATCACAGTTGATTTGGGTAGTAGTAATCACCAATGTTATGGAATTAATCACAGCATTTTATTAAGGTCTAAATTTATAATTTAAAATGATGCATTATTACTGAAAGGATCAAGGATATATTCTGTGATCATCAGAGGCTCACATGAATATTACCCTCAAGACATAGCTTTTGTTGTCAAATATTTTAGCAGAAATGTATGGAAATTATTTAAATTAAGGGGGCACTTATTTTTGTCAACTATACCATAGTACGTGAGAATTTCTTCATTATTTTGATAAATGTTCAGGGTAGTGAAGATTTTCACTTCTACTACTTGGAGTAATAGTTAACATAGAAGTAGAGAATACATGGGTTTTGAAACAAATAGTGTAGAATATAAATTTTAGCTTTATCAATGACCAGTGACATAATGTTAGGCAGTTTACTTACTTCTAATGTTTCCATATTATTTCCCACCATATTTTTTTAAATGAACTCCTAGTTTAGCATATAATAGCTGATGAATTAATATAAATTTACCCTTTCCATCTCATTGAATTAAATGCTTATATTGTCCCTGGGTTAGATGTTACAAAGTGAAGAAGAGAGAGGACACAAAAGCATGTCTCTGGGGAAAAATTAAATATCTACATATAAATACCACTTCCTAAATAGATAGGATTAGAATTTTTTTAAATTACTCACTATTGATTAAGATTTTCCAAGAAATGCTTTTAAGTTAAACCAATATTATTTGAAATTCAAATAGCAATAACTAACTTTTAGCATCCTTTGTAAATTTGTTTATATAGTATATTAATGAGTCTCTTTTATATGTGTGTGTGTATATACATTTTAAGAAAGGAAAAAAAAACTGTATTAAAATTGTAATAATCAATATATACGGATAACAAAAGATGAATACAAGTCACTTTGACTTCTGCAATTACAAGAGGTGCTCAAAGTGGTTACCATCAGTGTCCAGACACTTCTGATTACGGCAAACTACTGCTTGCGCAACGTTGACCAAGGTGTCCACTTCAGTACATTTTTTAGGCATCCCCAATATATATGTATGTACTTTCAAACTTTCACACTTCAATTCGGCATATAAGGAAGTTGAGATACAGTTTTTTAACCAACATTAAACTGTGGCAACATAAACACTAGGGAACAAGTAAGTATCTCTTTGCCTATTTTATTATTTTCCCCCTAATTTATCCCTTTTTCTAGTAAGGCACAGATAACATCTCCTTATATCTGTATTTTAGGATTAAACTTTATATTGGAATTTTTGCTTTGCAAAAATAACAGTGATCTGCTACAACATAATAGCCCTATACTTGCCTATTTGATTCAATCATTTCTATATTCAAATTCAAATTATATTTCAGCTTAAGTTCTCAACTTGATACTTGAGTGTAATAAAACAAGTCAGATTATGATAATCATCATACCCAACTTATTCTAAAGACATGTGAGATGATTGGTAATCAAATATGACAAAATTCTGAGTGTAATAGTGGCATTAGGAACAGGTGAGGGACAATTAAAATTCTGGAGTGGAAAAGAAATGTAACATATATCACAGGATTGATGTTTCTCCACTTTTTTTTAGCAGTACAAACATGGCC
This sequence comes from Hipposideros larvatus, assembly GCA_031876335.1. Taxonomy (NCBI): domain Eukaryota; kingdom Metazoa; phylum Chordata; class Mammalia; order Chiroptera; family Hipposideridae; genus Hipposideros; species Hipposideros larvatus. The sequence continues at coordinate 18,382,642 of CM063091.1, forward strand.
AGATTGTATTTATTTGAATAGTTTTTAATGCTTGTATATTTGAATGTTTTAATAAATATGATACTTTTCCTCAAAAGAAACTATAAAATTACTCATATTAATATCAAATATTATCCTTTTGAAAGGTTTTTCTGACTTTTAAAAGATAGGCTCAAAATGCATTCTGATATATATTAAATTGTTTATTATGTAATGACAAGCCCTATGACATTATGTCTTACAATATTATGTGTGCTGATCTCCTGAGACCTCTTGCATTAATAAATTGTCAACCAACTGGGAGGTGATTTTTCTTCCTGACATTAAAAAGCTCCACTTCAAAGTACACTTCTGTCATAATGGGACGCTTAATTCAAATTAACATCAGAAAGTCAGAAATTTCTAAGAGCAAAACAAAGTCCAAACAACTTTTGTCATGCGAGCTCTTTGTAAAATCTAATTACTTGCATTTGTTAAAGTTTGTATAGCAAGCTAATATTATTGTTGGTATTATTTTATACGTAAGCATTTCATATTACTAGCTCTTAAAGAAATGAAAGCCCTTTTAAGCCATTTTAAGAATTTAAATGACATATGTGAGTGCAATTGAGAAATCTGAGAATGGCACTTTCAAGTAATGCTGTTATTCATTAACAATATTTGCTTAAATGAAGTGAAAATTAGTTAAAAGGGGATGTAGAGTTATTCACAGAATGCTTCTATTAACTTACAGTGCTGATTGAATCAAGTCACAAGGTGGGGGTCTGTGCCCAGAAAGCCTTTCTCAATGTATGCTAAGAGGTCAAAAAAACGTGAATATTTCTGTCTTGGATGCTTTCTTGCCAAGACGTTTGTTAGTTTGCATTTGGATATATGGTTAAACTATTATGTGTAAATTGTTTATTTTAAATTATAACTGCTATTGCTACAGTTCTTTTATTTATTCATAAGAAAGCATTATATTGCAGGATATTTTGTTAATCTTAAACTATACATCTAGAATGTTGTCAAAGGTGAACTTCTATATACTCGATATTATTAATATTTTTGATAGAAAAGTTTAAATGATAGGTATCCAATTATCACTAAATTATTGTAAACATATTTATAAATTGATAGTTTTTAGGAGGAAAACAGCAAAACAGAATAATTTATTCATAAAGTAATTTAAATTAGATTATAATCCATCACCTCTCTCTAGACAACATTGTAGCTTACTTTTATTAGAAAATGTTGTTTAAGTTTATTTAGGTTTATGTAATAATATAAATTAAATATGGAATTCAAATTATTGCATATAAATTTCAGTGCCTCCAAGAAAACCCCTTTTTTTACCACCAAGAATTTTTGAATGATGGTATGTGATAGTAAAAAATATTTAAAAAAAAATTTTAGCAAAAAAAATCTTTAGTCAATCAAGTAAGTAGTATTAGATATTAGTATTCAACATGCAAAGTATTAAAGTTTCAACAAAAATTGCACTACCCTCGTCTCCTATGTAAGTGTGCAGGGGTTATACCCAGAAGGAATAATATCACATTTAAGAGATAACTTAAAGAATAATCAGTAAAATAGAAAGCATTATCAACAAGGGAAATACATTTCTTGCTAATATGTAAAATTAATAAATGATATATCAATTTAAAATATTAATAAAGTCAAATTAAGCAAATATGTATTACATGTATTAAATAATTATAGTTATGATATTTTCGAAATCTGGGGTAATATCAAATAGGATAGAGCATGTTGAGAATTGTTATTAATGTCTTGAAACTAACTATATTTATGGGAGAAAGCAATGCAGGTTCTTAAATTTATCTTAAAACAGCTTTTTAAAAGAAATTTTAATTACAATTTATATTGACCAGTGATTCTTAAATATGTTCCCTTGTTCAAAATAGAAGTTACCGAGTCTACCTCAAACCTATGAGTCAGAATCCTGGGTTGGCACCCAGCAATCTATCTTAACAATCCAAGTAATATTGATCCATTAAAAGAAACAAGTGTATAATATTTATAAAATTCCTAGCATGGTATCTCAAACACATAAAAATGAATATTTATTGCAATTCCTATTACTATATTATTAATTTTATTTAAAATATTTTAATACCCATTTTGAGTAAGTAATGTTTCCACTCATTTGAATTATTAGTTCAGTATTTATGTATTATTGGGCATATCTTGACTTTCTATTTTGATGCATTAATTGGACTATGTACATGTATTATTATTACTTATTTTGATATTAATTCTTTATATTATATTGTATTACCTAGTGAGCAAGTCTTCTTGTTATCTTTCAATGAATGTGTTCTTTTATCACTCATTATTCATATACATACACTGCACATCCTATTGGTTCTGTTTCTCTGAAGGAACCTGACCAATGTCGTGATTGTGAGGTTGTGTTTGTGCACCTTGAGGGCCTATGTGAGCATGTGACACAGTATGGAATCCAGGCCAGGGCTGCTTGATGACCACAGTTTACGCCTTCCATGACTGTGAGTTCAACTGTAACTGACTGTGTGGCTGGTGTTGTGTTTTCTACAGATGTCTGTGTCTCTTCAAGGTTGGAGTTAGGAAAATGAGTTTATCGATATGAGGTACGTATATTTGCACAGTATGAGGCACACGGTCGTTTATCTATTGAGTTTCACCCATGCCTCCTGCTCCTAAAAAATAAAATTGGTGTTTTTTAATCTGTAGAACAATATCTAAAATTATGAATAGCAAATGCTTTCATTTAACCAATATTTGTTTGTCAGGTATTTGTTTCATATAGTGTTGTTGATGCTGAAGTAAAATAATGAGTGCAAACAATGTGGTCTTTACTCTCATAAACCTTAGTTTGGTGAAATATAGAGTAAAAAATAAACAGATGCCTGATTATTCATTTTGATTAGTGCTATAGAGAAAATGAGTTATTATTACCTTAAAGAGTAAAAGAGAATAGCATAATCAGAGCATGACTCACTAAGAAGGTAAGATTTAAGCTGAGCATGGAAAAATGCGAAGGAGCCAGTTGGGCAGAAACCTGGGACCGTAGTGACAGAAGCAGAGTAGAACATGTGTAAAGGCAGGATGCAACTCAGCTAACTGCAGAAAGAAAGATTGTCACTGTGACCTTAAATATTAGATCATTCTTTGTACCACCTTTAAGGCACCAACAAACAACACCCCAACCAAACTTGCTAGCTATCCAAGCCTATCTATTGGTTTGTTGGAAAAGTCGCGACATATTTTTTTCTGTTTTTCATTGCAAAAGTGCGTCATGACTTTTCTGACAACCCAATACTTATTTATTTATTTATTTATTTATTTATTTATTTATTTATTTATTTTTAACAAATAAAAACTTAGATTTATAAGTGACTTTTTCAAATCTTCATAACTCATAAATGTCAAGAGATTGATTTGAACTTACCCCTTAGGAGTCTAAACACTTTCTTTTTCATCATCCACCTAACTCTTCTCCCTGGCATCAAGACTCATTTTTTTCTTCACCTCCATTTCCAGTCACTTCTCAGTGTAATGTAATAGCTACATAAATGCACTTTTGATAAATTAATATGTCATCTTCTAAATTCAAATTTTGTTTACTCATATTTAATATTTTACTCATTAACTCATGTTCTTACTTTTCTTTGGCTTTTAAAAATGTATCCAGTCTTTACTTTCTAGTTGAAATCCTATTGAATTTACTGTTCAACCCAGCTTAAAGGAATTAAGTTCTCTTCTTAACACTTATAGCTAATATCTGCAATGTTTAGTTAGCAGTTAATCAAGCATCATCTTCTATTAAGTCTTTGAGTTGATGTAGCTATTTTATTTATATATTTATGTATTTAATCTTAACCCAACCCAATATACCATAAATTTGAGATACAGTGAATGACATATTATATTTGTAAGTTCCACAGTATATATTTGGACATTTTAACATTTATTTTGACCTGTGGGAAAATATTCACTGGAAAAAAAATCAGGATTATTTTTCAAACTGCTCACTGTTAGCATTGCAGAAAGGGATTTTTTCCTGTCACTCAAAGAATGAAATTTAAGTAATTACAGTCAGTAATGGCAAAGGTTACTGTTATGGGTTGAACTGCGTACCCAGAAATATTTAAAAGTTGTAGCCCCCAGTACCTGTGAATGTGACCCTATTTGGAAATATAATATTTGCATATCATCCAGTTAAGTTGGAGTTCTCAGGAAGGACTCATCCAATATGACTGCTGACCTTATAAAAAGGGTAACATATACAAACTGGAGGCTTACTAGAAGCTAGGAGAAAGGCACGCATTGTCCCTCACAGCCCCCAGAAGGATGCAATCCTTCTAGCTGATGTTGATTTTGGACTTCTAGTGGTTTAAGCCACCAAGGTTGTGTTTCTTTGTTATAGCAGCCTGAAAAATGCTAATGCAGTTATTTAACACAGTATTCAATACATTTGATTTAAATCTATAGGTATTAAAATATAATTGTATAAATACGAAGTAAACAACTTATGTATGTATTTGTGATTCAAATTTTAGAGGGGGAATCAAACTGGAAACATTCTCAATTATTTATAATATAGAATGTAGCTAAAATGGAACCATATATACTCTTGATACTACTTATTTATCTTCTAATTGCATGCCACATTGATCCTGAGATGGTTTATAAAATTGAAATTCAACATTTCCCATCTTTGGATTATTGAAAAACAAAAACAAAACAAACAGCACAAGTTAAAATTTAACTGAATGATATTAAACAACACAGTAGTCACTGACCTAGATAAATAATTGTCTGTATTATGTGTGATTAACCCTAGATAATGGCAAAAAGGCTAATGATCATGACAAAGGACACAATACAATAGTCTATTTGTTGCCTTTAATCCACTCTTATCACACTGATTAACTCATTTCTGACCTGGTGTTCTTCCAGAGGTAGATAATCTTTTCCTGAAACTGCCCTCACTGTGCTGTGCTCTGTGTTCCCCTGCTCCTATATGCTGGCTTTGCTTTGATGCTTGGAGCTTCAGAGCATTTTATGCATCTAGGCATATTAGGTATAAAAGCTTTTAATCACACTAATTCTTCTAAGTGTTCCTAATCTATATCTAAATCTCTCATCTGTTCTTATCCCGACACAGCAGCTGCTGGATGGGGAAAAAAGAAAGGCTCTTATATTCTACTTTAACTGAATTGAACTCAGAGTTTGACTACCATAATCTTTGCCTTTTCTTTTCAATGGTAACACCCCTCTATCCATTTGGGGTACTCACATGCCTGTGAAGAAGCGTGACTGATAGATTGTCCCTACACAGTCAATATCTACAGGCTGCTTTAAGATCAGTGACACACAAGAGGGGAAATTTGACAAAATATGTGTATTCCTTTCTGTTATGCTTCAAAAGCTGTGAAACTTGGATTTCTGTCAGAAGCAAACTGCTTCCCACTAGATACTTGCTCATTTTTTCGCATTTAAAATCCCTCCCTTCATTGTGAAGATGTAAAATAATTTTTGGAATGAAAGAAATCTTCCAAGACTACTTTTTTAGATGTCTTTGTATCTCCTCATTACTTAAAATATTTCTCTCAAATTCCATTCCTTTCTGTCTTTAATGTCTTTCCTGTTTTTTCTTCATATTTGAGGTACTCACTCATGCCTCTGTCCTCTATGTACTCATTAAAAAAAAAACATTTTTCTATTTACCAATTTTAAAGGTGTGCACAATAAAATAAAATTTATTTTTTTTTATAAATGTAGTTTGTGTTTTTTGAAAAAAAATGTAAATTTCAGGGCAATTACATTAAAAAAAAACAAAACAAAATACATATTTTGTGTAGTTGCAGTGTCCCAAAGGGAAAGCTCGTTGGCAGTTAAGAGTCAAGTGTTGATGTTTAGGGACATTAGATGTGTGAGGAAAATTAAAATGAGAAATCAAAATTATTTTTAGAGGGGATAATGTCCTTCTTGAAGGATAAGGGAGACATTTTTTTTCTCTGAGACATGATAGAAAGATATGCCAGGCACACCTGATATCAAACAGAATAACAATTTTTAAATGTTCCAATGATTAAAACACATACACATTCATTGATTGACTCAGCAAATTAACATCACTGTGTAGCTATAGAGCATAGTCACTGTAATAACTGTACAGATGAGAAAATGTTCCCTGTCCTAAAGATTTTCAAGAAAGTATATAAATAGTATAGAATGTTTTAATCAAGAGATTGTTATATTGATACTGTAATTCTCAATTTGAAGGTTGTGGTAATTTTTAAGAGAGGTAGTAGATTTCAATAATCTTATACTTAATTTTTATATTGTATTTATTTGTTTAAAAGTTATTTTTCTTCACAGATTATTTTAAATTTGCCTTCAGATTAAAACCCTGGTAGAATTTTATGAGCTTATTTGAGATTATGAAAAAAGTAATTGTGACCCTGAAAATCAGACACTTCTGATGATGATAGTCATGACAATATTGATAATATTAATAAATGAGCTATTATTTATGAGGTACTTAATTAGAACTGTGCTGTTGTCTATATATTACTTATTTTATAAATTCTCCTTAACAGACCTGTAAGAAAAGTTTATTAAATTTTAAAAAGAAAAAAATTGATTAATGGAGATCAAGTAACCCTGTAGGTTCTGCGTAGTAGAGTCTTTATGCTTTGAAGACTAGCACTATCTGGCTTTTTTAAAAGTTTTTTTTTTTTTTTTTTCTAATTTTATTGGGGAACAGCCATGGTCATTGGTTATACATTGCTTTCATTCTACAATGGCATCGTTGACTTTTTTTCAGGGAGGGCACAACTCACAGTGGCCAATGTGGGGATCAAACCTGCAACCTTGATGTTAGCAGCACCACGCTCTAACCAACTGAGTTAACCAGTCACCCCCACCACTATCTAACTTTAAACACTAGACTTTATTCTCATTCCAAACATCTTCCTTTTATTTTCCTTTTACTCATTTCACTTAACCTTGTAACAACTATTTTTGCGATGAGTTGTTTATTTTGGCTCAAGGTGCATAATAATTTTCTTTGATATCAAGATTATTGGAAAGAAGGAGACAACAGAACATAGTAGTTCATAGTGCTCTGTGGAATAAAACTAACTTTGCTATATCCCCAGTGCTTTAATCCTCACAATGTCTGAGGATTCCAGAGGATCACAGGAGAGCCTTATTAGAAATGAGTAAGTGGGTTTAAATATGTAATAGCCTAAGATCACACAACTTAAAAATGGCAGGCTACAAATTCAGATAAATGGTACATTCACTACAAAGATTGTACTATAAAACTATGATATGATCTCTTTAAAAGAACCTGTATTTTAAAGAAAAAGCTTGATTAATCAGAACATAAATAATCTAAAACTGTCATTAAACTGCATTTGCTTTAAGCACACAATTGATCTAGGAGGAAATTACTATAAAAGGGTTTGTTTTAAAAATGTGTACAATAAACACGTCCTATGTCTTTGGAGTAATACATTTTTATTCCTCATAAACCTTTTATGCCTCTGAACTAGAGCTATGGCATCGTGAATTATGGATCAATAAATTATTATTAAAAACCTGGTGACTTTTTAAACTATATCTTAGGGAAATGATAGGATTAGAGTTCACTCTTGCATTTCTAAATCTTGAATAAGATATAAGAATAAGAGAGGATTCAGAAGAGAAATATATTATTTAGGAAAAGAGACAGACAAAAAATAGGCTGTAGAGAATTAAGTCAACCAGAACTTTACGAGAAGAGAAAGATTAAGAGACTGTGACAGAGAATGAGAGAGAGAGAGAGAGAGAGAGAGAGAGAGAGAGAGAGAGAGAGAGAGAGAGAGAGAGAGAGAGAGAGAGAGAGAGAGAGAGAGGGAGAGAGAGAGAGAGAGAGAGGGAGAGAGAGACTACAGAAATTGAAACAAATTGGGTGAATGCAGCTAAAAATGAGCAATGCTTGTATTATTTACACACTACAATGATGGAAACACGAAACAAAGCAATACCAACATTAGGTACGTCTCTTTGGTGTGACTGAATAGACTTCAATCTAGGTTGTAAGAAAACAAACTGAACTAATTCCACTGCAGTGGGAAACACAGGAGTATGGAAGGAGTTAATGAGAACTTTGAACCACAGAGAGTGAGGTTGCAATGTGGAATATATTTATATTTTTAAAAAAAGGTTGTCTCGAGTTCTTGGGCTTGTGAGAGCTCTGGTAACTGACAAGCCATTGTTTCTTCCATCAAGTCTGGTCATGTCCAAGTGGGCGATCAGCGTACCATTGCTGTTCCCTGTTGCAGCACCTAATCTGGTCATCAACATAGCAGCAGAGAAGTCCAGGGTCTTGTTTGAAAAGTCCATAGCCTTTTCTCCTAACTCTAAATGCAAGCTTCTCTGGGATCAATGCAATCAGGTTTCTTACCTTCTGAATTCCTCTCGTTTTTACCACTATTTAGATTGTTAGTATTAGTCTAAATACACAGAAGACTCAATATGGATTTCACTTAATGAAACAAATGTAGAATAATCAATGTTCCTCATTTTACTACATTTAAGTGATTTCACTCTATCCTGTCCTCTGCTTGCCTCTCTGTTTTATTTTTCTATGACAATTTGTATTTTTTGATAAAATACAGATTACAAAAAAAAAAGTATCTTAAAACACCCAGGTGGCAAAAATTATTTCCACCAAATAGCTATTTATATGGAATCTTTATATTCTTTTCATTTAGAAAAAAAGCAGCAGATGATCTAAAATGACTCCATTGTTCATGGTTTCCCTATGGATATTTAATATTATATACATTTTTTAAATTTTTGCAGAAATATGTTTGGACTTAATTATGTATCACATCAATAGACATTTTTCTCTAGAGAAACAAAAAGCTACCATTAATATTTTAAAAATTTATTGGGGAAAAATCAATAATTTTATTCCTGAATCTCATGGGGCAAAAAAAGATCAACTAGATAAAAATTATAAATACATACATTTTAATTGTACATAAGCTTTTTTTATAATTACAGACTTTTAAAATAATTGCGTTAGCTATATCATCCAGAAAAGAGTCTCCAGGCTCTGGGACAGACAGTAGCTGATCAGTCACATGTTAATGGCCGTTATGGAAACTTACATGTTGCCTAGTGAATTGTAGTATGTGATCTCAAAGTCACTATTAAGTCCTTTGATTCCAAGTTGATATCTAGATGGGCTTTCCAAAAATATAACATCATATATAATAGTAGATAAACATAGATATAATCTAACTTGTGAATTGTTTTTGCTGTTATTCATTTCATATATATTTGTATTGCCAGTGCATACAATTAAAGTGTAAGAAAAATTAGCTTGAAAAAATTAAATCTATGATTTTATTTTTAAAAAGTTATCCTTATCAAATTCAGAGAGCTACATTTTCAACAGAAAATAGAGTCTGGAATTTGTATAGTGTACTATTTATAGGAAAGGGCATAATGGCCCCTCACTCATTTCATATGATTAAAGAAAAGATAATATAACTTTGTGCAATTTAGGGAAACTAATAGGGATTGTAAATACTTGATTTAAAACAGGCTTGAATTATAGACCCTTATATTATACTCTTTAACATATTTGTCTGTCACTTTAATTTTTAAACAAGTATAGATGGCACTAACAATTAATTAATAAGGGGCTTACAAGTTCTAATGGACTTAAAATTCAAAACAAATTAGTTAGGCGTTAACATTTTCAAAGATGATTAAAACATAATTAACAAGTAATATAATGACTTTCTAAAAACATGAAATTGATTTTACTATCAAAATATAGTGGTTTTAACAAACATATCCTTCTTGGAGAATTGCAAGTACAACTGTGTACTGTCTATGACTGTGAAACATAAGAATAAATTATTTGGGCTACACTGGAATGTTTCACTTGGAGATCATATTTAAATAATTAAACAAAATTATTTCCTGAGTGAAACAAATCTAATCTACAATGATAGGCATTTAAATTAATAGTTTTACCAATTTCTGATCAAAGTAAAAAAAAAAGTTATTTTGAGCACAGAGAATAGAGAGATACATTCCAAACACCATGATGAGGTGGTGAGATAACCATGACTGGAAGCATTTTGTCTGAAACTAGATGATTAATTTTTAAGTATGTTGTAGTTGAAAGTTAGTCATCTTATACAATTTTTCTTGAGTGATTTTTATTCTATGAGGTACTGAATGGTAAATTGAATGTGAAGTAAACTTTGTGCACATGCATGACTAGACTTCAACATATGATTGATGGATGATAAATGCATTAAAATAGGAAAATGTCCAGGAATATAACATTGAAAATTTTAGAGAGTCTAGTAAAGTCAATGATAACATAGCCTAGAAAGGCTATATAAATTGTTCCTCAGTAATGTCTCAGAAATAATTTACTTATAAAAGAAACCATTTACTCTTTAGATAATTAGCTAAACCAGACAGGCAACTACTACAGGCCAGTACATTTCTTCCTCAATGATGAACTCATGTGGGAGAGTTCTGTTTCCTAAGTTGATTTATCTAGCTTGTAAAGTGAACTTCGGAAGTTATGTTTTAGAGTAAAAAAATAACACTCAGGTGCATATATATTTGTTGTGTAATATATATATATGGCGAGCAGAGTGAAGGCCGTAGCTTTTTGGATATGCGGTGCTAGGCTGGGGAGTGTGAGGGTGATAACATGTAGGGGGGAGCTTCCAATTGCCTTCTATTGCCTTTTACCTGAGTAGTTTGTGATTTCCAGGTATGATTGCTACAATTACTAGAAACATAACTTTATTTTTGAATGTGGTATCTTATTGTTTATTACTCCTTTTAAATTTAGAAGAAAGTAACATAAAATTATCCCTGGCAAATGTTTAGTTCCAAGAAGAAGAGCTTATCATTTTTTACTTCTGGCATTCACACTAAAGAAAAAAAAAACTCAAAATAAATTTAGAGAGAGTTATTGTTTAATTTCATCATTTTATTTTCCTTGTTGTGTTTCTGCTCACCTTGTAAAGTTTATGTGTATTATTCCTAGTTTCACGACTTTGAGCATTACATTCATTCCTCTTCTATTTTAATTTCATGCTAAGTTTTCTTTGTTGTTTTCTCCTGAGCCCTGTTTCTGTTTTACATAATCAGAGTGAAGAGAATTACCAGCTACAACAGAATATTTGGGAGGCTTATTTTCATTTTCTAACTTCAACCTCTTTGAAATGACTTTTTGTTGCACTTGGAGAGTTGGGGACATATTATTTTTTATCAATTATAAAAATAGCAAAACTATAAACAAAAAAAAACTCTCTAAAGGTGTTTACTGATTAAACAGGATAATAGTGGAAATGAAGAAAAGTAAAGTTGAACATAGAATAAATGTGTCTCATCAATGGGAATTTGTTGAAGTTGCTTGATGCAAGTTAACCATCAGTTTAATAAGATATCCAGAAAGTTTATAATGACATCTTTGTATTTATTTGAATCTCAGTAACTGGGATACAATTTAAGACAATTGAATACTGACCTCACCCTGTTTAGTTGACCATTGTTCAAAGATTATCAGTTTCAAATGTTTAGAATAACGTAACACTATTTTATAATTAATTTTCTACTACTTATTTAAAACCATGTCAGATACCTGCATACAAATCTGCGTCACTAAGATAGGTCACCATTCAGAATTGAAGATCATCACCATGTTCTTTCCTCACAGCTGTGAAGGGGAAAAGGCCCTGTGGAATGCAAGCTTGAAGTGATTCTACTTTTTCTGCTGCCATTTATTATCCCAGCGAATTGCAATGCCATCAGTTCACCTTAGGCTGCGTCCTTTACTGTTTTCTTACACCAGAGCTTTACTGTGGGGGTGGCCTGCAGTTGCCAGGATGGCCCCAGTACCACAGATTATTGTCAAAGTTAGCTCACTCACCCTATTCAAGTATCAGAAAATTGCTAGACGGGGGCTACCATATTATACAACATTAAAAATAAGTTGAGTCAATATCGTTTATGCCCCACATTTTTCTCACTTGAAATACTCAGGTTGAAGCAATTTTTATTGGTGTGTCAATTCTAAAAGTCATTATCACATAAACAAAATGGACACTTCAACTCACTGAACTTTTAAAAAAATCCCTGAGTGCTTTTTACCAGGACCTATTCATAATCTACACTCTCCCCCTGGGTTATGGTAGCATGGTGCTATCTAGAATATAGATTCTATATTTCATAAATTACCATTTTTACACATTCAGGCAAAAATGTCCTCATAATTCCAAACTTGAATATTTATCACTGCATATTTATCACTGCTTATTTGTTAACTCCTAGTTACAGAAACATAATGTAGTGAGTAATGATACCTTGGAGGCTCACCCGCTTATATCTTCTCTACCTGTTATGTTTCTGTTTTCTCCAATCCACATAGTGACTGAAGCCAGAGTTCTAGGACAATTCCTTTATTTATTTATTAGCATTGAATCCAGTTGATCAAAATGTTCTGTTGGTCCTCCTTCCAAACAAAAACATTTATATTTTATGTTTTTATTCTTCTCATTCTCTACCCCCTCTAACTATTCTCTGCCGTTTCCCCTGTGACACGCATGCCAATGACACGTGTATACTAACATCTTCGATGGCATCTGCTGATGGTCTCCTACTTGATGGTCACGCTACATATGTGCATCTTCTGAATAACCCTAGCAAATTGTGTCATGTGTATAGTAAGCCTTTCCTTCTGTTAAACAACTCCTTTAGGAGAATAAATTGTACATCACTATCTTTTATAATACATATACATCCATTGAATTCTATGCTTTCAAAAACAAGTTCCAATCGAAAATGTCTTTCTGTGAGGAATTATGTCTCTTTATAATAAGAAATAAAAAGACATTATAACAATAATAGCAAAAAAAAAAAACAACCAACCAACCAAACAAACAAACAAACAAACAAAAACAGCCTGGATTAGAAAATGGATATAACTCTTACTCCTGTGAAAGAATCCTGTAAAATTATATGCCATGCAAGTCGGTAAAACATATAGGGAAACTCAAGGGAAATATAATTTTACTTATATTATGATTGTCTGCATGAAATCCTCTAATGCATTGCTTTACCCAGAGTTCTGAAAAGATAAGAGGTGCCATCGTGCTTCCCATCGTTTATCACAGGTATGTGGACTTTGCAGTGGTCCAAAGAGCTGCACACTGTGTGCTCATACTTCATGTAACCCAAAGCATGTTCAGAACAGAGAAAATGTGTTTGCTCTTTGTAAAGGTGCACAGTTGTTCTACAAGTTCAAAGGGAAACATAAAGATTTTGTGACATCAGGGATGGATCTTGAGATTATTATGGTAAGCAAACTAAGTTAGGCAGAAAAAGTCAAGAACCATATGATTTCACTGGTATGTGGGATATAAAACTGAAAGCAACAAAGAAATAAGAACAAACAAAGAAACAAAAACTCATAGGCAGACAATACTTTAGTGGTTACCAGAAGGTAAGGAGAGAGGGGTGTGGTAGATGAAGGTAAATAGGATCAAAACATGGTGATGGAAGAACTGACTCTGAGTGGTGAACACACAATGCGATACATAGATGATGTATTACAGAACTGTCCACTTGAAACCTATGCAACTTGCTAACCATTGTCACCCCCAATAAACTTTAATTAAAATAAAAAAAGATATTGCTGTCTAAAACACGGAGTTGGAATAAGGAATAAAACAGATTTGTAACTGTAATTCATTTGATAGATAAGGCTAATTAATGTCTTCAGCATTCCCAAGGGGCATAATTCTGAAAAGTCAATTTAATGAAGGAAAAATCATTAATCTCAGAGTGGAATTTTACACATACCAAGAAAGTCACATGGCGTGTAGACACAAGTTATTCCTGGTTGTCAAGGCAACTGTAGTTTTAGTTGCTCTCCTAAGCAAGCTTCCCCATTATCCTCCCTTGCATGGTGGATGTTAACTAGAGTGCTGTGTCCTCCTGCAAAGAGTTTTAGGACAATGTTCTCCTGAGGGCTAATCAATATGTGAGATTTCCCATGATGATAAGCCAGACAAATACATCATGACCTAATTTTCTTTTCATCTATCTAGTAAATCAACTGTGAAAATCAGAACTGACCCATGTGCTTGGGGGCTAAAAGTAATCACATCTCACCTAATCAAGATTAAGAAGTCATTTATATTAAAAAGAAAATACCAAACCAGGAAGAAGTTAATAATATTTTAATGGATCACACTTAAATTTTGCATTCCTTTGTTATAGGTGAATATAGATCTTGGAGGTGAGGGGTCACTTGCTATAGGCTAATTATTTGTAGAGATCTCAAGCAAGGTTGAATTAGAACATCAAGGCAATGGTAATATAAATTTAGGATAATCTTTCAATGCTTATGAGTCTAGTAATTACTCTAACGTTTTCATTTATACTAGGAAAAATTTCTAACTTTCTCTCTTGATATCCTTAAATCATAATCTAAATTATTCTGTATTTTTACTATATCCTAAATACTGTACAATTTGTATATATTTTACACACATTTTGAGCAGTCAGAGAAGTTTAAGGTAAAGGAAGTTTATGACATGCAAAAAATTACTAATAAAAAGAGCATGGAGTAAAGCATTATACTAGAGTGCTCAGTATTTGAAGTTCCCCTTCAAAGGGAGATTAATAATACCCATATTGGGAGTGAATATGAGAATTAATAAGATAACAAAAACAGTGCAACACTTTACACAGTAAATAATCACTGTTTTCCCCTTTATTTTTTCTTGTTTGTATTTTAGTAATTCAAATGAAGTGAGTTCAATGGAAGCTCTGATGTTCAAAGAAAATTTTTTATGGGAAGTGAATCTGGATTGACACTTTTTATAAGATATAGACTTTGGGTAATTTGAGCACCTGCTGTTTATGGTGGGAAAGTAGGAATAAACCTAAGCTACTTGAATTGAATGACAAAAAAGCATAGTGGATATGAAAGGAGATGGATTAACTCATCACTGATTTTGTGGAGTAACAAACAACACAGGGAGAGGTTAAAGTTATGTAGTCTTTCAATGTCAGGTTTAAGCTTCCAGGTAAAAATGAAGTTATCTTGCTGGATTGTAGTGTTTTGAAGTTTCTATGTCTATGAATTCAAATTCTTAATTTTGAATTAATAAATTTGTATCCCCATACATAAGTGCAAGAAAAGAATAAGACCATTGACTAGAAGAAAATGTTAAAGCACTTTCAAGGACATTTAATGAAGTAGATGCAATTTTCCTTGCAAAGATCACAAGAATGTGAAACATAACTCTATTACTTGAAGGAATTAAAAATAACAGGTGTTGAAATATGAAGTGCTACGTAAGTCATTGATTGTGAAAAGGAGGAAACAGCATTACTGAACCAAAGTCACATGTGGAAGGATATCTTCCCAGAGGATGGCTAAGGATAGAAAAAAAAAGTGTCCCTATTAATAGAGGTAAATAGTTGTCGCTTAAGGAGCAATTTTATGTGCATGAGAATGTTCCTTCAGGTGAGAGAATGGTGCTGTCAGGAACAATTTTTCTATGATGATGCAGCATATTTGCATTATTAACTCACCTTTGTTTAAATTCAAATGAAGAATTGCATGAAAGGATGCAAAGTCATGAATGTGCTTCATAAATTTAAATATTTCAAAAAGTTATTTTGCTTACATATTTTAGGGTTGTATTTCTTAAAGATATCATATCACAATATAATTCATATCTCACTAGAGATGGAGTAAAAATAAAGATCAGATGAGACAACATCTTGAGAGAGAATTGTTGGAGCTGGAAATACCACAGATATTCATCTCAGGATTTTTAAAACCTTTTTTTTTAAATTTAGAAATAATGATGTATTTCAGAAGAAGGACAGAGAGTACAGAGCGTTCCCTTATACCCTTCACTCAGCTTCCATTAATATTAAAATCTCATAATGTGTCCTGACATGTTCTTTGGATTTATCCTGTTTGTTTCCTTCAACTTCTTGATTTTATAGATTTATCTATTTTGTCTCTTATCAGCACTCAGTAATTAATTTTGGTACCAAGTACAATAGCTAAATTGCAGACTATATTCATTAGCCAAGTTTTTTGCTGATGCCTTTTTTCCACTCCAAGATACAAGATACAAGTCCAGCATATCACATTGCTTTTAGACATCATGTTCCCTTAGTTTTCCTTTAAACGGTGGCAGTTTCTCTCTTTCCTTGTTTTGTTTTTTTTGTTTTTTTGTTTTTTTGTTTTTATGATCTAGATACTTTTGAAGGATACCAGTTGAATAACTTACAGACAACCATCCTTCTGCTTGCCTATCTCTAAGTACCACAGAGGTGGTGTCCTTCTCATGCCTTTGTATCAAGAGGAGCATGATATCCACATGACTCCTTCCCAGTCATAACCTTCATCACTTGGTAAATGTGGTTTTTGCCAGGTTTCTCTATTGTAAAGTTACTGTTTTTGCTTTCCCAAACTCTCTTCAAAAAGAAACAAGCTATTACTAAATTTAGCCCACACTCAAGGGGAAGGAAATCAACATCTACTTCTGGACCTATACAAAAATCACCATAGTAATTAATGTTTCAGAGAGATACTTTGAAGCTATGCAAATATTCTGTGTCTCTTAAATGTTGTTGATCCAAATTTTAACATTTCTTAGTTCACAACAATTATGACTATGGTGCTCTAATGTGGGATATCTATTAACTGTTAAAAATGTTATTTATGAAACCTGTTAAATATGATTAGGAAGCCTTTATTAAAAAGGGACTACTACTGTAGGAGAGAGAGACCAGGCTCAACTCCAAATACAAAAAGGAAAACTGGGGAATTATAGCATAGTGATGGGTGGGGGTACGGGGGAGGAGCGTGGTCAGCTGAAGGAAATGACTAAGAGGGAACATGAGGAGTAAGAGAGGATTCTGACCAAACCAACATGGCAGGATCCTTGCTATAACGAGGCCAGGGTGATTGGGTACCACCTGGGGGATGGCAGGGGATGTGCATTCAACCAGATATCAAGGGGGACCAGATATTGAAGGTGGAGGAGTCTCACTAAACTGAATTAGTAGCATTCTTGCTCTTGAGGACAAGGCCCAAGGGTGCGGCCTCACTCAAAAAGGGCTTAGAGGAGCCTGACTAAAGTTTGGTTAGGGAGAGCTTTTGTCTTTTCCTCATTTCTTTTACATTTATAAATCAGAATTTGTAAGGAATAGTTGTACCTTCTCTTCAATTTATTTATTTATTCAATCCATTGTGTTAGTTTGATTTCATGATATTTATATTAGAATAGGTTGCACTGGCAGGCAGTTCTAGTTTATCTCTTCTGAAGTTACCTTGAATGCCCCTTCATTCCTGAACGAGGATTGCCCCCATCCCCCACCTCCAGCTGGATATAAGATTCTGAAAGTTTTATTTCTTAACACTTGAAAAATAACATGGCGTGTACTTCTTGCCTCCATGGTTTCTGATCTCAATTCAATGGTTTTTCCTCTGTGGTGAAGTTATGGTTTCTGCTGGTTTGAAGATTTTTTTTTTTGTCTTCATTTTTCAACAATTGAATTATGTTTCTTGGCGTACACTTCTTTGGATTATCTTGTTTAGGATTCACTCAGTTATTTTTTTTCCCCTGCAGGCTTGTATACTTTTGTCAAATTTCACAAATTGTAACCCATTATTTCTTTGTATACCTCACCCCAACTTCCCCATCTCTTTCTTCTCTCCTAGGACTCAAGTGATACAAGCGTTAGATTCCTCATTAAGCTCCTCCAGGCTTCTGAGACTTTGTTCATTGTTTTCAGCATATTTTTTCTCTTTTTTTTTGAAACTGGACAGCTTTTAAAATTCCACTTTGTATTCGCTGATTCTTTCTTCTATCTTCTGATGTCTGCTCTTTAGACTATTCAGTGATTACTCCTTTCACCCCCACCACTCATCCCTAACCAGGGCTAGAATTTTTTCCCACTTATTTCTCTCCTCCTCTTCCTGCTGCAGTGGGTCTTCACCAATACCCACAGACTGCATTTTTTTTTCAGTAGTTTTGCTTTCCATGGTTTCAGTTATCCACAGTCAATTGTGATCTGAAAATATTAAATGGAAAATTCTAGAAATAAACAATAAGTTTCAAATTGTTCATCATTCTGAGTAGGGAGATAAAATCTAGTACTATCCCCCTCCACCCCACCAGGGACATGAATCACCCCTTAGTATATCCACGCTGGATGTGCTGCCCACCCATTAGCCACGTGATAGTCATCTCAGTTATCAAATTCGTTATCAGAGAGAGAGAGAGAGAGAGAGAGAGAGAGAGGGAAGACAACATTTACATCACTCTTATTATATTATGTTGTTATAATTTTTCTATTTTATTATTTGTCATCATTAGTCTCTTACTGTGCCTAATGTATAAATTAAAGTTTATCATAGGTATGTTATGTATAGGAAAAAACATAGTACACATAATTTTCAATATTATCTCTGGTTTTAGGCATCCACTGGGAGCCTGGGAAGATATCCCCCATGGATAAGGGGGTATTACTGTGTACGTAATTATGAGATAGATCTGGATTCTTGAAGTGCTCCTGCCCCTGCCAAGTAAACACTACATGGGAAACCTTTCTAAGGAGAAACAGCCTATACACACATACATGCAAATTTCCCCTTGCCTGTGATCTGCTAGAAATTCCCCCTTTAATGCTAGACCGTATTCAACCTTTTGCAACTCATTTAAGTTTTCTAGTTGAATCTACTCATCAGATGATATGACCAGGTGTCTGTCCCAGATAAGCAAATGCTCAGGTTCCATTTCTGTCCTCAGGGACCTATCTTTCTTTAGATTTTAGGTAAGTTATTTCACCTTGAGTTCTCCAGTGTTTTCAAGAAATGTCCTAAATCTCTGGTTGGTGTAGCTTTTTATCTTGCTCTAAGAGTGGGAGCAACATTATTTCCAGCTCTTTCAAACTCCAGTTGAAAGCTGAAACGTGGTAACATTTTCAGGTCAGAGTTTGAAAAAGCTGGAAATAGTTTTGCTCCTACCCTTAGAACAAGATAAAAAGCTACACCAACTACAGCAGAGGAATTATGGAATGGAAATATGGAAACCCGAAAAACATCTGCTATCACTTCTAAAAGGCATCTTAATACTTTATAAGTTAAATACATTAACAAAAGAGACACTTTTTGTTTTGCATAAAACCCTGAAATTTGATAACCAAGTCAAAGAGAATTTGTGAGGACAGCATATCTAATTAGTTTAAGTAAGATGATACAGTAATGAATTTATATTTTTTCCAGCTACAACAAAGCATTTTGCATAGATTGATAAAAATAATAGGGTTGGAAGTGATATTACTTTAATTTTTTTGCAGATGGACAAAATAGTAAGATAAACGTCAAGGAAATTGAATAATTTCTGTCTATAATACCATTATACACATTCAAAATTTAGCAGTACTCTTCGTTAAACTCAATTGGAGAAATTGGAATTAATTTAATCACATCTTATTTAATTTCAATTTAGTATTTCAGCATGCTTTATAACATGATGTTCTCTAAATCTGATGAAATATAAACTAGTAGATGAAACATTGATATGGTTACCATAGCTAATGTTACCTTCTTTAGCAACTGTAGAATTCTTGTCACTCTTTATCAAACACATTTCTCTAAAATACAATATTGCAATTATAGGCCACACATGAAAATGAGCATTGTACTGGTGCCAGTGAGTAATCTCCTGTTCAGGGCTATAAACATTTCAGTTCAGCTGTTCAATGTATGTTTATATAAGCTCATATCTCCCCACTCAACAAAATTTCTAAAAAAGCACAGCTCAATGAAAAATTGAAGAGGAAGTGATGAGTGGAAAACAAGTCTATTCCTAACAAGCTATAATCAAGTCATTATATGAAACTCTATTCTTTATTCTGTCTCAGATATGATAGTCCTTCAAGCAAAAGAAAGAATAGGAGGAAAAAAAGTTGACCAATAATATTACAATTCAAATGGAAATTCTATGTACCTTAAAAAATAGATGCTGAGTCACAAAAGAGAAAGATTATTAACTGCATTTTTCAAATGGCCCTGGAAGAAGTTTTGTTTCCAGGTGCAGGCTACATATGGAATATTGTTATTAAGTTAGGTGCCACACATTGAAAATCACAGGAATTTATTCAGGAGCTAACACAGTTCCCAGATTTCTAAACCCAGACATTCAAGAATCCCAAAGTTAGGTTGGATATTAAGAGAAACATTGTGAAAGAAAAATGTAGACTGCTCCCCCAACCTCACTTATTTTGATGAATATTTGAGCTATTTTTGTGCATGTATAGGAAAATGGGTGATCAGAGGCAAAACGTCTGTTTTGCTTCTAGTGAAATAGTACATTACAGTGCAAAGCAGAAATGTTTCATTAATGGTGCTTCCACAGCTGCTGGAACAGTGAAATGATCTCGAGTCTGCACCCAAACCACAGATGGACAGATGTGTGGGGGGCAAAAGCAGGTGTCTCATGCCATTTGGGGACTTCTGTACTCAGATTAGTGCAGATTAAATTTCCCGGAATCGAGTCTAACCCTGTTTCCTGGAGATTTTATAAGTTAGTGTTTTTAAAATAATTTTATTTTATGTCCAATCATATAAAGACATGTGAGCATTCAACCCAAATACATGTATGATTCATTAAAAGCAATCTATTGTAATATATTATCTATGTTATAAAATATGCAGATACGATGAAAATTTAAAAATATGAGATAAAGACCAATCTTATTGAGTGTATAGTATTTGTTACAAATAAACTCTTATTAAAATTATTCTATCATTTTAACAAGGGCAATATGATTGTACATTTTTTTTAAGTTTAGTTGAAGAGAGTATCTGATTCTAACTTGAGTTCGACACTTGGTTTTAAAGGCTGTAATAGCTGAAAAATATACCTTCCGAAGGTCCACAGATATACATTCATCATTGGCTGTAGGCACTAAACAATGATGCTTATTTTTAAATACAGCCATTATTTAAACAAATTTACTATTTGTATAATCTATACATACATATATGTGTGTATATAATGGGATAGTTTCATGCACAAATATTCATATGTATATAAACACACACCCTAACATGTGTATGGCGGTTTTAAAAGATGGCTGTAAGTTCCTTGACACTTATCTCATTGTGGGCTAGAGATCTGTGTTTCTTGTCCTTTGTTGAAGCAAGGCTTTGATGACTTCATCCAAAGGAGTATGGCAAAAATTATGTTCTGTGACTTCTGAGGCTAAATTTTTAAAGGAACTTGTCTTTTTTTCCACGGTCACTGGAAAACTTTCAGGGTTAGAACCTTGAGCTGACAAGTCAGAAGGCCAGTTGCCCCAAAGCCACCATGCTGTAAGGAAGCCCACCCCACTTGGTGAGGCCACATGGTGGTGCTCTAGATAGGCATCCTAGTCTTCACGTCACACCAGCCCAAATGTGAAAAACGCAAGTAAAATAAGCCTTAAAATGATTCTAGTTCCTAGTCATCAGGGAACTCCAAGCCTTCAAGTCTTCCCAATTGAGGCCCTAGATAACAAGTAACAGGGTCAAGATGTCTCTCTTTTTTTTTTTTTAATCAGAATTTCTGAATGAAAGAATGTGCAAACATAATAAAATGATATTCCAAGATGTTAAATTGGGCAGAATTTGTTATTCATCACTAACAAATGGAACAGTGTGCAATTAATCATGTTAGGTGTTGTTATACACAAATGAAATGCAATACATTGTTCCTGCCATGATAGAAGTACAACTATTCTGATTTTTTACAGTATTTGGCCGTTTGAAACCTCATAATTCTCCCCTCAGCTAGCTAATAACCTGGTTGTAAATAATGACCATTTGAAATACTCAATAGATCATGAGAAAAATTCAGTGTAATTTTTTTTTTTTTTTTTTTTTTTTTTAGTGAGAGAAATATTGATGAAAGAATCAGGTTACAACAGATAGGTACTTGAGTGAAATTTCCTCCCCTTATATTTCAAATGTTCCAATGCACCACTGTTACAATACATTTGAAAAAAAATTGCTTCTTTTATTAAAATAGCAATTAGGATCCTGCCATTCTTTGTGGAGAAATAAATACATTTATATAAAATATAACTATTTATAAGTCTTCTCATGTTTATAATCCAATTAATATAACTTTGTAAAGTAGTTTTTATCAATGTTTTTGAAAATGAAGAAAATAAACATATAGTTGTGGAAATCATACAAATGGTAAATAGAATACCTCGTTGGAACTTAAACAGAGCTATATCAAGTCCATATTCAAATAGCTTATTGTTGGGAAAGGGTATTTGATTGTAGAAATAACAAAAGATTCATTGGCAGGTTGCTTAAAATGATCTTTTTCTACACATTGTGAATTGCTAAACCCATTTCTGAAGCTTGCATTTGGAGGATTAACAAAAATTTTCACTTGCTTCCATGTTATAAAAAGATATGATAACTCATTACTCTGTAGCTGGAGTATAAGATTTCATCCACAACATTGACTGAATTCTCTTTTAATGGAGGTTTTCACTTTGTGTTCTTTACCTATAAGCAGATGTTATCCTTTGTTTTGCTATAGTCAGAACTGCTACTGTGCCAGTTGTAACTTTAATCCAAATCCACTTCTCTTGTTCAAGGGAATGGTTAATTATTTTTAATGCTTTCTATTTTAGTAAAAATCGACAGTAGTTGTATAGCCTTATATTTACCATATTTTTCCATTTAACTACTAAATGGAGATGTGATGTTAACCAATTCTAATTACTAAAATGCATGTTTACTGGTGTCTGTGAACCAGAAGTAATTATTTCCTCCATTTTTTTTAATTCAGTAATTTAGTACAAAATATTACTTGCTTAATTTAATTGTTGCTGTTGTAATAACCCAAAAAAGTTCTTTACATTAACCCTCATTAAATTTAAAGTAGTTAATTCAGCCATTCTGGAAAATAGTCAAAGAGGATTCCTTTTAGTAGACTCTGCTTTAATTGTAGTCTGCCTCTCTGGAGAGTAAAGATAATATATTCACAATATACTACTCTGTGTGTGTGTGTGTCACCTGGTAAACATACTAAAGTATTTGCCTAAAAGGTAAAATACTTCATAATGTAAGATTATAGTTTTGAATATATTATCTAAGCATCTTAAAAAGATGACATGAGAATGTAATAAATCAAATGTTATGAATAATATTGGATTTATGTTCCTTTTTGTGTTGCTGAGATTATTTTCTAATGTCCACTTTAATTCAGTTTAATTGCTTCACTGTTTGAAATTCTGTAAGACAATTATATAGTGTGAGAGGGCCATTCTTCCATTGAGATATATACACATATGCATATACTACATGTGAACTGATGATGATTCTAGAAGAATTTTTTCTCTAAACACTTATACTTTATATAAACATTATTTTTGATTTCCAATACATATATGACTTTCATGAAATTGTTTTTCTTCAAGATCAATGTCTTCAACTAGGTGATATGCATTTAGTTGTATTTCTTATCCTAAAACAAGGTAACAGATGAGAAAGGCAGATAATATAATAAATAAATAGTCTGCATTATATTTTTAGAAAATTAAATTGATTGATATCAGTTTCCATTATTTAAAGTATTTAATATGTTTCTTCTGGCTCAATGACATTTTTATTGTGTATATATCATTTGTAGAAGCATTAATTAAGCCTCCCAGCAGAAGTAACAAGTGCATTTCTTGCAAAAAAGATTGAAATTTGGTCAGATATGCATAATTCAAAGTGTGGCAGAAGGTCACTGGTGATATTTAAATATATTTTCAAAAGGAGAGCTAATCTGTGTATGTTTCATTGTATTTTCAAATTCAATTACTAAATATTTCAACAGTAATTGTAATTTCAACTTAGTAACAATAAGTTCTATGTATTGTTTTGCACAACCCATCCTAATTTTTGCAGCACATTGCAATTAACTCATATTTTAAACCCTTCTTCCCTACTTTAATTAGTTGAAACATACTTATTTTCTGTAGCATGCATCTAATAATTAGTCATCATAAATTCTTGTAAGTCCTTGGGATTATTGGTTGTTAGTTTGCTTTCCTTTGCTCATGGAAGACCTCTCTCTCTCTCTCTCTCTCTCTCTCTCTCTCTCTCTCTCTCTCTCTCTCTTTCATTTTGATTATATACTGTTATTTACCAGAGCTTTGTCTTTGGAATCAACTGTGGCTTGCACTGAATGTGTATCTCACAAAAAAGAAAGACACAAACAAAAAACATTACCTTTAGGTGTCCTGTATTGAGAATATGGGGCAGAATGTGGGAAAAGAAGGATAGACGGCATTGATCAATGATTAGGGACTGCTACACCACAGGGTGGGAGACAGGACATATGCCACATACTTAAAACATAACCATATGTTTTATTTGCAACAGCCCTGGTTTATATTGTATTATCATTCAGTATTCAGTTTAGCATTTTTTCTGTTTTGTTTTTTTTTTTTCTTTTTATACCAAGGCACTCATTCGTTTTCTTTACTGACCTTCCCAGGTACAACAAAATAAACACTACTCTTCCAAGGAAACATTGTGCATTTTAATAAAAACTTAAATGTATTGTATTTTTAAAATCTCAAGAAATTTGATGATGAACACGTAACTTGAGTAAAATTTGGACGTTTGCATCCATTGTGGAAGCTGTAGGAATGGCCCTGATCATATAAACTCTAAAAGAAACACATGTGTGGAGGGGATGATAACTTATCCCAGGACTATCTCCCAGGAAGAGAAATTATCAAACATGTCTATAGTAAATGTCTGTGTATATTACTTTTTGAAGCCTGACTTTTCATTTAGAGCCAATGACTATTGTTCCAAACTGACTTCACTCATATGCTGTCGCAAACTTTCTTTGTACATATGCAACATGGAGTAACAGGTGTCAGCATGTTGCCTCCTCAAGCAGAAATCCAGATTTCTCTTTAAACTGGTTTCAAATGTAATTTTCTTTTCTCTTTTGATTGCCTTTCACTAATCATATTTTAGAAATGTTTGAACTCTTGAAGAATACTGTAATTCAATCCACGTGCTATAATGGTAGTGGATCTATTGGGCTGTCGGAAAAGTCATGACGCATGTTTGCGACAGATGGCACTAGTTCATTTTTGGAGGCACTAGAGTCATTCACATCTATGTAATTCCTATGTCATTTGACAGCTGATAGTTCTAGCTTCATTCTAAAAAAAATTGGAACAATTTGGTTGAGTTTTGGAGATTTTATAATAAGTTGAAGATGGAAGACCAAACTGTGCATTTTTGCCATATTTTACTGTTTTACTTCCATAAAGGGAAGAATGCACGTCAAGCTTGTGAAAAGTTGCATAAAGTTTATAGGGACAACGCTCTACAAGAATGTCAGTGCCAACGATGGTTCACGAAATTCCGGGCTGGAGATTTTGATCTCCACGACGCTCCTCGGTCAGGGAGGCACACAG
Organism: Hipposideros larvatus; assembly: GCA_031876335.1. Lineage (NCBI taxonomy): Eukaryota > Metazoa > Chordata > Mammalia > Chiroptera > Hipposideridae > Hipposideros > Hipposideros larvatus. The sequence goes on from CM063091.1 coordinate 18,408,172, forward strand.
AGGTTGATGACGACAAAATAAAGGCATTGATTGAGTCAAACCCATGTTACATGAAAAGAAAAATTGCAGAAACATTGAACATCCATCATTCAAGCATTCACGACCACCTGAAGAAGCTGGGATACGTAAGCAAGCTCAACATTTGGGTTTCGCATGAACTCAAAAAATTCATTTGATGGCACATATAAACATCTGCAATTAGCTCATTAAACGTGAGGAAAACGATCCTTTTTTGAAGTGACTGATAACTGGTGATGAGAAGTGGATTGTTTACAACAATATGGTGCGCAAATGGTCTTGGTCCCGATGTGATGATTTGCCTCAAACAACATCGAAAGCAGACATTCATCAGAGGAAGGTTATGCTCTCAGTGTGGTGGGATTTTAAAGGTGTCGTGTTTTTCGAGCTCCTACCAAGGAACCAAATAATCAATTTGAATGTGTACTGTCGGCAATTGGACAGTTTGAATGAATCCATCATCCAGAAACGTCCAGAGCTTGTAGATTGTAAAGGAGTTCTGTTCCATCACAGCAACACGAGACCACATACCAGTTTGATCACCCGTCAAAAATTACTGGAGCTTGGATGGGATATGTTGCCACACCCACCATATTCACCTGACCTTGTGCCGTCAGACTTCCACTTGTTTAGCTCTCTTCAAAACTCTTTGTGTGGTATAGCGTTCAATTCAGATGAGGCTGTAAATCAGCACCTTGTTCAATTTTTCACAAATAAAGACAGGTCCTTCTATGAACGGGGAATTATGAAGCTCATTGAAAGATGGCAAAAGGTTATCGAACAAAACGAGCAACATATCATTGATTGATCTTTGTTCTTTTATAAATAAATGACCTTTGAAAAACATAGACAAAATACATAACTTTACCGACAACCCAATATTTTGGTTGTTTATATCTTTTAATACCAGTTTGAAGTATCTAGTAAAATATTCCATATTTAAAACAGCAAACACAAATTTTGAAGCTTTTAGTGATTTGCAGTTATTAAAAAATGAATATTTAAAATAGGAAAACATTTACAATTATCTCTGTCAAAACAATATAGGACCTGAAAATAGAAATAAGGAGAGGTGAAATTTTGTACGTCGTTTATTTGTGAATTTTGAAAATCTCTACTTGTTATACTTTTATAACACTATTTCTTTTTTAATTGGACCGATGTATGTTCTGTACCAAAATGGAATAAAACTGAGAAAGGCTTTGACTTTTCAGCCCGCAATTCTAGAAAAAATATTGTTAATAATTATAAATAGAGAAAACTTACTTAATGAGTTTCACTTTATAAAGTGTTTCTCAAGGAAAAACACTCTAAATGCAGGAAAAATGTGTAGCATCTATGAAAAATCTAGAAATTAAATACACATTCAAATGCAGGAAAAAAAGTAGCTTTAAAAATACTTCGTTAATCAAATTTGTTTTCAGCTAAACACTTTTAGAGAAATTACATTTTCAATGAAAAATACAGTGGTTTAAAGAAAGGAGTGTTTCAATGTCAAATTTGGCCATAATAAAATACAAATTTGAAGATGATTGCTGAATTTTTTATAGAAATAAACTAATATAATTATATTGAAAATGGATTTACCAAGCAAAAATACAGTAAGCTTTTAGAAACCTTGATGACTAAGAAACTGATTCACGTAAATGAACATGCAGAGTACGTCCTCTGCTCATTGTATTCTTAATTTGTTGCTCATACAATAAAAATAAACAATTTAAAAATTTTACTTCACTGACAAGGTTGTGTTTCCATTTTAGAAATAATTTTATTTTTGAAATGGCAATAAAAATGCCTCTTACATCCAGCAATATAATAAGTGACTATCTTAATAAAATAAAAATGTTTTAAAATTAGATGAATTCATTGAAAATTGTCCCTGTTTAGGTGATAAGTCATACAGTCAGTCATATATTAGTCAGCCTTCTTTAAGATCTTTTCTTTTACCATCAGGATAAGAGTGGGAACAGAAATGTCAGGAATCAACCAGACTTCTGTTTCAACTGAGTGGGTCATGGGGATGTTTCTGTTTATTCTGGATACTCTGTGGAAAATACACTTACATAGCAGAAGTCAGTGGTCATGAGGGAGAGTCAACACAGTACACATGGTAAATGCTGGGCCAAACCTCCTCCACCCACCATGTCTGCTTTAGGACAGCATTGCCTAAAAGCCAAGCAAACATTTGATTGGTGACTTGTAATTGGAGAAGCAGCTCATTTCAGTTAAAGTATAGAAGTCATGGACCTTCCTACAAATGAGTTAAGGACAAAAAAGAGTTCAGATGGTACTGTGTAAACATGTGTGAATTGAGGACTAGATGTACCAACAAGTTAGGTAAAAGGAAAAGAATCACAAGGTATTTTTTTTTATAATAAATTGTTATGGAGCACCTATTATGTGCTAGATAGTACAAAAGTTGCTGAAAAAAAGTATGGTCTTTATTACACAGAATATACTGTAGAGATAGGCATTTAGAAGGTAGGAAGGTAATTATAATCAAACAGGAGAATTTAGGGCAGGTCTATATGAAAAGTAGGAATGGTGGAAAATAAGAAAACAATTTTATGAATATATTATAATCATATTACTGAGAGAATTTGTAAAATAAAAATTAAAAAACAAAACTCCCCATAGGTAAAATCCAATCAGGATTCTCAATACCACAGTTTTTATTTATAGTGATGTTCATCTAATGCTCACTACAGGTCTGAGATTTTTCTTGGGAGCTTGAAATATCCTGAGACAGTCTTCAGTCATAGCATGAGTCTATATTCCCAAGCACCTGGTCTTCTAAAGCAATATTGCAAGGTGGAATCTGTCACATTAGCATTAAAAAAATACGTTCTTAGCTCTCAGATCCCATCTGAGAAGAATGTCTAAGCTTTGCTATTCCTGCCCAGATGCAGATATACAAACCAGGAAGATTCTTGATAAGTGGGTAATAGGGTGGTGTATGATCTCCATGCATAACCATCTTTAGGATTTTAGGAAGGAAATAAGAGTTTCCTTTTCCATAGGAAAATATGCTAACAAATAACAGGTAATCAAAGACATTATTCATAATCTTCTTTTCTTTGCAAAATCCTGAAATTGAGAGCTGAATCAGGGACAATAACATTTTTTTTTTTTATGAGAGAATATATGTTCGGGAGCCTTGCCTCTTTATAAATGAGATACATCCATTAAGAAGTCAGAAAGTCAGCAGGGGACTACAGAAACTGCTGAGAAATGATGAAATATATAGAAGGTAGGGGCTAGAAGATTTCCTGATAAAGCCCCCTTTCTCTGAGATCTGAGCAAGAAGGAATGGCCCTTAGGTCAAAGTCAGAGAAGGATCCAATGGAAGAGAGGACATGGGCAGCACTGCACAAAACCCAGGCTATCAGTGGCAGAACAGGCCCTATCCTGCAAAGGCACATAGATGAGCAAAGAATCCCAAGGCATGAACAGAGTGTAGACAAGGAGGATTTGCAGAAGAACCTGATTAATTCTAAAGGATGCAAGTCAGGTATTCCTTCTTTCACATAAGACTGGCATCAAGACAAGTCAACAAATTTCCTTCCTGAGAACAGGGCTGGAGAGAAATCTTAAAAACAACACGTGTTGATCAGAGTTTCTTGTTCAAGCATCAAGATATCAGCTGGCCTTACTGTTGATTACAATCAGGAGCTCATTGGATTGACAGTAGAGTTTTGTGGGGTACATGACAAATTCTCTTTTAAAAACTTAACTTTGATTTATAGCAGAGATGATAGACATGAAGGAGAGAACCTTTAAATGCAATTCCTGATATAAAGGCCTCCTGCAGTATTCAGTGAGCAATGGATAATCAGTCTACAAAGGAGAGAGGTCATACGTGTGTGATATTCTACTTTAAAGAGTTCATCCATGAGTCAACCGGATTGAGAGAAGACCCATCTTAAAAGAGAACACCTACCTTTGGAAAGACTGTAGAACCTGCTTAACCACAAGTTAAACCTTATAATTATCTTTCAAAAATGTAGATACAAATGTAATGACAACTTCTGTTCGTTGCAATGAAGGGAAAGGACAGGATGCTAAGAGATAACATGAGTTATAAGTGAGAAAATGTTTTGAAGAGATTGCTCAAGGAAGCTCTTTCTAAGACAGCAACATTTAAGCAGAGATCTAAGGGTTAGGTAGAACTTAATTATGAGAAGTGTAGTGATAGGTATGATTGTGTCACAGAAAATTGGATAGAAGAAGGTACTGGGTTAAAAAAATAGTGATTAACTCCAGGGTATGAACAAGGTCAATGTGGTAGAAGACTAGACCCTGAGGGGCAGAGCTCAATGAGACATGGCTGGGGCACATTGTGGGGAACAAATCCAGTCCTCCTGGGCCTCAGGCTATTGTATTTTGTTTTTTATTTGTTTTTTTGTTTCTTTGATAACTTTTAATAATTCCCCCGTCCCCCCTTTATACCTAGTGTCCTATGGTTTTCCTACAGTGTGTCTAGATGAGTGGATTTGTTTGAATTAATTGTCTTTGGCTTTCATTCACCCTTTCAAATTGTGAAGAGGTGCCATTCTTAAATTCAGGACAATTCTTAACAATCACCCTCCAGTAATTGTTTCTCTGCCATTGTCTGTATGCTTTTATTCAAGAATACCCATTAATTATTTGTATGATAGGATCTCAGGATCTCTAGGTCAATCTATGTATACTTTGCTTTTATTCTTTTATGGTTCTGAGTGAATTCTTAAACATATCTGATTGGCCAAGTCTTTTTGCTTATTATTAGTCTAGAATTGATCTAATTTAGGAAGTCCTCACCCCTACCCAATGGCAGTCATAATATCTTCCTTTATAAAGAATTTTACAGGATCCTTTACATGGTACCATTTTCTGATTGTCATATGCCCTTTAGGCACATTACTTATCCTTTGTACTCTTTAAGGAATATAATGCATTTATTTTAAAATCATTTTCAGATTGTCTACTATCGAATTTCTTTGTATGTTACATTGTTTCATAAATAATGAGGATTTTTTTAAACTTTTTTTTCCCATTATTTTTCCTTACGTGTTTTGTGATTTTTATTTGTCAGGTTATTGCTCATTATAAAAGGTTTTAGTTTCTACATTTTCCTTGTTTTTCTTTGTTTTGTTTTGCTTTTTATCAGTGTCTACCTGTCACCACCTCATGATTTTGTAGTTGCCTGCCTCCAACCCCACAACTTGAGGCTGTTGTTTAGAGTTAACCAGGGTGATCTCATCACTCAAGTAGCCTGGCCCAAGCTAAGGTTTACTAATTGTCACTTTTCTTCTCATTACCCCAGGGGAGCAATATCCATCCAAGTTCTGGCCAAAGGGCTCAGTTTCAAATGGTCTATGGGCTTCCATTCCTGGTTGCAAAGGGCTTCTTCAGTGACTAGTTTCCTATGTGATTTGGGTTTTGGTTCGCTGCAAAGCACGGCCACTTTTCCACCAGAAATCAGACTCCACGTGCCTCCCTTGTGCCTGAATTTGGGATGCAACAGGCTCACTGGTTTAGATCCATTTCCTGCTAATCAATTGGAATTTTGTCTTGGTTTTGAGTAGGCCCATATTCACAAATATAATGAAATATGAATTTGAAGCTTTATGCCAGGGAATGATGTAATCCAAATTACAGTTTTAAAAACAAAGATCAATCACTCCTGCAGCTGCATCCAGAAGGAATTGGAGGGCTAAATGGAAGCCATAATAGGAGTGCGGGGGGGGGGGGGGGGAAAGCAACCACAGTGATGGATTTGGGATCAAGTGAAACCATGGTGTGACCCTGCATAAGTGTCACTGAGCTCCCAGTGTGAAATGGCCATCACCCAGCCCCTTATGAGGAAGTGCAAATGGTGTAAGGGGGAATCCACGCCCCAGAGTCATCCCTCTCATTTTCATTCACCCTTTTTCAGACCTCAGCATAGATAGCGCTCCCACCTATTTATTAATCTCCATTTTTAGAATTCTATGTTTACTCGTATTTTGCTTCATTTTATTATTATGGCCTTTGACATTCTTTATCTTTAGGTTAATAATTAACCATATTTCCATATTTGTGTGTCCCATATCTCCTTCCTTAGTGCCTCAAAAGCCAATAATGCGCTTCAGTTCCCTTTTGGTAATAACATTTTTGCCATGAGATAGCGTTCAAAATACTTTTTTTTTTTTTAGTCAATGTGATATTGCGAAGCATAAGACAAAATTTAAGTAAAAGGGAAACGAAAGTGTGGACTGAGTTAAAGGAAACTCTCAAGGGCCTCTCTGAGTCCCCTTCTGAGTTTAAAGATTTAATTCTCATATTCTTTTCTGTATGTCAGGTATTTTGCCTGCACAGATAAAAATAAACAGTCCTACTTTTTTTTTTTCTTTTTAAAGATTATTTTTTTTTTAAATTGGGGAATTAGGGGATGGGGAACAGACAAGTTGCTGTCCTTTTGTTCTTCAGTCTAGTTGTGGAGGACGTTGCTTCACTGGCCCAAGTTGTCACCATCATTGCGCTCTTCCCGGGCGAGGCAGATCAGTCGCCGGCTTCTGGACGGCCACTCAAGGCTGCCACTCACACTGGCTGCTGGCCACACACTGCAGCCCATGGCAACCCACTGCCACAGGGGCTGCAGACTACGCCGTTGCCGGTGACTCACGGCAGCCCAGTTCCAGGTTGAGCTGTTGTTCAGCATCTTAGCTGTGGAGGGCAGTGTGACTGGCCCTAATATGTGGGATCCGAACTGGGGCCCTCTGGCGTCCCAAGCCAGCTCTTAACCAACACGCCACTTGGCTGGCTCAACAGTCCTACTTTTTAAACTCATGTTATTTTTATAAAACAATCCAAAACAAGGGTTTCAAAAGTTGTGGTTACATGTTTTCATATGAAAACTGGTTATTTCGATTGATCTTAATGCTTACGTTTTTAGATTTTTAAAAGCAATGAAAACAATTAAAATGTACAGAATTAAAGAGTGACATAATCTAGAGTGAACAACTGCCATGCACACTGTTCAAGAAACCGTTATGCAAACATAATTTAAATTTCACTACTGTGGTTACAGGTATTTGAGGAATGTCATTATACATACCATCATAAAGCACTAGAGTACTATGAAATACTAAACATTTGACAGGCAGCCAGAGTTACCCTAATCAATTTACCAAAAAAATATAGCTTTTTAACTAAGAGGTTTAAGCCATTCTTAAAACTTTAACAGAAAAATCAATATTACTTTTCATAATTGTCCTGCGATGTGATCAAGACTGTAGTTATTCTGGACATGAAATACTACTGTAAAACATCAACAGGCCATGAGATATGTGTAAAGAAAATTACCTGAATATAGTTCATTCTGAGAAATAAATATTTATTGAATATTGTTTAAAAGCTACAGTTATACACTTTATAAAAGTGTAAGTTAAAGGTAATTTACAATTGGCCCTCTCTCTTCGTTTTCCCCTCCTCACTTCACCTTACATTTCTACATCTTTTGCAATGAGGTCATTTTTGCTGGTACAAAGAGACATAAACTTATACTCTCTTTACACTAACGACTTGACTTGTTACTCTGGCCTCCTACCGTCTCGATGGCATTTGCCAAGGCTTACCATGGAGCGTTTTCTATTTGTAGATCTGCCCTTCACAGAACATAAACCATGTGTGGCAACCTCAGATCAAAAGCCTCCTGCTGGAGATGGAAACATTTGCAGATTGTAATTGAACTTCTTTCTTCCCGGGCACTGCACCACCCCCTCCCTCAACTCAGGAAGAACTTTAAATTTTAAAATTAAGGCAGAAGTTTTTCATCTCTGCCACAATGCCCCAAAAAACCTGTCAATTTTTTGCTATTTTTGTCTTCACGTTACATGTGTATTGTTCTTACTATTCTTTTCATTTGACTGAAATTTTCTTTCTTTTTCTATGCTGATACTGAGCTTTGATATATTTTTCAGCTACGTGGGCTTTTTCTTAATGGTTGACTTTGGTTACACACTTCATAATTCTTTTATTTTTCTCCTGTTCATTTTTCCTTTTTCTCTACCTTAAAATATATGCATACATATACTTAGAAGAAATACATTTCTTCCTTTTTATTGAACTATTTCTCAATAATTATTTCACTGCGTTTACATTTACTTACATGTAATCTGTTTTGTATTTCAAATAATTAAAATGAAGCAAATTTCAAAAGCTAACATCAAGCCATGAACACACCACCAAAATAAACCAATCAGAATTCAGTAAGGTTTCATCCACAGCCATATTTTTAAAAATAAATACAAGACTGCAAATAAAGTTGAACTACCCTAGGGGAGCTCCACAGTGAAAGAAAGAGAATTAATGTTGTGAATTGTTTAAATCAGCCAATAACTTTATACATATTATGGTAGGAAATATAATAGCTGCCTAAAAATGTTCAAGCCAGAATCCCTGAAACTTATGGATATGTTATGTTCCTAGCCAAGGGGAATTAATGTTACAGATGGAATTAAATGTGTAAATTATCTGATTATCTTATAATGGGGAGATTCTATTTGGATTGTTCAAGTGGGCCCAGTGTAAATCATAAGTGTCCTTCAAAGTGGAAGAGTGAGTGAGGCAAGAAGAGAGCTCAGAGTCAGAGACGTGAAGATGCCATGCGGCTGGTTTTAAAAATAGAGGAACAGCCACAAGCCAGGAAATCAGTCAGCCTTTACAAACTTGAACAGGCAAAGAAATGGATTCTTTCATATGACCTCTACAAGGGAATGACACTTTGTCAAAACCTTGATTTTAGGAAATGAGACTTCTAACCTAAATAATAAATGTGTATTGTTTTAATTCACACGGTTTGCGGTAATTTCTTACAGCAGCACTAGGAAACTAAGATTAATAGATAGTTTGTCTTTTTAATTTCAAACTTTATACATACTTTAAAAATTTTTATAGCATGCCCAGTGAATTCAAAGTAGCATCATTAAATAGTATGTAGGCTATTATTGGAAGGTTTTTATATTTCTTAAATGTGTGGCTTTTAGAAAACAAATTTATTCTTAAATTTTTAAAGTTTGATTTATTTACATTAGTTCACAAAATAATATTTTTTAATTTTCTTTTTTAATCTGTCAATGTGGTAAACAGCATATGCAATTTTTATACTTGGAATCTTAGGGGATAAAACCAAGTCATTGATTGTTACTTTATGCATATATCAGAATTAATTAGGAAAGGTTATGTACTTCTGCATAAATGACATAGATATAGATATATTATTTATTGTGGACTAGCACATAAATTCTGTTTTTATCAGAAAACTCTTTACTGTTTCAACAGTAAAACAGTTATAGAAAGTATATTGCTAACATTTAATAAATTATCCTATCTCTGTATTTTTTTTTTATTTCACCCACCCCTCTACCCCCACTCCTTTTGACAACCATCGGCTTGTTCTCTATATCGACAGTCTGTTTCTGTTTTATTTTATTATAATTTGTTTGGTTTTTTTAGATTCCATGAATAAGTGAAATCATACAGTATTTGTCTTTCTCTGTCTGACTTATTTTACCTAGCATAATACCCTCTAGTTTCATCCATGTTATCGCAAATGGCAAGATTCATTCTATTTTATTGCTGGGTAATATCCCATTGTATATATTGAATATATATACCACATCTTCTTTATCCATTCACCTAGTGATGGACTCTTAGGTTGCTTTCATATTTTGGCTTTTGTAAATAATGCTTCAATGAACATTGGAATGCATATGTCTTTTCAAATTAGCGTTTTTGGGGTTTTTTGGATAAATACCCAGAAGTGGAATTACTGGGTGGTACGGCAGCTGTATTTTTAGTTTTTTGAGGAATCTCCATGTTTTTCCCATAGTGGTTGCACCAACTTACGATCCCCCCGACAGTGTATGCATGTTTCCTTTTTTCCATATCTTCCCCAGCACTTGTTATTTGTTGATTTTTTGATGATAGCCATTCTGACAAGTGTGAGGTGATACCTTATTGTTGTTTTAGATTTTTATTTTCCCTATGATTAATGATGGTGAGCAACTTTTCTTATGTCTGCTTTTGTCCATCTCTATGCCCTCTTTGGAAAAATGTCTGTGCAGGTTCTCTGCCCATTATTTAGTATATTTTGTGCGTGTGTGTGTGTGTTTTATTTCTATATATTTTTTCCAAAGTAAAATGTATAAAAGTTGCATAAAAACATTTCTTTGGTTTTATTTTTCTTCTCTTCTCCAACTGTCTTTGTGTACACTCTCATATCCATTCAGTGTAATGTAGATAACAGCTATATTATTCGATTATTTCTTAGCATCCAACTACTAATTTGCATTTTTTTTTGTCTTGAAAAGATTCAGGCAAAACACATGTGCAATCAGTAGTAGCTATGTTTCTTCAAAATTATAGAAAGCTCTCAACTCAAACTCACTACAGCAGACTCTGATAATTAGAGTTCCACATACGCACATTTCACTATTATACATAAGGAAAAGTAACTGTCCAAGGAACGTACTTATGTGAATTCTGTAATGTAAGATCTGACAATACAGATTTGCTACTTGGCTTATAGAAGCCATTATACACTCCCATCTGGAGAGGGACTATTCTCTGTGCTGGGAATACAGTTTCATTACTGTCATCTTTCACAATGAACCTGAAAGCCTAGATGGAAAGAAGTGTACTTTCACATCAATCTCAATTCAAAACTCACTTCAAAAATTAGTGAATAAAAACTCAATAGAAGTTACATTGATGAGCTAACAAAGAGAGCCAAAGGATTGTTTTGTTTTGTCCTTTTTGCCTAGCTTATAATACTTTTTGATTGAACGTATATAATGCTTTCAAAACGACCACTTTGAAATAGCTGTACAAAGTGCATCAGTATCAATTTTATCATTTGCAGTTAGAAATAAAAATATCAGATTGTCTTGACTACTTAATGTATCTAAACATGTTACATTTTTAGTCACCTGGACTGTGGATCACATAACACTTCTGATTTAATATAAAGTAAATTCAAATCAAGACAGTCTTCCTTTTGATTGAAGTTATTTTGCAGCAAATTGAGAGCTAGTGGAGCCATTTTCTATGGTTGTTTTACATGATACATAAGCAATGTGAATTGTAACCAAGAGTATTTTTGCCATTTTAATATTTCTGATGAATTATAGCAATCCATATTTTACAAAAAATATGTGTATATATACATATATGTGTGTGTGTGTAAAGCTTTCATGGTAAAACTTGAGCTGTTTAATTTTCCCTCTCTTCTATAGTGTATGAATGATTATAATTTTCTAATCCATTGAGGCAGAAAAGTAACCCAAAGTGTTATATGATAGTGCATATGGGTATAGGTAAGCAAGGAGACAAACAAATTAATATGTAAAATAGTGAAAACATATATATATATATATATATATATATATATATATATATATATACACACACACACACACATATATATGTTATAGCAGTAAATACAATTCTTAGAATGTACTTGCTTTAGAAATAACCTTAATAACCTCCTCAGAAGTCATGATTTTCGGGATGAAATTTTCATCTATGCTTTGTTACCCATTGAATGAGACGGTCCTGGTCCTATTGGCCTGATGTAGCGTGCTTTCTTTGCTTATATCTTCCCCTGTAATGTCATTAACTATCACAGGTGCACATTAAATGCAAAGGAACCATCGTCATTTTAAGGGAATTAATCTTGGGCCCCAACCTAACCATATACTGGGTATGTAGCCTACCGACAGATCTCAGATTGTCTTTCCCTGTAGAATCTGCCACAGGTCTATTCACATGGCCGCCAGGGCAGAAGAAAGTCATCTAATTTTTCCTGATTCTACAAGAGGACCAAAATGAACCAAATATATGAAAACTGCAGATTTGAAATTTATGGCATATAAAAATAGCTCAGTATTTTCTTAAAACCATGCGAGGCAAAACTGTGGTTTCCCAAAGCACTGCTGGCCAGAGATTCCTATGCATGTAAATTAGAATCGATGTTCTCTCTGATGAGTGAGTGGAAGGTTTGTGGGCCTGGGTTAATGAGGGACTGCTCAGTGAATAAGTAAAATTTCAGCTGAGTGCTTACGGAAGACAGAACTGTGGAATGGAAAAGATGCAGGGATTAGCTTGCTCCAAATGTCAAGGACATTTTAAGTAAAGGAACAGAGAAGTGTAAGAGGGCACAATATGTGAAATGAATGAAAACTAAGTTTGCCTAGTTATAGGGCATAGGCAGAAAAGTCTTAGAATCCAGCCTGTATTTGTTCTATGGAAAAGGAGAAAAAAAGCCTGCGAAGGTTTGTTCTTGACCATCATAAAGATATACAGCACCAACCTGCATATTTTAGGAAATAATAAACCACATTAATGACAATAATTTGTATAGTGTTTTTAAATTTAAAAATATTCTACATATAAGATCTCAGTTAACTATGATGCTCAGAATAATCCTGTAGTACCTGAGAGCCAGATATTTTGAAATTTACTTTATTTACTCATTTATTTAGTTCTCATAATATTTATTGAGAATTTTCTATATACCATGCTCTATTTTATATTCTGGAAATAAGAATGTAAATGAGAGACCTCTATTCTTTAAAAGAACAGTAGATTAAGAAAAATCTTTGGGGGACGAGGCAGACATACAATCATCTGTGCTATAAGAGCCAAATATATTTTGTTGACTACATGAATAAATGAACTAAAGCTTTCATTTTCACCATTTTAAATTAAAATTCCATAATTCAAATCACTCTCTACACATAATATCCAAATAGTTCCATATTTTTTTCTGGTGAGTGGAATATTGCAGAATACGTAGCGCACCCTATCTACAGGAATAACTTTCTTATTTTAGCTGTGCAGATGGTCATATCTTTCCTCTTGATTACTTTACAGACTATTTAAAGAAGAGCTTATTGTTCGAGGATTCTTTGTTTTGACCCACAAAGGGCATGATCAAACCTTGCACATAGTACATTTAAATCATTCATTGAATTTAACAGATGTCTTTGCCAGTGATGTATTGAAAGGTGCTATTTAAATCACAATTTTTTCATGTTCTATTGGCCTTTAAGATAGAAAACTAAAAACAATATGCCCATAGGTAACTACTAAAACAAGAGAAAAAAATTTGACATGAATCACTGTTCATTTGAAAATGGAAAAATAGAGAAATTGACTAGGGATATACACTGATTGAATGTTTCAGCTGCAACGTATAAACTCCACACACAAGTTCATATTAGACTGTGATTTTTATATACATTTTTAAAATTTATACTTTTATTCAATTTCAGAATTACAAAAGAGGTTCCCATATTTTATTCAGGTCTCAAAGCCATTATCTCTGAAAAGCAGCAAAGCAAATATATAAGAAACAGGATTCACAAAATAGGAAATGGGTAGAATCCTATAGATTTGAGGTTATAATATAGAATGATATATATAGACACTTTGAACAACATAATTCTTTCAAAAGTCATAGGTAAGGGTGAATACAATGTTAATCATTTTTTGATGGCTTTTCATATACGGAAACATAAAGCCTTTTAGCATAGGATTAAGAAACTCAGGCAATTCAGTGCTAGGCTCGCTAGCTTCCCAGTAAAGGCCTGGCCATGAGGATGGCTGCTCTATAATACACTTTATTGAATTATTTGTGACAAATTCATGACCCTAGATATTTGTCCTTCTCAATCACCAAGCAGCATATACATATGCCAAGGAGATCGTCATTCAGCCCTAAATTTTTATCTGTTCTCCAAACACTGTAAATGAGACAAGGTTATCTCAATAGCTTTCAAGGTGTATGTTCCTTAATCCATGAGAACCCTACGAAGTTTGCCCCGTGCCCACTTTACCCTGGCTTTCACTTAGTGCTTCATTTGCTTTCTGAACACTGAATACTTAGCAAGATGAGGAAGATAACGCAGACCCTCTCCTCCTGTACCAGGGAGGAAAGCAGGGGAGCATGAAACAGTCTGAAAACAACACAATAAAAACAATGCAAATAAGAACATACATACATTGGAAAATATTTATTATATGCCTGTCATTGTGTGATTTGCTTTCTGTGCATTCCATCCTTTTATGTGCACAGAACTTTATAAGGCAGGTTTTATAAAAAATATGTATTTTAAAATCTTATATAAAACATATTTATATAATGTTAGATAATGGGACATAATAATATCCCACGTTTAAAGATGAGAAAACCCAAGCTTTCAATGGTCAAGTACAGTCTAAAGTTAATACAAGGGGCAAAGACTTTAATACAGGTTTCCTGAAGTTCAAAGTGCACTACAATGGGGAAGATAGGACAGAATATTCATTTAAACTATATCCAAAGCAAACTATAAAATTAATTAAGATTATTTTCTAATACTTATTTGTATATTGCTCTTCCCTTAGGAAGTTGTACTCTATCACTTTTGCTCATCTAGTACTTTTGTTAATATCAACATTTCTCCATCTTAGGTATAATGAAGTTGGGAGACTTTATTTTTAATTTTCAAGAAAGCAACTTTTTAGGAAGATTTCAATACCAGTTTGTGAATCTTATGAGAATGTGTAAACACAGTTATTCCCCCAAATGGATGTATCTCTATACACATGTAACCCTGGACATAAATCCAGGTTTGCCAGGGTCCACAAGTTAGAGTGAGCCACAGACATGCAGTTCCTTAAAACTTTGGCATTTACCCTTTCTACTTTTGCTTTTAGTTCCTCTATGCAACCCATATAAGAAGTAAGTGACAAGTAATCATTTATTTCTTTAATAAAATCTTCTCACTGTTTATTGCCAATATACCATTGCATACATTTTATTACATAGTCTAAATGCAAGCACCATTAATTAGGTACATTAATAAGTCATTAAAAAATAAAAACGCCTAAAAAGATTATGGCTGGTATCATTTTGGGCAGAGGCCTCAGAACTGTGCCGTTAGTGGTATCTTGTTCGACATTTCAATCAGTAACTTGGATGAACATAAAACGAAAAAGCTCATATGTTCATTAAATTTGTGGGTCACTGGAAGATTGAAGGGTTAGTGAATGCACCGCAGAACAATTACAATTCAGAAATGATCTGTGCAATCTGTAATGATAGGTTGAATTGAATAAATGAAATGTAGTGGAGATGCACACATGCAAGATGCCATACTTAGATCCAAATTGCAAATGATGTAAGACTGAGTTAATATCAGCATGTGACAAAAATGTTTAAGTGATTCACAGCACAGTCAATTCAATGGGAGTTAGCCTGTGATGTGGCTTTCAGGAAGGCTAATCGCAGACGCTCAGCCTGAAATAAAACAGAATTCGACTGAGTATGTCTTATTTCTGGTCATATATTTCTGTTCAAGATAACACTTGCATGGTAATACTTAATTTTGACTACTGCCTTTAAAAATGATAGTGGGGGATTTTAGGACAGTTTAATAAAATAATTTCAATAATGATCTTATAAAGGACATTTAAAGGACTATCTGGATATTACTTTTGAGGAAAAACAGTTTTCTCTGGAGAAGGCACGCGGAGAGTGAAAACATGAATTAGGTAGGCAGCATGAAGAGGGAGATAATACTTCCAAATATTTTGAAAAACATCTTTTAGAAAGGGAACGATTTGATATTGTTTCCTTTTGTCTTGGGTTGGGTTGGCAAAATGCTCAGAGACAGATTTTGTGTTTCCCAGTCGTTTATTTAATACAGGTTTGCTGAGGTGTACTGTATCATAAAGGTAAGTACTTGGGAGGGACAGGATTAACTACCAGGAGCTGACTTTCAGCTGCCAGCACAAGAAAAACACAAGTCCCTTGTTGCTAGCATATGTTGCTAGGGAACCAAGGCACTGGTGTTGGCTAGCAGGCTACTCTGCTCTGAGGGTTTGCACTCCAGGGACCTTACAAGGCTTGTACCACTGCCTATGAGGAGTGCCTCACAGAGGCTGGAGCAGATGCCCCTCTTCCTGAGATGGCTGCATGCTGGTTTAGTACCACTGATGACCAAAGAGTTGCCTTGGACAGGGCAAGAGCAATTGTCTTACAATCTTCCGAGAGCTATTTAGGTCAGCAAAGTGTTTCCTTGTCTGGGCAGAAACTCTGGAATAATCTTCACAAACTCTCAACATTAAAAGTCTAAATGTCCCCTTGCTGTAGTTGCTTCTCCACGTGTTCTTATTGCTAAGCCCCCAGCAGGGCCCCTCAACCACTGAGCTGCTGAGTGTTTATCAAGGACAACAGATGAGATGAAGACATTGGGGCACAGCTTACTTTATTTTTATATCAAGACAATTTTATCTTTAAAAACAACTTTTTTCATCATTATCATAAAAAGTGGATTAAAACAACTTCATTTAAGTCATAAGCAAGTGATTTGAAGTCATAGTAAACCAATACACAAATGATATGCATAGATTGCAGGTTTAAGAATCAGTGGATGAAAAATACAGATAAGGCAGTGTAAGCCTTTACTTGTCTGCTTAACACGGACAATACCTTGAGTGCCATAATTGATTCTCTAGGGACTGAAAGTGTGTATGTAAACACACTCCTGACCAAGAGAGATCACACAAATTAGTGCCACAATATAAGAAATTTTTTTTGAAAAAATACTACTCCTCTAAGGTCCCTTCTCATTTTGACATTCTATGGTTCTTTTAATTTTATAATCTTAGCAATTATAATCATTTATATAGTTATATCTACATTTTTAAATATCAAGAAATATTCCTTGATGAATACAGATCGGCATCAAATTATTTGCCACAAACAAACAAAACCCAATGTCTTAGTTTACCTAGAGTGCAACTGCAAACACCACCATCGCTGAGATACTAAGCATATTTCTTTGAGAACCTAGGCCAGCGCCACTCTTATGAAGAGGTTCCAATAAAAATTGTTCAGGCTTCCATGAAAGATCTGAGCATGTAGTTTGAATGTGAGCACATAAGCCTCTACTCAGAAGAAAGCCAAAACCTTACCATTTAAAGTATTTGACAGAAGTCATTCCCTCCAAGAGAGCAGCTTTTAAATATACTTCCAGAGCATGACCCTCGTTGAGAAAAAATATCACATGAAACAGATGAGCAGACAGAAGTTGATTTTCCTGTCAGTAATAAGGGAGAACGCACAGACCAAGTCTTGGATACTCTGCCCTGCCAAGACAAAAGGCTGGAGAAGTTTGAGAAGTGGGGATGGAACAGGGTGGGTGGAACAATAGGCCGCCTTTTTTCTAATTGGCCTTACTCAAAGGAACACTACTTTCCCTTCTGTGTCTTCCATATCTTCATTTTACAGCTTAGATTAAGGTGCCCCATTCTGCCCCCACAGAATTTAAGTGTCCACTCCCCTACAGACATTCAGAGACAGAGATGCTATGTCATTAAAGATCACATTGCATAGGGGTGGTCCCCAGGTCCCTGAGAAACATACTATTGGGTTGTGAAACTGACAAGAAATTTAAATCACAGAGGCAGAAACAGATGACACGTTTTCTAAAGTAAACACTCTAAAAACAAGGTGGTCAGGGGCTCAGAGTCAGGAAGAAGCCTGTCTACGTTTTAGTCAAGCTGAGGAGAGTTTTGGTCACCTTGTAAGTCCAGAGAGGCATCCAAGTGGACAGAGTCAGTCAGTGTTAGATGCCCTGAGGAAAAAGGCTTCAAAAAGCCTGAGCTCCTTCTCAGAAAGAAAGCTTGCTCATCTTACCTGTGACTAATATATTTATTATTCAAAAGAAATATATATATATATATATATATATATATATATATGCATATATATATAATACTATATTACATTTTATATATGTATATCTTATAGCATTGCATATGGCATTACATATTTATAATGTATTTCCTTGAATAATATCTTTTAATACCAGTAAATCTCTTGGTTCTGACATACTCATCCATTGATGTGTGGGTAGATTCTTTTTTGGAGAGAGAACAGAACCCAAGACATGGGAGAGACTGCTCATCTTTCAATTCCTGGCTAAACTGTTGACATCAACTTTGGAGAAAATAGCTGGGAACGCTAGTTTTCATTGGAAAACTGAGAGGTTAGTTCTTGTTTTGTTTGGCTTTCACTTGTTTGTAATGAATACTCTCAGGAGCATCCCCTATGAGGAAAAAAGGTCTTTGGGAGTGGGCAGAACATGTTGAGCTGTAACGGAGCTCTGAAACTCAGATGATCCCTCAGAGGTGACTCACTGAAACCAGCACATCAATGAGGTTTTATCTGCAGGCTGCTGCATAACCTGGGAGGCAGAGAAGGGCTCAGCGCTGAGCCCTCAGCTTGCAATACCCATGTAAGCTTGGGGAATAAATGCCTTGGTCCTGAGGATCACACAGCCTCAGGAGGCCACAATGAGTGCACCTTCTAGGAGGAGTTCCCTTTGCTGACAGGATGTTACACAATAGTTTCCCAGCCTGCAGGTTCATCTAATGGAGTAAGAGGGGAAAAAAAGGTTCAGAGATTTGTGTTTACCAAAGTTTCTGGTGCCACTATTGGTCCAGGGCTATGATAAACAAACTTATCATTTTGAGTTATTTTGGACAATGGAGATAATGAGAATTTGAACTCCAAAGCTGTGGAAATTTCAGCTCGAAATTGTGTTTTCATGCAGTCTTCTCTCCGGCTCTGCTGAGAGTCAAGCCTTATTTCCTGCACACACACATGTGTGTGTGTACGTGTGTATGTGCATGTGTGTGTAGTTTATTTTTCTGTTCACCCCTAACTTTAAGTTGCAACACTTTGGGTGTTGCAGCATAATGGGGTGGGTTTTCTCTCAATCTTCCAATTTTAGGCAAACTTGAGATACTTAGCTCTTTCTCTTATGTCAGAAGTGGTCTTGAAATCTGTTCCCTAAAATAGGATGTGCTCTTAAGGATTGTTCTTGTTGCTTGTTGGTTATTCTTATTTTTGATCAAGAAGTTTTTAAATGTCTTGTCAGTTCTTGAAGACATTAAAGAATATTTTAAAAGGTATATTATCCAGCTCATTTTTTTGTTTGTTTTCATCGAGAGTTGGTCCAGATTCCTAATGATTCTTATAAACAGTAATCTGTACTTCTTTTTAAATTACATTTAGATAGAGACTAACCTAGTAAAAATATAATATTTTGGAAAAATAATCTATTTCTATTTTTTCTTTAAAAATTTAGAAAATTATTTTAAATACTGCATGTGTTAAAATTATGTGTTTAAATTATTATGTATGAAACAAAACTTTTTAAAAAGAAGCATCTATTTCTCACCTAGCTCATTTTTCATTCATACTTTAGTGTTTAAATAAAGCAACATTAAATTAAACATATTGTATAGACTATGACCTTCAGAAATGTTACTTTTTATAAACATAGGTTTTTATAGTTTGATTATAGTTCTTTGACATTATTGAAGATAGCTATGCACTATATGTGACTCTCTTATGCCTTCGTGTGAATCATCTTAGGGTTTTATGCGGAACACAATTCAAATTTTCTAAGGAATTTTTTTTTTAACTGATGATCTGGTAAAAATTTTAAATCAAAATATTTGTACCACTCTGCTCCCCACAAACAGTAACTTTTATTTCCAGTCAGGAGAAACTTTCTTATTAAAATAAATGTATTAGTTATAGTTTCTGGCTAACCTATTTCAATAGAAGCAAAAATTATAAATAATGATTAGAGGAAGTCACATTTATTGAGGATGGGCTCAAACAAGTCTAAGCGCTTTACTTTTGTGAACATATCGACTTGTCACATCAAGCCTTTGAAATTGGCGCTGTGACATAGTGCAGTAGACATGTACATGTGCTCTGGAGCCAGAAGACTTTAATTGAAGGGCTGCCCCAACATCTTCCGGCCTGTGTGAACCCAAGTGATTTCGTTAGTTACTGGTAATTATCAAATATGAACGATTGATCAACATCATGGGATTACAGCCCCCTAAGGGTTACATGAATTGATTTACAATTTTTTCAGTGCCTGAACAGAGCCTAATACTTAATAGGTATGATAGATGATGAAATTGAGGGGTTGGGAGCTTAATTACCTCTTCCATGTCACACAGCTTAAGTAGCATAAAGCTTAGATTAAAATCCAAGTTCATCTGAGTCTAAGGTCTGTCTTCATAATTACTCCATCAGTTAGAAACCCTGTAGAAAGCAGCTGTTGTACTCTAACTAGGGAATGCGAAGAGAATTTTGCTAAAGGAAAATTTCCATATATTTAGGCAGAGTTTAAGAAAAATAACAATATTATAATATTCTTAGTCCATTACCATTCTTCTCAATAAATAGTTACATATTGTATAATTATATACTATATCATGCTAATAGTGCCGTTCCATCCTTCATACCTTTATTTAGTGCATATCAGAATGCAATAGCATCTTAGTCCATTTTAAGTGCATGCAATAGTGTAAAACAAAATAAGAGTAACAGAGAGCCAGCCATTCCTATCCATAGGCATAAAAGAGAAATAGGAAAGACAGTTTATAAAAATCTGAAGGATTAGAAGGTTGCTGTATGGAGCTGTGGACTTTGGCAGAAGGAAGCAACCAACACGTGACACATGATGACCTGATAGATAATGAAAAGGATGGGTTAAATAACCAAATTAAATCTTAAATATTATTTCCACAAAAAAGATATGATAATTATTGAACTGATGAATGTGTTAGCTAACTCTATGGTGGTAATTGTATAGCAATATATAAATGAATCAAATAAACACCTTAAACTTACACAATGTTATATGTCAGTTATGTCTCAATTTAAAAAAAGAGGAAAACCACATTTCCTCCAGTGATTCTCATAGGCTGAAAATCCAATCAAATGTTATAGGGCGAAGGAATGGCAGGGGTTTTGAAGATCTATCCACAATTATACTCATATAATACTCCTCAACAAATGGTATTCCTAACAATAATCTAAAAAAACAGAATATGACAAAGTGATGTTATGTTATTTCCAACATTAGGTTTTATGAAGAGGGTGGCTTCTATCTTGGGTATATGTGTCTTTTCTCTCTCTCTCTCTCTCTCTCTCTCTCTCTCTCTCTCTCTCTCTCTCTCTCTCTGTGTCTCTCTCTCTCTCTCTCTCTCTCTCTCTCTCTCTCTCTCTCTCTCTCTCTCTCTCTCTCTCTCTCTTCTTCCCTCCCACCCTCCCTCCCTTTTTCTCTCATCTCTCCTTTCTCTCTTTCTCATCATTCACTTTTGAGAAAAACACCTACACTATCACTCGCTCACTTGAATCAGATTTCCCCTAGATCTTCTCTCAAATATGCTCTCTCCACACTTTGTACTATATATTTAATGTAGTATGCATTTTACAAGCTTTTGTTATTGATGGTAGGGAATTTATCTTGTGTTCACGGCTGTATCCCCAGAGCCAACAAGTCCTCACATCCTCCACAGAGTATGAACACAATAACTTAATTAATCAGTGAGGAACGTGAATTTGCCCACTGTAATTGTTCACATAGACTCTAACCTCTTTGTGAATATGCTGAAATAATTTAGTGAAGAAACTTAACAAAAAACCCCACAAATACCAGCCATTGTATTATGACTTATAGTAAAAGGCTATATCCCAAATGGAATGTTTGTTTTCTGTATTCAGAATTCAAGATAAGCAAGCATTTAAGTATTTAACTGCAGTGTTTAATAAGCAGCTATATTACAAGTGAAATTACCAGTATATTTATTTATACTGTAATATTTCAGATCCAAATTGTATAAAGCAGGAAGTCTCTGGACTCTTTAAAAAAATGCATTTATGCTAAAGTGTAGTCTTTGGAATAGATGATAACAATACTCAGCTGAAACAACCCTGTCCTAATAAATTCAGTAATCTCCGATTCTTTCTGAATTGTTTGTTTTCATTTTTGCTAGCAAGCGCTACTCTTCTTCAAACATGTGAAAGAACAAGAGGCAAAGCGAATATGTCTTATGGAAAATATTTTGAACACATTGTCTAAAATTTATTAGGATCATTAGTGCCAATTGATAGCACCCACATCTAAATATTTTTTGAAAGTTTTTTTCTTGATAAGATAAGCTGCCTTCTTTTCATGTGCATCAAATTGTGAAAATGAAATGGTGATTTTGTTTATTTTTTGGTTTCCCTTTTGTATTATGGAAACAATCATCTATTGAATAGTTCTATATTAAAAAAAATCAGATGTAGTATAAGTGGCATTTTTATCAATGAGCTTTAACAGTAAGGTGTACAGGACTATTTTAATTATATAGAAGATTAAGTTTTCCTCTTTCTGAAGTATTAAGTAAAATACTTCAGTGGTGTCTCTATTGAAGAGTAACTAGGCAGAAATATATATATATATATATATATATATATATATATATATATATATATATATGAAATACCAGACTTTCCTAAAAATTTCACTTAACGTTAGCATAGAAAGTATTATGTGTGTGTTTTGGTATGGATGTGTATGTCTACCTATCTATCTAGCCAGCAGAAAGGTGTTGACTAGCTCTTTAAATATATAAGTAAATCAATACCTATTAGAGAATATTTTTACAAATATTAGAGAATTAATTTACAAATTAACCGAGAATAAAAAGGATTACATAAGGGGGGCCGACTGAGTGGCTCAGTTGGTTAAGAGCTCTGAGCAACAGCAGTTTGAGTCCCGGCCCAAGCTGAGCTGCCAATAGGTGGCAGGATGGCTCAGCCAAAAAAAAAAAAAAAAAAAAAAAGAAGGGTTACACAAGGGATTCTATAGTTCAAGAAGATTAATATATTCAGCCTAAAGTGCAGGATTTCTGGTTTCAAGTGCAATACAACAAAAACTTCCCTTTTTTCATCAAAAATGGGTTAAATTGATCATTTGCAGCATGCTAACATTGACAGTGTTCCACTTGATTGGTTGGATAACTGCCTCAGGAGAACTGCTTTGTGTACTGATATTGCCTCATAGCATCGCCATGAGGGTGCATCTCACAGACATCCAAATACAGTGAGCATAATTGACCAAGGGCCCTGAATAAAGCACTTGGAAATCTATCATCACTGTGCTTGTGTGGAAGTCAAGGCAAGTCCAGTAGGAGTCCAAACATGGGTCCATTTCTGGGAGTGACAGACCTTTAGACAGCACTGACATTTTCTTCCAAACTTCCTTCTTTCTGTACTCCACTGGGTCAGACATATTTTTATCTGATGGCTGACCCAACCTCTTCCCAGTACCTCTCCATTTGCTCTCACAGGTGTTTCCTCTAATAATACTCTTACAAGACTTAAAAATTCTTTTTTGGCATCTGCTTCTTGAAGAATCTGCATTAATACACTCCATGACAGTGTCTTCCCTATTTAGGAAGAGATGGGTTTGATTAACTGTCACCAAGATAAGATATTATCTGAATGTGTGGTATTTTCAATCCTAATATAGAATTCAGTAAAAGTACAACTCAAGGAAAGAATGCAAGCCTGAGATTTTTGCTGTCTTTTCAACTTGCTTTATAGTACAGGAATGTTAACATACCTGATGCATTATTATATTTCTATTAGAAGATAGAAGAAAAGGATAAATCAGGAACTCCAAATAAAATCAAAACCATTTGGGGGATATCATTGCTGTCAATCTTTTCCTAGGTGAAAAAACAATGTCAAAGTCAGGGTTGCTGGGAGAGTAACCAGTATGATTCTGAAAATTGACCATGAACAAACTTTTTGTATTAGTTTCCTATCACTGCTATAAAAAAGTACCCTACTCTTAAAACAACACAAATTTATTATCTTACATTTCTGGAGGTCAGAAGTACATGAGTCTCACTGAGCTAAAATCAAAGTGCCTGCTGGGCTGGCTCCTTCTGTAACATCTGAGGGGAGAATCCATTTGTTTGTCTTTTTCAGCTTCTGTAGACTGTCTGCACTGCAGAGTTGGTCCCATCACTGCAATCTCCCGCTTCTGTTGTCACATCTACTTCTACCTCTGATCTTTCTTCCTATTACAAGGACCATTGTGATTGCATTGGGCCCACTCAGATAATCCAGAACAGTCTCCCCATTTTAAGATGCTTAATGTAATAACACAGGCAAAGTCCCTTTTGCCATGTGAGCGGATATTTACAGAAATTCTGGGAGTTAAGATGTGGGCATCTTTGAGGGAGGGGGGTTATTCAGCCTGTCACATCTTCCCTTTCTATCCCTTCTAAAATATAGATAGGAGTTGGAGAAGGGAAACTTGCTCAGACATAAGAAGCAGTTTACAGGTTACTCTGTTGGTCTAACTCTTGGAAATTTGAAGCTTTCTTTCATTTAAACTCTAAGCATTAGTATGAAGCCAAGCAAAATAAAGGGAGTTGATCCTTGGAAAAGAACTTTCCAGAAAGAGGACAAGCAAGTAATACCTGAAGAAAACAAACAATAGCAAACTCGAATTTTGTCTAGATACAGGGGAAAAGGCAGTAGCAAGCATGCCTCCTTTTATAAAGAGAAAAGAGTTAGTAACTAAAAGATTCATTCTTTCCAGAAGACATATGCCAAACATGAATATATAGCATAGTTTTCTCTTCCATTTTCTTTAATGAAAAAAGAACTCGGTATGATGTCCAGGGAAGGCTTAAATTTTCATATAAGAATAATTTCCTTTTAACTCAGATCATGAAAATAACACTGAATTTATTAAAATTATTAAAATTAAAATAAATTATCTTGAAAATTGTAATAATGAATGAAATAGAAGTTGTAACCAAAGAACAACAGAAATTGCTTCATTCATTTTTTTCTTAAGCTTACACATTTCAATATTTTTAAACGTAATCTTCTTTCAAAAATGAAACTTCAGGGTGGAGACTAAGTACATATATATAATGCATACAGTATGCACAATTATATAACACACACACACACACACACACACACACATGCACTTACACATTTTTTTTTACATAATTGCAGCACATGCTTATAACACTTTCTCATTAAATCCAGTAAACGGGCCTGAATTAAGACAATATACCATTTGTATATCTATTGGGTTGTCAGAAAAGTCATGATGTATTTTTTCTATGTTTTTCGTTGCAAAAATGCATCATGACTTTTCCAGCAACCCAATAGTTAAGTTCTTTTTTAGTCTTTGTAAGAATTTGAAGTGGAAATTAATAGGAGAGACAAAAAGAGGTTTTTATTAATTCAGTTGTTATACATGAATTTATTCTGACTCTATTCTGGACACTGGGTTAGTCACATGGGGGAAGATTAAAACCTTATGATCTTGATCTTAAATAAGGTTGTAATTTTGTGAGGAAGTCAAAATTACTAAAAGTAATTATTATGTAACATAATGTACAAGTTAATTGAAGCATTTAAAAAATATGGCAGTAGGAAATAATGAAGTCTTTATGGTGATTGTGACGCTAAACACAATGTATTCCTGGGAAGTTAGCACCTTACCTAGGCTTCAAAAATGAAGATGAGTTTTCCAAGAAGGAGGAGGAAAAGATTCAGGTGGGCATTTTAATGAGAATAAAATCATTACAGGCAAAGGCTGAACATAAAAATGCCTGAAGTTTTGAAATCACATAATATATCCAGGAAAGCCCAGAAGTTCTGTGATACTAATCAAAAGTGTGAGAAATCTGTGGAGATAAGTGGTTATGTAAATGAATATGCTACCAATAAAGAACTTTGTAGAATGTACTAAGCAGGATAGCCATTAATTTGTATGCAATGGGGAGAAATTAAAAGGCAGGAGAAAATACAGTAATACCTTGGTTTGTGAGCATGATTTGTTACTGAAACAAACTACTCGTATTGCAAGACATCACTCATTTACAAAGTTAAAATGTATTAGAAATGTTTTCCTATCTTGTGGAACACTTGCAAACCAAGTTACTCACAATCCAAGGCTCTACTGTACAACGAAACTGATTTTAGTTATGTCAGCATTCCTATTGAGAAGAGATTTGAAAGAGCCAGACCAAAGTAATGGGGGATCAGTGAGAATGGCATTTTGAGTGGTAGTAGAAGTAAAAAGAGCTTAAGGCAGATTAAATATTAGGATGTAGAAGTGGCAGGTCTTGGCAACTCTCTATGGAAACACAAAAATAATTTCCATATAATTCTGATGTAGGCAATTGTATAAGGTAGTTCCATTGACTTAACACTGAAAAAGTATTAGAAGCAAAGTTTCATGGGAGATGCAAGAATACAGATCCTGAAGTTTCTGAGTTTGAGGTGATGGTGTTAACCTAAGTAGAACTACCAGGAAGCAGTTGGATGGGGCAGGTTGGAACTCCTTTCTAGGTACATGTTGTAGAACTGTGAGTTCCCACAGTATAAGCTGGATTTAAAATGTTAGCTGATAATCTTTTGGGAGAGGATGAGTAGCATCAAGTTTCATAGGGAGGTAAAATACATTACAATAGAAAGTGTACAAGAAATGTCCCCCGGATTAACCAAAGTAAATAGAAGTAATATTATTGATTGAATTGATTACTGGGAGGGAAACTAAATTATAGCCTGTTAAAAAAGAAATACAATAGCACAGGAGGAAATGGAGAAATTTGAAGTATAATAATTCTTCTAAAAATAAAAATCCTAAAGAGGCAGAAGTGCTTTAGAAGAGCATCTTGTACTAGGGAGGGAGAGCTTTTGTATAAGACAGAGATGTGGGCAAAACTCAAGGGAAAAACAGTGGAATAAAATGTGTGAAAATATGAGGAATATGACAGGTGATGCCCAGAGCAAAAGGGATATATTTCACTTAGAGGAAATTATAATATATATATATATATATATATATATATATATATATATATATATATATATATATATATATATATATATATATATCGTGACCTTCTACGGAGGCAAGATGAAATAGGGCAAAGTGGGAGAGAAAGGTGAATGTTAGTGTGATGGGAGCTTGCTGGCGTTTGGATGGTTTGGTGGTACAGTGATGTTTTGTCTGTGGATCTTTGATAGAGGTAAGCTATTTGAGGACTCTGGGAATTCTAGAGGATCTCCTTTGAGGGGATTGGAATAGGAGGTGGATATAGTGAGGGGAAATTGGGAGAAGTTTTGTGATACTAACCAAGGCCCGAAACTATGTATTTGTATTGGTATCAATTATAATAGCTAATATTTATAAGGAGTTTACTGAGTGTTATATACTGTTATAAGATGTTTATATAGTAAATAATTTGATTCTGACAGCAACCCTTCTTGTTAAGTCTGTTGTTTTATTGGCTTTGAAAGTTTAAAACTTCCAGGAGTTTTATATTTCAGGTTAGAATAATCAATATTGATACCACTGATTAATTTAGCTCTCTTTCTTACATACTAGAATATCCACAACAGTGAAACCCAGACTTTTAAGGATAGGAAAGCAAACCTCAGACTTTTAAGGATAGAGAAGCAAACATTCAGGAACTGAGTTTTTGTTGGTTTGTTTGTTTGTGTTTTTTCCAACAGCGAAGCCACCCTGCCACCTGTTGGCAGCTCAGTGGTAGGTCAGCTCAGGGTATAGCGTCACTGGCCCATGTGGGAATCAAACTGGTGACCCTGTTGCTCAGAGCTCACACTCTTGGGCAAGCTCTTAACCAACTGAGCCACTCAGCTGGCCCAGAGACTGAGTTTTTAGAAATTAATTTTAGAGGGATCCCTCTATTGTTCTTTCAATCATCATAAATTGACTGCAAGGAAAACTTCACCAAAGAAGCCCTTCATCTTAAACACTGTCTTTTAAGACTTTTTCAATAGCTTGTCATTAAATTGTCCCATTTTTACGATGTTATACACTATACTGAGTTACTTAGTTGTCTTTAAGCTGGCTTCTTGGACATAATCAAAAAAATTTTTTTGACCACATTGGTAAAATAATTGGCATTCAAGCAAGTATTTCTGGACACTCTCAGAGGCCCACAGAATGTGAATGGTTAAATCCAAGTTAAACATTAATGTCTATTCCAGTGTTCATTGTTCCCTTCACATCCAACGTATTAACATGTTCAACTTGCATCAATAAACGTAACTGGCTGTTGTCTTAGAGATCAGCACACTGTCATCAGATACACTTCCTTTTGTTTTGTTTTGTTTGCTGGATAACTGGTAACTCTATGATCACAAAAGCTGTTTAGCCTTGGAGAGGTGATGTCCGCCCTGTTTCCCCATGGAAATTTCTGCTTGTGTGGTCAGGGGCCCAGAGGATGCTAGCTATGGTGAGGACTCAGAGAACATAGTCTGTCCACTTTTACGAGCCCCTTTACACGTGGGAACATTCTGGTGGTTTTCCTGTGAGATGAAAACTGATTCAGACCCTGAAACTCTCCTGAGAGTTTCATTCACTACCTTGCCCCCATCTTCTTCACCATTTCCAAACTTCTGATTCTTGTAAGACCCTGAACATTCACCCCATTTAATAATCACGTATGACAAATTGATGTAAACCTGATGTATAGAGATAACAGTGACCAAAGAGAACATAGTATATAGCAATTTTTCTCAAAAAGTGTTAGAAGTACATGATAGAAAAGACTACCACACAGTTTTCAGCCATGACATGGCTCAGTTTATCAATCTTTAATTTATAGTTAGAGAGCTGATTTCTTGGCCTCTCTAGTGTGGAGGTGTGTGACACAAGCATGATGAAACAGTATCACTTTTTTCTCCTGAGATGCTTTATTGGTTTTTTTCCCCTATATTGTGGCAAGGCCTGATTCCTCAAGAATAGCAATAGCAAAATCAAGTAATTTAGGGAGCTGTTGTAAATGGGTAAATTTATCATCATGCCCAAGTTTTAAAAGTAAAATGCCAGGATGAGTTCATATGATTTCATTTTGTACACTCTCAATTTATAACATCTTGCTTAATCAATTACCTACAGGTACTGTGCCCATACAGGTCTTCCGAGGATTTAAATACAATTTCTAGATACTGCCTACAGTCCTCCTCAGTTTAATTCCTTGTCTTATCCTAGCTTTTCATACTGCCCTTACATTTGTTATTTTTAATAGAGCAGATAAATACATTTATGTGTTGTTAGATTCTTGGGGAAGGAGTTGTGTAATTGGTCGATGTTCATCGATGCACATATCTATAAGATGCCTATGCAATTGTTATAATCTGATTTCGTATCTTATCCCCTAAACTAGGGTGGTGACTTTAATCATTGTCATTTTGTAGATTTTGTGGATACCAAATTTAAAGAATGATGTAACTTAGTTGATTCATTATTTTGGGAATATTTTCTTATGCCTAGTACTGGGAATAAAGAGACTGTGTTTCATGCAGCAGGGTTAAATTAATGGCATTATCTTTGCATGCCTCTCTTATATTGGACACCCAAGGACCGGCTTCTGTCTATTTTTCACAGCTTTTATTATTTTCATTCAATCTTTTGAGAAACAACAGTCTAATACTAAATATTGCTTTATAACGTGATAATGACTGACAACATTAAAAGATAAACAGTGTGCCTCTTAGTTGAACATATTATTTGAACATATTAGTTGAACATATGATTTCCCTTTCCCTAAGGGAAATGTTCTCCGTCCCCACCCCAACCACAAAGAACACACACTGACAGAAAGCTGCAGCCCATGGTGTAGCGTAAGTCTAGGTTACTGAGATATAGTATCAAGTGGGAAGAATGTCCCAGGGAATTGCAAATAAACAT
Source organism: Hipposideros larvatus (assembly GCA_031876335.1). Taxonomy (NCBI): domain Eukaryota; kingdom Metazoa; phylum Chordata; class Mammalia; order Chiroptera; family Hipposideridae; genus Hipposideros; species Hipposideros larvatus. The sequence goes on from CM063091.1 coordinate 18,437,826, forward strand.
TTTCTAAAGGTGAGGAAAATCTTGTCTTCATTTTTCAACTGTCCACATATGTGATACTGAATAAAATGCTTCACCTTTCTTATTCATGCATTTTATTTTAATAACCTGAAGATCAAGTAAATTTGTTATTTGATTCGTAATCTGTCTTCTAACCATTCATAGTAGTTTCTTAAAGGACCTCTACTGAGGGGTGTTGGGAAGTTAGGGGGACAGAGAAATATGCCTTCCTCTTTTTAAACATAAAACAAAAAATTTAAAATTTGAATTGATTTTAAATAAAGTGGGTTCTTGTATGATATGTCACTTCCAGAAAATTTCCCTCACTTTAAAAAACTAATGGTTCCTAAAAAGGTTGAACTGACTGTTCTCTAAAATTCAATGACACTCTCACTGAGAAATTCATGTTTAGTTTGCATATACTTAAGCTATTTTATAAAAACAAATTAAAAAAAAAACTGGTAGTGAAACTCGTACTGATATTTGGCAATGCACAATATGGTGTTTTGTCAATTATACATACCAATTTAGGTAGAATTTAACTATCCACTTTTGTTAAAAGGATCTTGTTTGCACATGATTTTACTAAAACCATGTGGATAACACCGAAAGTCCAAGCATCAGTGATATTTTTCTTCAACTGGAAAAGTATCCCTTTATAATAAGGAGTACGATTCCAGTAAAATTATTCATTAAAATGATTTCCCAGTAAAGGCATGACCTTCTTCAATGTAACATAGTATATGAGAGTCCAAATTTTTACACATTTAATTTAACCTATAATAATTCATGTTATCAAATTGATTTAGCAAATGGCTTATGTCCTAGGGAAAATAGAATATATTTGATATATTTGAGTTAAACTCCTATTAATTTGCATTTACATACTTGTAATTACATGTATTGAAAATAAGAACTGCACTTTCTACCAACATGAAAATTGACATCACTTAAAAGAAAATTGATATTAAAACAAATTTTTGTTTTTGTTTTCTAATTATTTTGAACTTCTCAAGTTTTCTCTTTTCTCATGATTCTTTAAAGTAACATTTCTTTTTTTTTTTTTTTTTTTAAGATTTTTTAAATTGGGGAATTGGGGGAAGGGGAACAGACAAGTTGCTGTCGTTTTGTTCATCAGTCTAGTTGTGGAGGACGTTGCTTCACTGGCCCAAGTTGGCACCATCATTGCGTTCTTCCCTGGCGAGGCAGATCAGTCGCTGGCTTCTGGACGGCCGCTCACTGCGGCTGCTGGCTGCTCACGCTGGCTGCTGGCTACACATGGTAGCCCATGGCAACCCACTGCCACAGGGGCTGCAGCCTACGCCGTCACCGGCGACTCACGGCAGCCCAGCTCCAGGTTGAGCTGTTGTTCAGCATCTCAGCCGTGGAGGACAGTGTCACTGGCCCTCACATGTGGAATCCGAACCGGGGTCCTCTGGCGTCCCAAGCCAGTTCTTACATCGCGCCACTTGGTCGGCCCAAAGTAACATTTCTTAATGTGAACAAATTATGAACTGTCATAGTGAACAGTTTATGAACTGTCACAAAGGGAAGATACTGATGTAGCTGCTAACATTATCCATATTCCAGAAGCTTCCTTTCATGTTTTTTTTTTCCAATTAACTTCTACTTACTCCACACAAGAAAAATAAACATCAGGATGTCTAACATCAGATTAGGTTGCCTGTAATTTCTGTAAATGGAACAGTACAGTGTTCACTGTTTTGTGGCTGATTCCTCTCAATCAATTTATGTGTGTGAAATTCTATGTTATTGTGTGTAGCACACATTAATTTCATTTCTTTCCTGTGCAGCACTGTCTGATGGAACTTAATGCAACATAGAAATGTTCTATATTTCGTATTAGTTGTGTTGGGCAGCACCAGTATGGTATATATTTTTAAAATATTTTTATTCATTCTACCATTGAAGACCATTAGGTTTGCTTGTAACTGGGGCTATTATGAAGGGTGGTTCCTGGTATATTTGCGTATATAACATTGGTGCACATATTTATTATTTTTGTTATTACTTATATCTATGTATATCTATATCTTTCTAGGAGAATGTGTATGTCTCAATTAAATAGACAGTGTTAAAGATTTTCCCAAAGTATCTGTAATAATTTACTTACACGAGAAGCCATGACAGCTCTTACTATTCCACAAGCATTTCAACCCTCAGCATTATCATCTAGTTTAGTTTTGTTTTTTTTTGTTTTGTTTTCAATTGGACCTATCCAGAGAAAATGCAGTGGCATCATATCATAATTTATTTTGCACTTTCTTGATCACTCTTGAGGTTGAACAGCTATAATATTCTTACTGACCAGTTGGATACTCAATTTTGTAAAATACCTTTAAAATTTATTTCCACTATGTTCTTATGAACTTAAAGAAGTTAGATTATTCTGGCTCAGATGCTTTGTTTGACTCACTTCTGGCATATATCTGCTACTAGTCTGTAGCTTTCTTTTACTCTTAAAAGGGGTCTTACGATAAACAAATTTACTTAATTTTATTATAGTTAAATTTAGAAGTTTTTTTTCCTTAAAATTAGTGCCTCTGTGCTATATGTAAAAAAATAATAAATAAATTTCAAAATCCAAAGCTTTGAAACCATTCTTCCATGAGTTCTTCTGGAAATTTATGCTATTATTATCTACAATTAGATCTACATTTTCCTTAGGATCGATTTTCAAGAATAAAGTGAGGTAGATGTCAGATTCTAATACATTTTTTCCATGAGGATACTAAAATATTAAGCTCACATTCTCTAAAATAATTATATATATATATATATATATATATATATATATATATATTTTTTTTTTTTTTTTTTCATCTCACTGTTCTGTTGAATTGATTTGTTTTTCTTGCACTTTGCTCCTATTGGGTTTTTTCACCATTTTTATTTTTACCTATGGATACCATATAGGAATATGCATTTTTATTATTTATTTTATGCAGCCATATTACTGATCACTCTAATTGTTTTTTTTTTTATTTTGTATTTTGATTTTTAATTTTACTTGACATTTGGGAATTTTCAGGAGGAGAATGGTGTCATCTGAAAGAGTGATAGTGTTTTCTCATTCAGTCTGGTATCCATGGCCATGTGTGCATGTATGTATGTGTTACTGATTTGGTTAGAAAATTCAGGTCAATATTACCACCAGTGGTTATGGTACACAAGCATGCCCTTTTTATTATGTTAAAGATAATTGTAGCTATTGTTTTGCCTTATGTATAATGTGGAATTTTCAATTGAGATAGAAATGTGTTTTGTTGTCAAGGAAGGGTAATTCTTATGATAATTTCCTAGAACTGGCAATAAATTTGAAAATACACAAATTCGTAGTGAACACAATTTGGGACAATTCTTCTAAGAGAGGATTACCAAGCAATCTTACTGTGAGTTTAATAGGGCTTATTTTTGCTAACATTACTAAACTTCCTGCTACTCTTAAAATCATACTACATTAAAATGGCAGGTAGTTCATTTCTTCATGTATACAAAATGATGGTTTAGTTTAGTCAATGACATATTAGATGCTTAAATGCTATTTGATGTATTTCTGTCCTTTTTTTCTGCTTCTAGTATCTCTAAGACATGTTTTTTGGACCACTCGGCATGAGTAAATTGATAAAATATATTCAGAGCACATGAATAATTTGAGTCTTTAATATGTCTAAATTCTAAACTAAGGGTGTGCAAAGTAAGGATGACTACCAGCTTAACTGAGTGATCACTGGAGGAAAACAGTCAATGGGAGATAAACACCTAGTTTAGCTATAGTAGCCTGTGGATGCCGGGAAAGTGGGAACATACCCTAATATTTTGGAATGGAGGACTAGTGAATGTGCAGAGCATAAGTCTGAGTTATGTGTTAGGGCACTGGAGTTGGCAAATTCCTTCAGTTAAAATATATTGAAAATACATGTTCTGAACTTCCCTCAGCAAGAGCTAATAAATAGAACTACTACTTTTCCTTTAAACATGTTTTGTGTTGAGGTAACTCAAGTATGTAGCTACACATGATTGTGTTAGAGGAACTAAATGTAAAAAAAATCTTACGTCTCTCAATTAACAAGCTGCCTTACCTTGGAAATGTCAATCTTTCTACAAATTATTTGCTTTATATGTGTGATAGATAACATATTAGTGACTCTTGTAGAATTTGGGGAAGATTAAGCAATACATTGGTGGGAAAACTCACAATATATTGTCTGCTGCACAGTATCAGCTCAATAAATGTTAGCCGTGATTATCTTTGTGTTATTGCTATTGTTGTCATCATTTAATTTGAAGCCATTCAGATCTGCACCCATTAACAAGGATTAAAAGAGTATTAAAATTCTAACACAGGTGAGTTATTTCTCAAAGAGTGTTTTACACGCCAGTGAAAATATGAGTGAGTTTTGAATTGCCTTATTTCTAGTTTGCTAACAGTGCATGTAGTTAACAAATTCAGTGCTAAATTATGGCATGAGAAGGAAAGCAAATAACATTTAAATTATTCACATTTTTTGAGTAAGCTGGCAATAATAATTCATTCTAACTTCTTGATCAGTAACTGAAAAGGAAAGGGACAGAAACGCAGTACTCACTGAATATTTTACAATCCATTTACATAAATATTGGTGAAATAAATGATATATTTTTAAAAGCATAGGACTCTACATCTAATAAAATATGCCAGCCTCATTATTATCCATATGACAGGTTCTAAAAATGTTGGCAGATCTATATAGTTAGGTTAGTAGGATTCAGTCATTCACTTTTATGCTTACATAAATATATCAAAGATGGAAATACACATTTGTGGATATGGTATAGTTTATTTTAAAGCATATATTAAGATAAGGAATGATTTCTTGCACAAAGGCAAAAACACAAAATAGAAACTATACATTCACATTACATGTCTATATAATTTCTTATGAACACATGAAAACTAAATTAAATTCGACTTCAAAATCCTAAAGCTAATTCTGTTTTGGTTGTATGTAGTGATAATAATTTACTTACAAAGGCTCGCAAGGAACTATGAATTTTAGAATTGTTAGGACTAGCATATACTATAAGTCTCACCCTATCAGTGGCTGCAGGAAAAATTCTGGTAAATTTACCAAAACCATCATCTTCATTGATCACCTTTGTAGCTCTGAATGCTGGTGGCAACTTCATTTTAGATTAGTCACATCAATCACCACCTAAAGATTTCTAGTCAGTGAAATTAATAAATATTGTGCACATCACTTTGTGATTTAGGACAGGTAGAAAAGAAACTTCTGATATAGCAGTCAGAGACATTATGGGTGGATTAGTTTTGAAGAAAATTTTAGGGAAAGTTACCATAAAGTGTCTTGATAACTTCTGACTGAGATATTAGTTACTGCATTTGGATATAAACTATTGTGAATTGGTTACATATATTCGAGGTAAGGCCAATTCAGAAGAGTAGAAATGTTTATGGTATGTATAAATTTGCTGCATAAAGGTATTTGGTAATTTAAATCAGTTTGATTATTTAAAAATAATTATCTGCCTAATAGCTATTTTATATATTGGAATATAAACACACACACACACACACACACACACACACACACAGTTTTGTACAGACACACTAAAATAAATGTACTTACTCAAATTTAATGTGATAGAATATTAAACTGTATAACATATTCTTATTAATATGACCATGAAAAATTCTAATGCATTCCTGTATTCATAGAGCTCCAGTTCTCAATGCTAAAAAAAAGCCTAATAAAAGCAGATCTCTATGAAAGAAAAAATAAAAAACGGTGATAATAAACTTTAAAAATTGTTTATATCCAGAAATGATGATAATTATGAATAAATATTATCACACTTTAATGAAATCCATAGTGTTATGGAAGATGTATGCTTAAAAACCTTAAGGACACTAAAATTACATTCAAACATTAAATATATAGAAAGAATATTTAGTTCAAATAAAATACAAATGTTAGTTTATAAAGGTACCATAATTGAGAAATTCATTCTTTTGTTTCTTTCTTTTTATTTATTAAGTTTATTGGGGTGACAAATTCATTCATTTGAAACAGGGTATACAGCAGTAAATACCACAAGGAGTACCATCGTGGAGCAGCCTAGCCTATAGTAAGTAAGTACACAAATACATAAAAAAAAAGACAAACAGATAGATACATAAATAAATGACTAAATAAACCACTTCTTATATACAAACATCTAGTCATTCCAGTGTAATTTATTGAAAAGTCTGTCCGTTCTCCACTGAATTGTCTTTGTAACTTCATCAAAAGTGAATAGACTATGTCGTTGACTCTATGGGTGTATTTCCAGGCTCATTTTTTTTCTCTGGTAACTAATGACTTTGCTTGCATTTTATACATTTCTTAATTATTTGAAAATACTGATTGGTGAAGTGCCTTGTCTAACTTTTTGTCCATTTGTTGAGTAGATGCTATTATGCATTTTGATGTATTTTCTTTAACTTTATGGACTTCTAGGAATCTTTATTTTTAAATAAACATCTACACTTTTTATCAATTAATGTTAGCTCTAATTTTAAATATATTTATAAATTGCATGTGTGGTCTACATTTTTAGTTTTATGTAGTTTATTTTATTTTACTTTATTTTTACTTTTTTTATTTTTCCAGTTACAGTTGAAATTTAATTGTATTTTACAATACTTTCATATGTACAGCATGACATTTAGACATTTATATAATTTATGCAGTAATTCACCCTGATTAGTCTAGTACCCACCTGGTACTATAAATAGTTGTTGCAACGTTATTAACTATAATTATTATGCTGTACTTTACATCCCCAAAACTATTTTGTATTACTTAATCCCTTAATACCAATTTGTATTTCTTAATCCCTTCACCTTTTTTACTAAGCTCCCCAACACCCCTCCCCTTAGGCAATTATCAGCTTGTTTTTTGTGTCTATGAGTCTGTTTCTGTTTTGTTTATTTTATATCTATATATTCCACATATATAACTGAGATCATATGATATTTGTCTTTCTCAGTCTTATTTCACTTTGCAAAATACACTCAAGTTCATCCATGTTGTTGTAAATAGTAAGATTTCATTCTTTCTTATGGCAAGTAATATTTCATTGTATATATACACCAGCTTTTCTTTATCCAGTTGTCTTATCAATGAGCACTTGGGTTGCTTCCATGTCTTGGCTATTGTAAATAATGCTGCAAAGAACTTAAGGTGTATATATCTTTTCAAATTAGTATTTTCTATTCCTATAAATACCCAGAAGAGGAATTGCTGGGTCATAAAGAAGTGCTATTTTCAATTTTTTGAGGAACCTCTTAACCATTTTCCATATTGGCTGCACCAATTTGCAATCCCACCAGCAGTGTGCAAGGGCTCCCTTCCCACCAAGTCCTCACCAGCACTTGTTGTTTATTGACTTATTGATAAGAGCAATTTTAACTGGTGTGAGGTGATATCTCATTGTGGTTTTAATTTTCATTTCTCTGATGATCAGGGATAGTGAGCATCTTTTCATATGTCTGTTGCCCATGTGTATGTCCTCTTTGGAGAAATGTCTATTCAGGTCCTTTGCCCGTTTTTTAATTGGATTGTTTGTTTTTTGATGCTGAGTTCTTTTTAATTTTTTTTTATGTTAACCCCTTGCAGATGTATTATTTGCAAAGATCTTCTATTCAGTCGGCTATCTTTGTTTTGTTGATGGTTTCCTTTGCTCTGCAAAAAATTTTAGTTTTTATGGGCCGGCCGAGTGGCGTGATGATTAAGAACTGGCTTGGGATGCCAGAGGGCCCCGGTTCGGATCCCACATATGAGGGCAAGTGACACTACTCTCTACAGCTAAGATGCTGAACAACATCTCAACCTGGAGCTGGGCTGCCGTGAGTTGCCAGCGACGGTGTAGGCTGCAGCCCCTGTGGCAGTGGGTTGCCATGGGCTACCGTATGTAGCCAGCAGCCAGCGTGAGAGGCCATCCAGAAGCTGGCGACTGATCTGCCTCGCCCGGGAAGAGCACAATGATGGTGCCAACTTGGGCCATTGAAGCAGCGTCCTCCACAATTAGACTGAAGAACAAAACGACAGCAACTTGTCTGTTCCCCTACCCCAATTCCCCAACACTGTTCCTATCCCCCCAATTCCCCAATAAAAATATTAAAAAAAAATTAGTTTTATGTAATCCCATTTGTTTATTTTTTTCTTTTGTTTCCCTTGCCTGAGGAGATAGATAAATATATATTTATTATATAATATTTATTTATATATATATATATATATATATATATATATATATATATATATGAACAATGTCTGGAGTTTGCTGCCTATATTTATTTTCTTCTAGGAGTTTTATGGTTTCAGGTTTTACATTTAAGTCTTTAATCCATTTTGAGTTTATTCTTGTATATGGAGTAAGAAAGTGGTCCAGTTTCATTTTATTGCATGTAGCTGTCCAGTTTTCTCAGCACCATTTATTAAATAAACTGTCTTTACCCAACTGTATGTTCTTGCTTCCTTAGTCATAGAATAAATGATCATATAGGTGTGGGTTTATTTCTTGTCTCTCTATTCTCTTCTATTGATCTAGGTGCCTGTTTTTATGCCAGTTCCATGCTGTTTTGAACACTATGGACATATAGCATAATTTGATATCTTCAGTTTTGTTCTTCTTTCTCAAGATTGCTTACGGCTATTTGGGTCTTCTGTTATTCCGTATTAATTTCAGAATTATGTGTTCTAGTTCTGTGAAAAATGCCATTAGTATTATGATATGGATTGTATTGAACCTATAGATTGCTTTAGGTAGTATGGACATTTTAACAATGTTAATTCTTCATATCCATGAGCATGATGTATGCTTCTATTTATGTGTATCTTCCTCAATTTCTGTCCTCAGTGTCTTATAGTTTACCAAGTACAGGTCTATTATCTTCTCATTTAAATTTATTCCTAGGTTGTTGGTTTTTTTATGCAATTGTAAATAGGATTGTTTTCTTAATTTCCCTTTCTGATAGTTCATTATTGGCATATAAAAATGGAATTGATACTGAATATTAATTATTTTTTAAAGATTTTATTGGGGAATTGGGGGAGGGGAACAGACAAGTTGCTGTCCTTTTGTTCTTTAGTCTAGTTGTGGAGGACATTGTTTCACTGGTCCATGTTGGTATTATCATTGTGCTCTTCCCGGGTGAGGCAGTCACTGGACGGCTACTCACGGTGGCTCATGGCAGCTCACACCGGCTGCCAACTGCTCACGCTGGCTGCTGGCCACTCACCGTAGCTTACAGCAGCTCACTGCAGCCCCACTGCAGCCTACGCCGTCGCCAGTGACTCACAACAGCCCAAGTCCAGGTAGAGCTGTTGTTCACCATCTTAGTTGTAGAGAGCGCAGCATCACTGACCCTCATGAGGGTCCTAAACCAGGACCCTGCTGCTCAGAGCTGGTGTCCCAAGCCAACTCAACCAACATGCCACCCGGCTGGCCCTGAATATTAATTTTATACCCTGTTACTTTACTGAATTCATTTTTCAGTTCTAATAATTTTTTTGTGGAATCTTTTGGGAGATATATATATATATATATATATATATATATATATATATATATATGTATATATATATATATATATATATATATATATATATATATATATATATATATGTATTTTTATTGGCATCTGCAAATAATGACAGTTTCACTTTTTCCTTTTCAATTTGGATGCCTGTTATTTATTTTTCTTGTCTGATTGCTGTGGCTAGGACTTCCAATACTATGTTGAATAAAAGTGATCATCCTTGTCTTATTCCTGATCTTTTTTTTTAGTTTTAGCTGAGCCATCCTATCACCTGTTGGAAGCTCAGCGGCAGCTCAGCTTGGGCTGTACTCAAACTGCTGTTTCTCAGAGCTTACTTACACTCTTGAGCAAGCTCTTAACCAACTGAGCCACTCGTTGGGCCCTTATTCCTGATCTTAAGGAGAATGCTTTTAGCTTTTCCCTGCTGAGTATGATGTTAGCTTTGGGTTTGTCACAGATAGCCTTTATGTTAAAATATGTTCCTTTATTCCCACTTTGCTGAGAGTTTTTATCATGTATGGATGCTGAATTTTTTTCAAATGTTTTTTCCGCATCTATTGATATGATCATGTTATTAATCTTTCTTTTTTTTATGTGGTATGTCACACTAATTGATTTGCAAATATTGAAGCAATCTTGCATTCCAGGGATAAATTTCATTTGATTGTGGTGTATGATCTTTTTAATGTTTTGCTGAATTCCGTTTGCCAATAGTTTGTTGAGAATATTTGCATCTATGTTCATCAGGGATATCAGCCTATAATTTTCTTTTTTTGTAATGTTTTTGTCTGTTTTTATAATCGGGGTAATGGTGACCTCGTAAAATGAGCTTGGGAGCTTTCCCTACTCAAAGTTTTTTGGAATAGTTTGAGGATAGGTGTTACTTCCTCTTTGAATGTTTGGTAAAATTAACCTGTGAAGCCTTCTGGTCCAGGACTTTTGTAGGTTTTTTTTTGGGGGGGGTTTTGAGAGTTTTTTTATTACACTGATTGATATTGTTAGTAGTAATCAGTTGGCTCAGATTTTCTGTTTCTTCTTGATTCTGTCTTAGGAGATTGTATATTTCTAGGAATTTATCAATTTCTTCCAGATTGTCCAACTTGTTGACATGTAATTGTTCATACTATTTCCTAATAAGCTTTTGTATATCTGTGGTGTCAGTTGTCACATCTCTTTCATTTCTGATTGTATTTATTTGGGTCCTCTCTGTTTTGTTCTTGATGAGGCTGGCTTAAGGTATCAATTTTGTATATCTTTTAAAAAAAACAGCTCTTGGTTTCATTGATCTTTTGTATTGTTTTATTAGACTCCATTTCATTTATTTTTTTCTTTGATCATTATTACTTTCTTCCTTCTACTAACTTGGGTTTTGTTTGCTGTTCTTCTCCTAGTTCTTTTAAGTGTAAGTATAGATTTATTTTTCCTTTGAGATTTTTCTTTTATCTTATGGTATGCCTGTGTTGCTATGAATTTTTCTCTTAGGACTGCTTTCACCATGTCCCATAGATTTGGGGTCATTTTGTTTTCATTTTCATTTGTCTCAAGGTATCTTTTGATTTCTTCCTTGATTTCATTGTTGACCCATTTATTATTTAGTAGCATGTTATTTAGTCTCAATGTGTTCATGTTTTTTTTTTTTTAGATATGTTCTTGTAATTGATTTCTAGTTTCATACTACCGTGGTCAGAGAAATTGCCTTGAACTGATTTCAATCTTCTTAAAATTTATTGAAACTTGTTTTGTGGCCTAACATGTTATCTATCTTGGAAAATGTTCCATGTGCACTTGAACAGAATGTATGTTCTGCTTTTGGGATAAAACATTCTAAAAATATTAATTAAACCCATCTAACCTAATGTGTCATTTAACACCACTGTTTTCTTATTGATTTTTTGTCTGGAAGGTCTGTCCATTGGTGTCAATGGGCTGTTAAAGACCCCTACTATGATTTTATTACTGTTGATCTCTCCCTTTATGTTGGTGTAGATCTGCTTTATATATTTAGGTGTTCCTACATTGGGTTCATATTTATATTCTCTTGTTGGATTGACCTGTTTATCTTTATGAAATGTCCCTCTTTGTCTCTTATTATAGCCTTTGTTTTAAAGTCTATCTGTCTGATAATAAGTACTGCTACTCTAGCTTTTTGTTTGTTTCCATTCACATGAAATATGTGTTTTGATCCTTTCACTTTCAGTTTGTGTGTGTCCTTTGATCTCAGTTGGGTCTCTTGTAGACAGCATATGCACGGGTCTTGTTTTCTTATCCTTTCAGCTATCCTATGTCTTTTGATTAGAGCATTTAATCCATTTACATTTAAAGTGATTATTAATAGATACATAGTTATTGTCATTTTATTATTCATCTTCCCCTCCACTTCTTAAAGAAGTTCCTTTAACATTTCTTGTAATATAGGTTTGATGGTGATGAACTCCTTCAGCTTTTTCTTGTCTGACAAGCTCTTTATCTCTCCTTCAATTTTAAATGATAACCTTACTGGATAGGGTAGTCTTGGTTATAGTTCCTTACTTTTCATCACTTTGAACATTTCTTGCCAATCCCTTTTTGGGTTCATCTTGTTTGAGACTCTCTGTGCTTCCTGGGCTTGTATGTCCATTTATTTTATACTTTCTTGATATGAATGATAAATTAATTTATTCACTTTTGTAATACTATGGCTTTTTCTCTGAATGTAGGTTTTTTTGTTTGTTTTTTTCTTATGTCTCGACTATATTTTCTATATCCCCACTAAATATTTCAAGGTTTAATCTGTTTTTCCTGACCTCTTCATCCAGTGCATTCTGTTGGTTTGTTGGAAAAGTCATGACGCATTTTTGCAACAAAAACCATAGAAAAAATACATCGTGACTTTTCCAGCAACCCAATATCTTAATTTTTCTCATGCCTTTCCCAGTTTCCTTTGAATGTTGGCAGATTCTCAAAATAGTTTTTGCATTGCTAATCCGTGCATTTTTTTCACATCTGAAGTTTTAGTTTCCTCAAAATATAACTTTATCTGAATCTCTTTCAACACATAGAGTCTCTTTCAAATACATATCAGCTGTCTCTCCCTTATGTCTAATTATTTTGTTTTCAGAGACTCATACACTTTAAAAATGTGCTGACAAATAAAACTTGGTATGCAATCTATGTTACTTTGTATTTTCATAATGTATTGTGCAGCAGTAAATAAAGAATATAGCACATTTTATTATAATTACAGGTTTATGTGCCTTTCTTCCCCCATTCACTAGTAAGAATTTTAAGAGCAAAAACTGTGTTTTATCTTTCTATCCCCAAACATAGTAGAGTTTTGTCATAGAATTTCCTATGTAATTATGTATCTGTCTTTATCAATCTTCATTCTATCATCTATCTATCTATCTATCTATCTACTATCTATCATCTATCATCTATCTATCTATTTAATCTAATCTATCCACGATGTGTCACAAACCAATCTATTTATAGAGGAAAACAGTCATTCATGCTCCATGACTTTATTCCATTTCCTCCACTTCTCATTTACAGGAGGTTGTTTTCAGAGGAACTCATATTGTTGTTATTTTTCCCTCTGTTAAAAGTAAATATTAATAAAGATGGAACTTTTCATCTTTACTGTTCTCAGCAGTCTATGTACACGTTATACATATGCCCTCCTCTCTATTACGTTGTTATTAACAGAGTAATTTCATGTGCCCTTTCTCTTAGCCATATGCCCATTTTATCCCCTAATCAGTCAATCCTTCAATATAATGCTAAACAAAATGTGCACCAACCTGACATAGCACAACCTAAGCCTTCTGCGCTTTCTGTATTTTTTGGATTTATTTGTCACTATCAATTTTTTGCACCTGATTGTGCTTGTTTGATCTTGGCCACTGCAAAAATATATTTTACATACTCAAAAGTCTTTGTATTGTTGCCTCCTGATTGTGTTATCTCAAACTAACATTGTATTATTAAAATGGACAATTTAACAGACTGTTGATAGCATATTTTCAAGAATATTCCCATTGCAGGCAAATGTTTTCTTCTGCCTCTTAAGACCTTGAAGTCCTGACTTAGGTAAACCTTCTATATGAATAAGGATCATTGGTGACAACTTCTTTTCAATCTCCCAGTTATAGTATGTTCATAGTGGCCATAAATCCTTCAGAATTTGGATTTAGAATAGCTTTGAAAAATGGGAGGAAAAACTCAACACATTAAAGGAGTTTTCCCTAATATTTCATGTCTTTAAAATTATATATCAGTTATTCAGCATCACTGGCTATATATCTTCTCACAACAACTGGACTATCAGTAAGCCATAGCATTTATTTTATTATGTAAGGTCAGATTCCATATCCCTCAAATATATCTATTTATCTTTCTTGGAGATTGCTTAGACCCTGATTAGAATGGCAAAAAGTCATCATGAAATAAAATAATTTACTAGTGATCTGAGTCCTTATAAAATTACTTCATATTTATTACTTGTTCTTATCCTAACCCACTATCTCAACTTATAGTCCTCATTTTCTCTCTAATTACCAACAGCAACAAATACAATACAGTGAAATAATGCAATTAACTTATGAAATGAGATTGTAAGATCTACAAAAGATGTAGGATGTTTTAGAAATTATAAGTTCCTCAAATCTCACACAAAGCTATTGACATATAAGGAGCAAGCATCATTTGATTAACTGTTATGAAAGAAGGAAAAACATGGAAATGCATATAATTTTATGTTTTCATTAGAGAATGAATTAAACACCAATGGAGATTAATGTAGCTCTGAAATAACTTTCAAAGAAATGATCCAATTTAAGTTTTATGCAAAAGACAAATATGTGATAGATGCTTTCATGTGATTTCTCTTTAAGAAAATCAATATTTGTGTATATTTTCTTCAGAAAACATAAAATAATAATATAATTTTACTAAATATAATTGAAGTAAAAAGTACTGAGGTTTATTTTTAAGGGTAGGACATTAAATTGTTGTGCTCATAAGTGGCAAATAACTCTTTCTACCCTAACTCCTTAACTGAGTATTATTGAGACAAACCAAAAGCTTGTAACATTCTAAGGGAGTAACAGGGGTACATGGCAGAGTTTCTCTATTCAATATTTCCAGGTGCATGCCTTTGTGGGATGATCTTGCTTATAGAGAGAATGAGCCAAGTGGGCTGGTTACTGTTGACATCAAGAATCACCTTGCATCAGCACCTTAGTGACAGTTTTAGGTTCACAAAAACATTGAGTGGACAGTGCAGAGTTTCAAAATATACCCTGCCTATGCACCCCCCCCCCCTATTACACAACCTCGCCACTATCAACATCCCATAACAGAGCGGTACATTTATTACAATAGAACTTGCCTGACACACCGTTATTAACCAAAGTCCATAGTTTCATTAGGGTTCACTCTTGATGTGCATTATCTGGGTTTTGTCAAATGTGTAATGACGTACTTACTGTTACATGAGGTCTGCCAATTAAGTTCAGAACTTGCCATCATGCGCTTACATTGGCAGCACTGTACAAACAGCTCGGTAAGGTTTCCTAACCTTGGTATATCAGTGCCTCACAGCTGTGTTCGTGTTGACATGTGGCGGTGTCTTGCTGAGTGGCGATCATTATTGTTGTTGCGTGTTTTTGTGTGCTGTCAGGAGAATGCCTGAGCTTGAATTACAGCAATGAACGAACATTAAATTGGTTGTTAAACTTGGCAAGAGTGGAAGTAAAATCAGGGACATGATTGTACAAGTTTATGAGGATAATGACCTGAAGAAAACGGCAGTGTACAAATGGATTAAACATTTTTCTGAGGGGAGAGAACATGTCATGGATGAAGAGAGGTCAGGACAGCCAGTAACGAGTAGAGCTGATGAAAACATTGCAAAAATTCATTGAATTGTGTGTCAAAATTGTCAGCTGACTGTGAGAAGCATAGCAGAACAAGTAAACATCGATAGAGAAATGGTTACAAAATCCTTAACTGAAAATCTTGACATGAGAAAGGTGTGGGCAAAAATGGTCCCGAAGGAGATCACTGATGAGCAAAAGCAAAGGAGAGTCGAAGTTTGCCAAAACCTTTTGGAGAGGCAAGATGATGTTTTGGGCCATGTCATCACTGTCAATGAAACATGGGTGCACCAATACGACCCTGCAATAAAGCATCAAAGTGCACAATGGAAATCAGTCAATTCTCCATGACCAAAAAAGCTCTGTCAAATCAAGAGTCAAAATTATGTTCCTAACCTTTTTTGATATCAGATGGATTATTCATTATGAATTTGGACCACTGGACAGTTAACCAAGTTTACTATTTGGAAGTGCTGAAAACGCTGTGTAGAAGAGTTAGACAATCTGAGCTTTTCTCCAACAATTCATGGCTCTTGCATCATGACAATGCACAAACTCACACAGCACCATCTGTGAGGGAGTTTTTATCCAGTAAACAAATTACTGTATTGGAACACCCTCCCTACTTACCTGATCTGGCCCCCAGTGACTTCTTTCTTTACCCAAAGATAAAGGAAATATTGAAAGGAAGACATTTTGATGACATTCAGGGCATCAAGGATAATATGATGACAGCTCTGATGGCCATTCCAGGAAAAGAGTTCCAAAATTGCTCTGAAGGGTGGACTAGGTGCTGGCGTCAGTGCACAGTTCCCAAGGGGAGTACTTTGAAGATGACCATAGTGATATTCAGCATTGAAGTATGTGGCACTTTTTCTAGGATGAGTTCTTGAACTTAATTGTCAGGGCTCATAGTATATAGAATAGTTTATTTGCTCTAAAACTCCTCTAGTGTCTGCCTATTCATTCCTCTCACCTGAACTCCTAGCTACCAATGATCTTTTTAGTGTCTACATTGTTTTGCCTTTTCTGGAATGCCATACACTCAGGATCATACAGTACGAAGTCTTTTGGGTTTTCTCACTTAGTAATATGTATTTAAGTTCCCTCCATGCATTTTTATGGCTTGATGGCTCATTTCTTTTTAGCACCAAATAATATTCCATTTTGGGGATGTACCACAGTTTGTTTATCCATTAACTTAGTAAAGGAAAACTTGGTTGCTTTGAGCTTTGACAATTATAAAGAAAGCTGTTATAAATATCTATACAAAGGTTCGGGTTGAATATAAGATTTCAACTCCTTTGGGTAAATATCAATGAGCATGATTTCTGGATCAAATGGTAAAAATATGTTTAGTTTTATAAGAGACTGTCAAATCATCTTCCACAGTTATTGTGCAATTTTGCATTCCTACCAGCAATGAATGAAAGTATTTCTCCATACCCTCACCAGCCTTTGGTGTTGACTGTGCTTTGGTGCAGTGGCATTACATTGTTTTTTGAATTTTTTTTTAAATTTGACATATATAATGGGCATCTCTTCATGTGATTATTTGACACCCATATATTTTATATGGTGATATGTCTGTTTATGTTTTTGGCCCACTTATTAGTTATGTTGTTTATTTTCTTACTGTTGAGTTTTAAGAGTTTTTTTTTTCTGTTTTGGATGTCAGTCTTTTATTAGATATATATTTTACAAATATTTTCTGCCAGTCTCTGGCTTATCTTTTCATTTTCACAGAGCAGAAGATTTTTTTTTAAATTAGTTGAAGTCCAGCTTATCAATATTTCTTTTAAGGATCATGCTTTTGGTGTTGTATCTAAAATGTCATCAATCATACCTGCGGTCATCTAGATATTCTTCTATGTTTCCTTCTAGTAATTTTAAAGTTTTGCATTTTACATATAGTTGTATGACTCATTTTGAGTTAATTTTTGTGAAGGATGTAGGTCTGTGTCCAGATTCACATTTTTCATTTGGAAGACAGCTATTTCAGCACCATTTGATGAAAAGTAAATCTTTTCTTCATTATATCACCTCTGCTTCTTTAACAAAGATCAATTATCTGTGTTTATGTGGGCTTTCTATTCTGCTTAATTGTAGTTTTTGTAGATTATTTTACCAATTCTACACTGTCTTGATTACTGAACTTTTATAGTAAGTCTTGTAGTGGGATTGTGCCATCCTCTGACTTTGTTCTTCTTCAATATTGAGTTGGCTATTCTGGGTCTTTTTTTTTTACCACATACAGTTTTTAGAATTCATTTGTCAGTATTCAAAAATTAACTTGCTAGAATTTTGATTGGGAGTGCACTAAATCTATGGATCAAGTTTGGAAGAATTGACATTTTGACAATATGGTCTTCCTATTCATATACATGAATATCTCTGGATTTATTTAGTTTTCTTTAATCTGAACCATCATTTTGTAGTTTTCTTCATATTGAAGAATATTTTGAACATATTTTGTTTTTCCTAAATTTTCATTTGGGGGAATGCACCATGTAAATAGTATTGCGTTTTAAATTTTAAGTTCTACTTGTTAATTAATAGTATATAAATAATGAGTAACTTTTTTTATATTAAGGTTGTATCCTGCAACCTTGTATAATTGCATATTAGTTTGAGGAGTTCTTTTGTCATGTCTTTAAGTTTTTCTAAATGGATGATTACGTCATCTGCAAATATAAACAGTTTTATTTCTCCCTTCCCAATGTGCATACCTTTTATTTCCTTTTCTGTCTCATTGCATGTGCTAGGGCTTCCAGTACAAAATTTTTAAAAAGTGATGAATGGAGACAACCTTACCTTATTCCTGATTTTAGCAAGAAATCTTCTAGTTTCTCACTGTTAAGTATTTTTTTAACGTTTTTTATAAAGTTGAGGAAGTTCCCATATATTCCTAGTTTGCTGAGTTTGTTTTTTTTGTTTGTTTTTTGTTTTTTAATTGTACATATGTGTTGGATTTTGTTGAATTCTTTTTCTTCCTCTATGGATATGGTCATGTGATTTTTTTTCTTTGTTAGCCTAGTGATTTGCTATGTTACATTAATTGAGTATCAACTGTTGAACCAGCCTTGAATCTCTGGGATAAATCCCACAAGATTGTAGTACAGAATTCTTTTTGTACATGGTTGAATTTGATTTGCTAATTTTTTTATGGTTTTTGCATCTATATTCAAGAGAGATATTGAAGATATTGGTCTGCAGTTTTTGTGTGTTTGTATTTCCTATAATGTCTTTGGTTTTCATAGTAGGATCATATTGGCATCATAGAATGAGTTAAAAGCATTCTCTCTGCTATCTTCTGTAAGTAGTAATTGAAGAGAATTGGCATAATTTGTTCCTTAAATAATTGGTTGAGTTTACCATTTTGAGTTAATTTTTGTATGGTGCATTTTTTTTGCATGTGGCTATCCAGTTGTCCCTGTACCCTTTGTTGAAAACAACATTGTTTACAATTTGTATTGTTAATTCTGATAACAAATGAGACTTGGGCATGCTAACTAGTGATGTGGCCCACCCTCAAGTGGTCGATGTCCCCCCAACTTTTTGTAAAAGTGGTGTTCAGCCACCTGAGATTGAGCAATAACATGTCTGTGACGTCGTTAGATTTCCAGGACTGACTGGTTCAGTGTGTGCCTACTCTATGCGGGCAGGGACAGGAAACCCGTTGAACCCCAATGGTGATGGAGATCGGGGATTGCAGTTATTCCCCATGAAGGAGGAATTCCCAGCAATTGTGAATCATAAGCTTGTGTTAAGACCCCACCCTTTGAACTCACTACCTGTCACTACTACCAATTGGATGGCTTAATAAGCCCCTCACATCAGTCCTGCCTGGGTCAGCCCATGATCCTGGTGGAGCACTGAGAAAATAGTTGCATTTGACTACTTAGAGGAGGAAGTAAAAGTGTAACAAGCTTTCCGTAGGTAAACCTGTGACAGGATCATTAATGAAAGAAAAAAAATTAAAAGTTTATTCTTTCCCCCATTTAATGGGGGAAAGCACCCTTGTTGAAAATCAGTAAACTATAGTTGTATGGGTTCATTTTGAATTTTCAATTATGTTTGATCACTCTGCATACTTTTCCTTGTGTCGGTACCACACTGTCTTGATTAGTGTTGCTTTGTAGTAAGTTTTGACATCAGGAAGTGTGAATACTACTTTATTTATTTTAGCTACTCTAGCTCCCTTGCAATGAATTTTAGTATATGCTTGCTGGTTTCTACAAAGAAGTTACCTTGGATTTTGATAGTTGTTACTCTCATTCGTCAGCTCAGTTTGGAGAGTATTGCCATTTTAGCAATATTAATCCTCATTCATGAACATAGGATAATTTCCCATTGATGTATATCTTCTTTGATTTCTTTTAATAATTATTTGTAATTTTCAGAGAATAAGTTTTTAAATTATTTTATTAAATCTATTGCTAATTATTTTATTCTTATTCTTTTTGGTATTATGAATTAAATTATTTTTGGTTTTTTTTTAGTTTCATTTTTGGAATACTCATTGCAAGTATTTAAAATAAAATTGATTTTAGTACATTGCTCTTGTATCCTGCAACCTTGCTGGACTTATTTATTGATTCTAATAATATTTTACTGTATTTGTTAGGATTTCTATATGTAAGATCATGTATGTCATTTGTACATACATATAGTTTTACTTCTTCATTTCCAATTCTCATGTGTTTTATTTCTTTTACTTGCTTAAATGTGCTGCATAGAATCTTCAGCACAATGTTGAATACTAGTTAGTGTCTTGCTCTTGATCTTAAGAGTCAAGCATCCACTCCTCACTGTTATGTATTATCTTACCTGTGGGGCTTCTTTTTTAAGACATTCTTTACAGGTTGAGGAAATTTCCTTCTAGTCTTCATATTTTTCGTGGTGTTTTTGTTGTTGTTTGTTTTGTTTTTTGTTTTTGTTTTTATCATGGAATGGTATTGGAATTTGTCAAATGCTCTTTCTGCTTCTACTGAGATGGTTATTTTTTAATTACTGAGATGGTTTTATTTTAATTTATCCTATTGGTCTTATTTATTATATTAATTTTCTATTGTTAATTTTCAATTGTTAAACTTTTGAATACAATATTTTCATAGTGTTTGATTTTGTTCTTATGAGCTGTTAATTAGAATCAGTTGAATCCTTTCAATGTTGTTTTTAAAAATTTATTCAGGCAGACTCAGAGTGGTATTTACTGAAGCGATATCTTAGCCCTGATATCATGGAAATAAACTTCTGAGAATCTGCTGTTATATCATATGTTACAAAATATTTTTTTAATATGTTGGTTAGACAACAATTTATTTCCAGTTTATTGATATGCAGACATGGTTCTGTCTGTTCATTTATAATGTTTTTTACCCCATAAGTGTCCTCTATACATAAAAATCAAAAATCAGAACAAAAAAAAATAAATCAAGAGGCTCCTCTGAACGAGACCAGCTCACTCAACTGAACGCCCCTGGCTCGTCAGCCAGGAGCTCACCAAACGGGCCCCTGAGAGGATTGGGTGGGAGATGAGAAATAAAAGAGAAGGGAGACAAAGTGCGGGGACAGGCGGGACTCAGTCTGCTGGTGGCAAAACTGAGGCCTCGTTTATTGGGTATAGAAGATTCTTAAGGGAAAGCAATTTCCTCATTTTGGGGAGCGATTCCCTAAAGCTAAAACTCATGGGCTAAGGAGAAACAATTTCTCCTCAGCAACAAGCTATGTTATACACAATATAAACCAATGATATAGCAGGCAAGGTTAAACTGAGGCAAATAGAAACTGTCTATGAGTCCACAGTAGAAAGTCCCAAGCATGTGAAGCAGGTCCATGGTGGAAAGTCACAGAGCGGTGATGTATATTGAAACTGCAAGTCCATAGTCCATGAGCAACTGAGTCCCTTAGTCCATAGACTTTTCCTATCAGCAAGCTGGGGTCTTTACTCTTTGCACTTGCATTGTCTGGAAGCAGTTTAAGGCAGAAGCACTGTCTCACAGGTCCCCACTAAACTGCTCCAAGGCTGCTCAACCCAGGCCTGTATCTACTTGGAGACCCAAGCTTGCCAACCTAAAGCCTCAGCGTCCCTGGCTGATCCCAGCCAGCTGCCAACACTCCTCTGCTCCAAAATGTTCTTTTCAGGTAGCAACCTCCATTCAATACTCTGCTTAGCAAACTTTGCCTACCTTTTCTCCTCCAGACTACAGCAATGTCAGCTACCTTCGGGAGACTGTCATGCTGACCCTGGTTTCTGCCTCCCTGCTCAGACCTTCAAACTGCCTCCACAAAATAAGCTAGGTAATTCTAAGGCAACAAAATTTTCCTCTTTTTGTATATGTCCTTTGATGCCTATTATCCAAAGTCTGAAAACTATTCCTGTATATATTCTGTTCAGTATTCTACATATTTAAGATTAGAAAGTAAAATGATCCCCATTATTACTCCATCTTCGATGGGAGTGGAATTTTTCTTCGTCCTATGCAACTATGGATTTGTTTATCGAAATCAGTGTGAAATACAGATAATTCATAACAGAGTCCTGTTTTACATAGTGGGTTATAGCAATATTTAAATCATGTACAAATTGTTCCATATTTGTCCAGTTAGAGAATCCTCAAGCTGGAGTCTATGTTCTCTAGACACGACACTATCATTCTTTGTATATCTGCTTTCTTGTACAACAAAATGTTCCAAGCTCAACTTGTACCTTTTTCTGTCTTTTCTTTCTTTCTTTCTTTCTTTCTTTCTTTCTTTCTTTCTTTCTTTCTTTCTTTCTTTCTTTCTTTCTTTCTTTCTTTCTTTCTTTCTTTCTTTCTTTCTTTCTTTCTTTCTTTCTTTCTTTCTTTCTTTCTTTCTTTCTTTCTTTCTTTCTTTCTTTCTTTCTTTCTTTCTTTCTTTCTTTCTTCTTCTTTATGACTTCCTGCAGTCAGATATAATATTTCTCCACAAGCCCTGACTGAATCTAGTGGAGAATAGCATTTCAAAGTAAAGTCTGGATGCTAAGCTGTGCTCATTTTCCCCATACCAGTATCAATGTATGGTTTTTGGTTACTCAAACCTTATTTTTAATATTATAGTTTCACAGCTTTATTAAACACATATTAGCTTTTAGGATTTCACACAAAAGCTATTCTTAAGTTTTGTTTTATTTTTTTCTATCATTAATGAAATGTCTTTTTTTTCATATTTAGTTATTTTGGGATGTATAAATGTGTTGCTTCCATATATTTAGATTGTAATCAAGTACTTATTAATTCTTTCTAATTGCAATTTTCTTTCTTAGATTTCTGGTATTATTTTAACATAGTAAATTTTCTATTTGTTCCATTAGTTATAAATCATGATACTATGTCTTAATGATTTTATAAGTAAATTGGTCATTAAACATTAAACCTATTAGTATTTCAATGAACATTTAATATGGATAAATTGAATAAAATTACACTGAGAATAAATTTAATATGATCTCTTTATAGGCTTTTCCTACCAAAGCTATTCTCTGTATCTTTGCAATATTTCATCATCCTCATGTCTCCTGAAATTTTCTGTAGCAAAATGTCACAGTCTGGTACTCTATCCACAGAACACATTTCTTAGAGATATTAGTAATTAAGCAAGCAACTAAAAAAAAAAAAAAGAAAATCTGCATTAAACAAAGTCAAACAGTCTCTTTACTGCAGGGTTCACCAGAGCCATTAAAATTCTAATGTGCACTATGATCTTTGTGGGTTTTGTGTTGGAGATAAGGATAACTATTGACCTTGAAGTATTTTGTTCTGGCTCTTCTACTCTTAATAGCTCCCTGATGTTCTGTAGAACATTCTTTAGAAAATAGTGTTCTCTGACTTGGCTTTTCAATCTTGTTCTAACACAAAGTTTTATGTACAGCTTTTTCTCATTTGTTTAAGGATCTTTTTTTATATTTGAAAAGCATTGTGTTTTCACTGGTCCCACTTATATAAGTCTTTACTGTAAGCCTGAATTGGTTATATTTCCCTATAACTACTCTCTCACGTAGATGCATGTGTATTAGTGACAGTCTAGAGACAAAGATAAACATTGTAAACTTATGTTGTTTAACAGAACCAGAAGAAGCTTGATGGAGGATGCTATATATAATATATTAAGAGTGCTGAAACCGACCAGTGTAACATACTGAAGCTTAGCTTGTCTTTAAAATACTGTATGTATTCATAATACTATATTTTTATGAATATAAGTAACATATAAAACAATTAATTAGCATTTAATTTTATATCCTTGAAGGCAGGACATTATGCTTAGTTTGAATAAACCTTTGAAATGCAATTAGATCCGATTATTTTCTATCCGAAATATCTACAATAACTGTATAATTTTTTTTCAATGAAAGAAATATTAATGGTTAATCCTCCCACTTCCTGAAATGACTTGATTAATTTTACTGACTATATTTTCATCCATACAGTATGTGAGTTGACCTGTATGCTCTCTAAGATCTTTTCTACTTCTAAATTTCTATCAAGTATTTCTAAATTAAATTTTAAAAATAATCTGCCTATTAGCATGTACCAAATCCAATCTATGATAATGTGAGAATTTGCATCAAAACAGACAGGCTTTGTTCTGATCAGGATGACAGAGTAGGTAAAAGTGGTGTGCGCCTCCTCCCCCCAAACACATCAAAATTACAGCTAAACTACAGACTCATCATTGTTGAGAACCACCTGAAGTCTACCTGCATGGGAGTACTACAGCTGAGAATATAAAGAAAAGCCTTGATGAGACTGGTAGACTGGTAGGGGGAGGAGACCTGGAATGAGCAGGTCCCACACCTGCATGTGGCAGTTAAAAGTGGGAAGGCTATCTCGGCTGTGGAGGAACCCCCAGAGGAGAGATGGGTCCCAACCCCACACAAGACTCCCCCAACTCAAGATTTCAGTGTCCGGAAGACAAACCCCCACAACTTCTGGTTATGAAAACCAGCAGAGTTTGTGGCTGAGTGAGACAGAGAGCTGCTGGTGTCCCAGCCCCTCTTCTTAAATGTCCTGCACACGGATTTGCTCACTGTTGGACTCACTCCTTCTGAGCTCTAGTGCTATAGCGCAAAAGATGCCAGGGACATATGGGGAGGAACTAAGTGGTCTGGCTTCTGGGCAAGGGCTGAAGGAGCAGTTTTCTCCCAGACAGAGGTGCTGGCAGAGGCCATTGTTGTATGTCAAGCCCTCCCCCATCCCAGCCTGCAGAGGCAGGTGGCTGCTATAACTGAGTCTCCATCAACCTGCTACCACCATTCATTCTACCTTGGTAATCCCCTGAGACCCTGCCCCACCCAACTTGAGGGCCCACCCAAGCCATGTCCAGTGGCTTTTCCATACAAATAGTCTATCTTGGCTCATGCTGCAGACTTTCTTAAAACCACTCAAAGGGTCACAAACCACAAACACAAGCGGCATCTGGCCGTGGGGTGTTCCATACCTCTTGCTAAGCAGTCCCAAGCCCTGTACTAGTGGCAGCTGGCCTCAGTTTGCATCTTAGCCTCTCCCAGGTACCTCCAAGCCCAGCACAAGTGGCAATCATCTGCAGATCACTTTGTCATTCATACCAAGTTGCCTCAGGTAGGGTGTAGGCAGCAGCTGACCCTGACCTGCAGTAGAGCCCTTCCAAAAAGACCCCAGAACAAATACACCAATATCCAGTTTCAGACCATACCAGAGCACCACATAAACACCTCCGCAAACAGCACACCAAAAGGCAGACTGGGCAGGCACCAGAGCCTTGGTAAAGTAATTCCATCAGGTCACTCTTTCACAATAGCTTCTCCACTGTAGTCACAGCCAGTCTGCACAACAAATCAACATGAGGGGCATTCCCTTTCATTCTTTTGCTAACAGCTGCCAAAGCTCAACTGCAATAGGAGAACACACACAACCCACACAAGGGACACACCTGGGGCACCCAGCTCTGGTGACCAGGAACATTGCACCACTAGGCTCCACAAGACACCTATTGCATAAGGCCATTCTATCAAGACCACGAGTAGAAGCTCTCCCTAATACAAATAAACAAACACAGGGAGGCAGACAAAATGTGGAGACAAAAGAAGCATACCCCAAATAAAAGGATAGAGTAAAGCTCCAGAGAAAGAACTAAACAAAATGGAGACAAGCAATCTACCAGATGTGGAGTCCAAACACTGGTTATAATGATGCTCAGTGATCTCAGTGAGAACTTCAACAAATAGATAAAAAACATAAAAAAAGAACCAGTGAGTAATGAAGAATACAATAACTAAAATGAAGAATACATAGATGGAATCAACAGTAGATTAAATAAAGCAGAGGACTGAATAAGCAATTAGGAAGATAAAGTAACAGAAAACACCCAATCAGGACAGGAAAAAAAAAAGAATTAAAAAAAAATGAGGATACTTTAAGTAGCCTCTGAGACTATGTCAAGCATACCAATATTTGCATCATAGGGGTACCAGAAGAAGAAGAGAGAGAACAAGGGATTGAAAACCTGTTTGAAGAAATAATGATAGAATACCACCCTAACCTGGTAAAAGATAGACATACAAGCTCAGAGAGCCCCAAACAAAATGAACCCAAAGAGGCCCACACCAAGACACATCATAATTAAAATGCTAAAGGTTAAAGACAAAGAGAGAATCTTAAAAGCAGCAAGAGAGAAAAGCAGTTACCTACAAGGGAGCACCCATAAGACTGCCAGCTGATTTCTCAACAGAAACTTTGCAGGACAGAAGAGATCCGTAGAAAATATTCACAGTAATGGAAAGCTAGGACCTACAACCAAAATTACTTTGTCTAGCAAGACTATCATTTAGAAGTCAAGGGTAGATAAAGAGCTTCCCAGATAAGAAAAAGCTAAAGGAATTCATCACCACCAACCCAGTATTACAACAAATGTTAGAAGGACTTTTTTAATAATAAGAAAAAGAAAAAAGATTAACAATTTGAATAATAAAATGGCAATAATTACATATCTGTCAATAATTACTTTACCCTTAAATGGATTAAAAGATAGGGTAGCTGAATGGATAAGAAAACAAGACCTCTATGCTGCCTACAAGAGACTCACTTCAGATCAAAAGACACACACAGACTGAAAGTAAGGGGATGGAAAAAGATATTTAATGAAAAATAAATAAATAAACTGGGGTAACAATACTTATACCAGATAAAATAGACTTTAAAACAAAGGCATAACAAGAGACACAGAAGGACTTAGTAATTCTACCCCTGGTTATTTATCTGAAAAAATCCAAAACACTTATTTGAAGACATGTGCATCCATATGTTCATCGCAGCATTATTTGCTATAGCCAAGATATGGAAGCAACCTAAGTGTCCATTGATAGGTGAATGGATTAAGAAGTGGTACATATATACAATGGAATATTACTCAGCCATAAAAAAGAACAAAATCTTGCCATCTGCAACAAGATGGATACAGCTAGAGGGTATTATACTAAGTGAAATAAGTCAGACAGAGAAAGGCAAATACTATATTATTTTACTTATATGTGGAATCTAAAAACAAAATAAATGAACCAAAAAAAAACAGAAATAAACTCAGGACACAGAACGTTCCAATGGTTGACAGAGACCAATAGGAGGGGGAGTGGGTTAATGGGTGAAAACGGGGAAGGGGTTAAGAAGTCCAAATTGGTAGTAACAAAATAGTCATGGGATGTAAAGTATAGCATGGGGAATATAGTCAATGATATTGTAATAACTATGTATGGTGTCAGAAGTGTACTAGATTTATTGGGGTGATCACTTCATAAATTATGTAAATGTCTAATCAGTAAATTGTACACCAAAACTAATATAACGTTGTATGTCAACTGTAATTAAATTATATATATATATATATATATATTTATAATAAATTATATATATTTATAATAAATTATATATATTTATAATAAATTATATATATGTATATATATATATATATATATATATATATATATATATATATATATATATAAAGTTTAGCACTGGCTTTATTTCAATAATGCAAATAGCAAAGTCATCTACTGTTTCTATGACTAATTTTGGTTCTCTTTAATGTAGAAAAAGAAAGGAGAAATCACTTTCCCTCACTAAATATCACATTTTTAGATCTAACCACATAGGGTGTTCAGTCCTATGACTTTGAGAGCATCTGGCATCTGCTCTGCTTGGATGATCCTGGGAATTGAAACTTTTAGCAGTCAAATGAGTTCCCAAGAACTCTAGGGCCTTGGTGGATAGGATTTAATGAAGATCAGCTTTCATTTTTACACAAGGAGTTTCATTTTAAAAAATACTGAATTTCTTTAAAGCACCACTGTCTTAGATTTTGAGGCAACAGTTTCATAGTGCAAAATCAGTCATTTAAAAATGGTAAAATGTAAAAAAATAATAATAAAATAAAATAAATAAAAATGGTAAAATATGTGTATATATAGATATACATATATATATATATATATTTAGCATTTGTTTTCATTTTTATTGCAACCAGTGAAACTAGTTAAATCTACTTCATTATTTAGATGTATTCTGAGTGATTCAGAATACATAAATGCAGAGTGTTCAATCTTACTATCTTACTTTGCCTCTCTCTTTTCTGCCTCGCATTACTATGTATCAATAATGGGGAATAGTTTTGAAATGGGTTTCCATAGACATAATTTTGAGGTTGTTTTGCTCCTATCTTTGCATTTTCCCAAAATACTAATATTTAGAAGATACTGAAAAATCTTTAGTAGCTCATGAAAGATTTTGGTAAACTGAATAACATATATTGATCTGCTCTGCATTATCTGTCAGATAACTACATTTATATTTTCTGTGGATAGTGATTGAATAGGCCTAAGTGATTTACATTTTTAATCATACCTTAGATGCTATCCTTGCTTCTTAAGTTTGTATTTCTGATTTCATTGCTATAGAGTGATTTAGTAGAAGTTATTTTCAAATATTGATCTTAGATATCTGATTTGCAATAAATGTATCATACAGTCACTGACTAACAACGATTTTCACAAGTTTACAGGTAGTAAGTTACACTTATTATATATATATATATACTTTTTCACTTGCTAATAATGTATTCCTTGAATTAACTTGATTATATTGTTACATAAAGAAATGCTTTATACTATTTTTGTTTTCTTCATGTGAATATTATTTAAAAGATGCAGAATATCGAACATTTGCTAGCATGTTCATTTATTTGTTGTATGCCTCTGGGTTAGCAGGTTATGAATATTACTTGAATTAAAATCTTTAGATTTATTAAACATGTGCCTATTTAGATTTAATTAGATTACTAAACTAAACTAAGTATATAGTTTTACTAATATCTGTAAATTTTATATAACAACTGAATAATAAATGCTGATTATATTTCTATATGTATACCTATACCGATACCTATACCTATACCTATATTTATCCAAATTATTCATATTTATATAGAGCAGTAAAATTATAAAAATATGCTTATAAATATTAATTTCAATTATGAAACTAATTTATGATATCTTATTAAACATTTATTATGTTAGTGACAATACTAAATGATAACTAACACTGATAACTTTAATAAAGAATTGGAGTAATTCTATTCTCTTTAAGATTTCCCCCAAATATGATTATTTTTTTAAATTATGACTTGATTTGTATAATTTATTTTTAAAACTCATTTAATGCCTAATTTCTATTTTTAATGGCAGGATATTTTCTAATAACTGATTTTCTTTTATTTTCCTATTCCTGAAATTTATCCTGCCAGAATAAACCATGTTGTGCCTGGTGTGACTGTAGAAATGCAAACAGTATCATTCCACTTAGAGTTTGTATTCATTCATGAAACATGAATATGCTTATATATTACAAATATAATAAACTCATATATATGCATGTAGTGTGTATTTACATATATGTGTATTTATTTACATATGTACACACATGTGATTCCTATTATAGTCTCTTGGAAACAGATTTTAAAAATGAATCCATTTTATGAGTGTTTGAATAATTGATAGTTAAAATTATTAATTTAATAAAATTAATTGTAATGTCACTAATCTTTCCCTTCTTATTGCATACTTTTTGATTTATGGGTCTTTATTGTTTCTTACTGCATAGACTAAATTAAATTAAATAATTTGCATGTCAAAAGACTAGATTATTTTAAGATTGTGTTATACTTCCCATTGCTTTTCACATATTAAATGGGCATCTATACTCCCATTAACATAGCATATAGCATCCAGTGGAATGTCTGAATTTAAATATTTAATTACAGCAATTACCCAATTTAAAAATTTAATTATATTTTAATGTATTTCTACTTTAAAATGCTTCAATTTAAAAAGGATCGATTGGGAGGGGGTGGGGATGAAGGAGAGGGGAAGGGATGAGACAATACAAATTGGTAATTGAAATATGGCCTCAGGGATAGAAAAAGACAGTCCGAGGAATACAATCAATAATGTTGTAAATATTTCTTAGGGGGCCAGATAGACCCATGTCCTTTTGGGGAGTCCACTTCATAGTCAATGCAGAGGCCTGACCACCACATTGTATTTCTGAAACGGATGTTGAATAATACTGTATGTCAACTATAATTATATATATATATATATATATATATATATATATATATATATATATATATACACACACACACATATAGTCTCTGGACATGGAGTAGAGAGCGGGAACGGATTCAATGGAATTGTAATAGATAAGCATGATATCGGGGGTGGGAGGGCAATAGATGGGGGGAGGGGGGTTGTTACCTGGTGAGGGTGCAAAAGGGTAACTATTGCATTGTTCTGTACACCTGAAACTAACAACAAAAAAAAAATCTAAAAAAAAAAAAAAAGTTGAAAAAGAAAAAAAAAAGAAAAAAGAAAAAGGATCGATTGTATTAGTAGTTTAATAAGTGATAGTGCCACATGGTAGTGTCACTATGTCTTATTCAATATTGCCTTCCTTCTTCTTTCCCTTCTTTCTTCTCTTCTTTCTTCTATACCTTTCCTTCCCCTGTGATTTTCCTTTTATCTTATCTGTAGTTTCTTTGCTATTTATTCTTCCAAATTAACATTATAATAACATTACCAAGTGAGAAAATCAATAGCCCACTAGAATATTGATATCACAATTGTGCCACACTTATAGATTCGTTCTGGAGAAATTCATGTGTTTACAGTATTGAGTCTTCCTGTCCAATGGAACTTTTGTAACATTTTCCACTTCTCTTATAATTTGTGTATTTTATTAAGAAACAAACAAAAAGGAAATAAGCCTATGAAATCATAGGTAAGCCGCTTGAGTATGGTGTTAGAGAAGTAAAATGATAATTGCCCTTTATTCTGTGATGCCTGAGATGGTTAAAGCCTATCTGAGTAATAATTGGAAGCAAATTCATAGTCAGTGGGAAACACAAGGAGGAAAGTGAAAGCAGTAAATCTGTAAATGCCCATTTGGTTCATGGGTTCATCACATACCAATACATATTGTATTAACAATGTGTTAGGGATGCTCTAGCCAAAATTTCAGTCTTGTATATTATACATATATATAAATATATATATATACACACACACATATACATATATATATATACATATATATATATATATATATATGATGACAATGATGATGGTTTTAATAAGCAATACATTTTTATTCCCAAGCATTAATGTATGATTTACATTGTATAATATTTTCCTAGCTTTTATACTTTTTAATTCTTGATCAAGATTAAAGAAATGGAGTGGGGGAGGAGAGTGAGACAAAGTAGCCTACCCATTGATTTTAGTTCAGAATTTAAGCTGGAGATAGTGAAGAAAATTCTGATATTTTACCAGGCTAAACACCTAAATCTAGTTTATAAAAAGCTATTCTACGTGTCTTTGTTTTTCAAACACATGTCCTTCCTGTATCTTTCTTTGGATTTGCTTAACCATGACTTGAAGAATAGAAGGACCAGAAGCCTCGATATATATCCTCTGATTGCTTATATTTCAAATGATTCCTCTAATTTTTAATATTAAGGATATATCTATAGTGTTTTGTAGCTATGAATTATTCCATGAATTTAATGAGTTCTTGAACCCAAAATCGATGTGTCTCTAAGCTCTTTTTGATGTTTTCCTCTAAATTATATTAATTTTTATTTTTGTCTACTCTTTTTTAGATACCACACTAATTTGCATGTATGGCATCTCAGTTCTCGGAGTGTCATAATTACCAAGTGTTTTTGTCATTGTTCCATCTCTCTATTTCTTTCTGCAGCCTTTTATATTGCTTTCATTTAGATTTTGCACCATCTTTCAACTGATCCCCCAAATTTATTATTCCCATTTTTCTTTCAGCATTTTATTTTACTTTTTCCCCATCTTTTATTGTTTCAGTCAGATTGGTCAAATTTTTATTATAGATGGTCTTATACTTTTCTCCAATATTCAATAGTGATTAGTCTCAAAAGTAAGATTTTTTTTTTTCTCATTCAGTGCTTTGGTTTAATTATTTTTCTCACCATTGTAGATAAAGAGGTCATGCAAAATACAGGACCACAAACAAAGATACAGACTCTCTTTGGTACCTCCTTACTACACGTTTAGTTTCTGTTAGGATCTTTCTCTCAAAATTTAGGTTGAAGGAGTTACTAATATTCATAGTTGACCTCTAGACAGCGATTTAGCTTATTCAGAAATTGGTATGAGGATGGGTTTTCAGTGCTATGTCCTTGCAGTACCTTTACACACATTCATTGGTGTCCCTTTTGGGTAAATAAATCATGAATCATCATTCCTTTTGCATTAAGGCATTTCTGTCTGGGGTCATGGTAATTAAAAGGCATTTAAAGACCTCACTTTGCCCCTCTGTTGAGAATTTAAGTATAGTGTACAACCTATCCATTTGAATTCAGTGTCTGTGCTTGCAGTCTTGCTGCCTAGTTACCTTAATACATGATGTTTGCTCCTGGATAACATAAAGCAGTATGTAGTTTATCCTGTTTATCAGTGATAGTGAATTGCTACCTTATTTCTCAACAGCACTGGTTCCAAAGTCCTCCCTACTGCTTACTTCAAGTTAAAAAAATATATAAATATATACATATATTTGTATATTAATATATATGTATATATAAATATATATGTATATATAAATATATGTATATATAAATACATATGTGTATAAATATATATGTATAATAATATATATGTGTGTATATATATATATGTAGTTCAAAGTATATAGTTGTGTATATATATTATTGGGTTGTCAGAAAAGTCATGACAGATTCTTTCTGTTTTTGTTGCAAAAATGCATCATGACTTTTCTGACAACTCAATATATATTGCATATATAAACTTACAGATACATACATATGTATATATATGAACTTTACTAGTTGCTTCCAGAATTTTATAATGCTTAAAAGAAAGGTAAATGAGCAACTTCAGACTGCTACATAAACCCATGCTTTTGATTTTTTTTTTTTTTTTTTTTTTTTGGCCTGAAGAGCCACCTTCATTAAAATATTAGTGCCATTCTCCTGTCATTTATTTGGTTTCACAGTGAGGTTTCACATTTATTCTAAATTCATTGGAAAACATCACATGGGCTTCAACAACATTTCAGAAAGGTCTTAAACCCGCAAATACACAGTCAATCTTTAGGCTGAAGAAGCCCAGTACTATGGGACAAGGAAAAAAGAATCTTTGTCACTTTAACTCTTCAAAATGTCTTTTCTTTAAGAAGTTATTCAGGATGAATCTCCACTCCTTCATCTGATATGCTAATCGGAGTGTTCATTACAGGATATTGTTTATGTACTTGGAAAACTACTTGGGAAGCATTACATGACAGCTGTCTTCTTAATACCCTCACAGAAATTAGTTCTTCTATTTTGGGAAACTATCCCAGTGATCCCAATACAGCTCCTTAAATAAATATGCAAATCTATTTCAGAATTATCCACAGACTGTATATTATAGATGTCTGTGATTCAAAGTGCTTACTTGCTAAAATATATACCTATACACAATGATAATATGTGCGTAGATTTAACTTGATATAATTAAAGCAGTTAAAACTAATGATGCAATAAAAATAAAATACAGGTAGAAAAACTTACATGAGAAACTTATTCACAGTAATAACCATTCTGGAATTAAATTTTCCTCAATAAAGTTAACACTTTCCATTAAAGAACTCCATGCAATTCACTAATTTAAATATTTATGTTATAAAATAAACATCTGCTTGTGATAAATTTCATTTTTACCATTTTAACACTAGTCAAATGAGAAAACTTGCTCCTGCAAGGAATCAAATCAAAATGGGGACAAAAATTAAGAATGCCAAAATTACCAATTGGAATAATGGTTGAAAAAATTATGTGTAAAATAATCAGTTGTGTAAACAAAAAATATTGCAATAAAGATATGAATGCTCTGTTTTAAGTATAATTTTCAATCAGTAAATAATACAGTGTTGCTTGTAAAGCACAATTTGAAATCTTTGATTAACAACAGTCCTATTTATGTGGATAAAGAAATAACCTCTAAGTCAGTGGTTTTATGGCTTTCCGTTGTAATTGATCATATACATAGTGGTAATATTTCATAGGCTATCTATTGTGTATATTGATAAATTCATATATCACTAGGAAATGACTACATCTGATGATAATTACATATAAATTGCAGTGAAACTTCTGCCTCTTGGTTAAAGGTAATTCTGTGTGAAATCCAGCATTTGTGAACTTATGAAGGCCATTTAAAAATTAACATTCTGTTATTATTCTAATGTTGCTATGTTTTCTCATTGTGAATTAAATTTTTCCATAATAGCAAAATAATGCTGCTTAACTAAAGTATTCATAACTCCACGTTGTGATCCATTTTTCACTTTTATCTTATAATACAATGTAGTAACATGAGTGTTTTAAAATTACATTTTGTGCATTCAGATTTCATTAAAATATTATAATAATTATTATAATATTAAGTCAATATAAACTGAGTCTTTTAAATAAATGTATAATGTTATTATCTGTTATATTCAGTGAACAAAATTCGTAAATGAAAAATGTGTCTATGAGAGAGAAAGCGTGATAAATAATTGTATGTAATCATCATTTATGATAGTTAATTTCATTTGTAATTATTACATTAAATTGTCAATAACAAATTTCTGCAAAAGTGTTTTAGAAGCACCAGTGGTATAATAGCACAGATATTTTTTGAAGCATTGCTTTAACTTTCAGGTAAATAAGCCAGCAGGCTTTTACTGGCATGTTATAAAACAAGTTTCCTATATCTATATTAGAAAGAAACAGTTCGCAAATTGTAGGTATGAAAGTTATTAAACCATTCAGAAATGGGAGTGAGCATTGTGATGCAACTTAGTGTAAATTTTAGTGTGCAATGTAATTTAGTATAAAATTTAATGTCTAATCAATCTTTGCAAATCCAATAATTCCATTGGTTTTTAAAACCATTAAAAAACAAATAGATGTCTTGTGTTCAATCAAATATGTTCTTTTAAAATGTATATTGTAATAAAGTTGATATTTTATACAATAATGTCAATTATCAATTAAATAGAGATGTATCCAAACTTTCACTAGAATTGGCCTGTACAATTAGGAAAAAAAAGAAGAATTTTGTATAAACACATTGGAATATTAACCACACATTTTATCTTAATACATATATTGTGTTGTCAGAAAAGTCATGATGCAATTTTGCCACAAAAAACATAGAAAAAATACATCAGGACTTTTCCAACAACCCAATATTTCCATAGGGAGATGACATACTTCCCACAGGATATGTTCTTATATGACCTTTATGGAATCTTAATTAATTTGCACAATATATTTTTTCAATTTCTCAAAGTTTATATTCTAATAGACAAAAAGATAATAGTTCATAAAATTATCACATACATACATTTTTGTACCTTAATATTTATTAATTGAGCTTTCTAATATTAATGTAATTTTCTTTAAGGTGCTAACATGTTGTCAGCTACCAATGTATACATTGGTTAGTATGTTAGAATTATTTTTCTCAATAACAATGTACCAGAAGAGAGCCTAGTTTTTGTAATAGGTAATTTGATGCAATGTATTTTAGCAATAGTAAAAATATTTTGAGTCTTCCAAAACCATCCACTTATTTTTATAAAACTTCTTGCTAAATTATATACAAAATTGTTTATTTATATCTTTTATGCAGATAAAGATATAAATATGCAACATACATGAAAAGCCCCAATCTCCATTATTTCTTTAGTAATGGGAAATGTAGGATACCTTAAAGCAGAAAGTGTAGGGAAAGAAATCCCTTAGTATTCACTAAAAGATATAATTAATTCAATGTCTTTCCTTGATCAGGTAGCTTTTTCAGAAGCTATAAAAATACCACTTATATGTCATCTTGTGTTTGCTAGTTCAAGGGCAACTCATTAAATATATCATAAAGTCTTAATCTCTTTTATCTTAGGCCTATATAAATTTTAGGGAAACTGTTTAGATATTGCACCATTTTCTATGTTTGATATGTTTTAGAATTTTGAATGGAACCTCTGATGATTTCATATTAAATTTTAAGTTCCAAATGAATTATATACAGTACTTTTGGTAGCTCACATTATAAAAAGAATCTAATTTTCTCCCAGGAAAATGGTATTAATACTTTGAGGATAAAATGCTAGAATGGTTTTTATTTTCATTTATTCTAATTTAGATGACTTTTTCTTTCACTGCAGTTGTAACTATAAAAAACATTTACAGCATCTTTATCTGCCAAATATAATCTATATATATATATAGGATCAACTCATTTCAAATTATAATTTGCATATAAATCACCTAGGTATCTTTTCAAATGCAGACTTTATAGGTCTAGGGTGGGGTCTGAGATTCCACATTTTTAATAAGCTCCCAAGTACTCTTGATTATGTTTGCACACAGACAACTTTGATTATCAATATCAGTATACCCAGGAAATAATTCTTCAATTGCCAGTCCTGATATGTTTATATCTTTTATAAGAGATATGTCTATAACCATTTCCTTTATGTCCTTGAAAGAAATGTGAAACTAGAATCCAAAGACAGTTTAAGTATTTGCATCTATAAATGCTGTCATTTTTTGCTGTCTGTAGATAGAATGGTATCTGCCAGGCGGCCTGTCCCCATTTCAACAGGTTGACAAATGCCATCTTCACTACAGAGTCTGCTGTTTCTTTCATTCTGCTGCCATGTCCTTCTGCTAAATGCAAAATAAAAATTGAGAGGAAGAAGGATTTAGATTTGAATTTCAGTGTTTCTACTTTTCACCTTTGTGTGAAAAGATTTGTGAGACCATAAATGAATATTTTGTGCAATACTATATAACTGCCTACTCTTTAAAATGACATACGATCTTGCCATTTTGTTACATTAACATTCCCTTACCCTTAACGTAGAGCAGATATAATCAGAAAACACCTGAAAGAACATTATTTCATGGTAATATGAAGCATGTTATGGGGGAAAACTTATTTTCTGAGAAGCACATGAACAGACCTAAGTTAAAATGATAGATAAAGAAAATTTATTCCCAGGGTAATCACATTTTCTCCATCTGCTGCATTATATAATAAACCTGCTTAATTTGGTTTTCAAATGTTAGCTAACAGCTTGTCTAAAGGTTTTCATATTTTCTTTTCGTGGTCCAAAGTTTGTATGTTGCCTTTTTAAAAAGCATTCTGTGTTTGAAATAATAAAAATAAAACCATTCTATGCTTGTCCATATCATAAATCATGTACATTATGTTGAAAATAAGTGTTAAATTTTATGACTTTCCTATATTAGTATTATAAAAAGTAAGCATATTATTGTATTTTCATACAGGCTCTAAATAAAACCAGAACATAAAACATATACAATTGCCATATCCTGGATATTTTTTTTAAATTTGCCACCAGCAAAGTTAGTATTAATAATATCTCAAAATTTATAAAGATTTGACAAAGGCATTATTGTGTGAATTTAAGGACTGTTTTTAGGACTTTTTTTTCTTCAACAATCAGACATGAAAGAAAATAATTCTTATAAAGTCTGTTTTTACCTTTTTTTACCTCTGTTCTTTGACAAGTAGGTTAAAATTTATTTTAATATTATAAAATTTCCATATTTATTATATATTATAGACATTTTTTAGAAATGTCTTTCCTAGATTTTCTAACACATATCAAATAAATAAGACTTAAAAAAATGTGCTAGTGATTTGGAAGCTGAGTAGATGTTATGCTTCTAGGACGTTTCAAGGTTACATTAGTACAACACACACCAGTTAAATGCACCATATTAATAATTGATAGAAAGAGGTCCTTTCATTGAACATCATTTCATTATAATGTTGATGAGATGCTATAGTAATTGAATTTATAATAAATCTTGTTTATGTCAATTAGCCTATGGTAAAATTTGTATCGTTATACATAATTTTGCTTAAAGTTGCATAACTTATCACAACATGAACTGAGGACTTACTGTACAAGAATGGACAACATAAATTAAACTTCTTGAAGATCTAAAAGTGTCCTTAGTCTTGGAAACAAATTCTCCAGAGAATCGAGTTTTCAACAAATTACTCTCAGAATCACTAGCTCAGATAATGAAGCTTGGGTTCCCACCAAGTGAGGTCACAGGTTATTGCCCCAGTTCATGGGACTTTATTTATCTGGATTTGAGAGGGAGGACACACTACAAGGTAACAATATAGGTTAAAGCAACATAAAGATTAAGGTGGGATATAGAAACTTTTTCTCCTGTTAGGGCATGTGTAGATAAGTTTAATCACTATTTCTCTATTTCATTCTCATGCAATATAGATGTCTCTTTTTCATCTGCCCTACAATTGTTCTTATCCCACAAGATGACCTGGAGTGGTCCCTATTTTTTAGCATGCCATTATTAGCAAATGAAGAAATTTCTGGTTTTCAGAGCTATTACTTTACACACAGAGATTCGATAATTTAAATACAATTGTTTTTCTCCAATGCTTTCTGTTTAATGGCTTCTACCAGTTACTTACCAATTCAATAATAGATTTTTCCTATCTCCCTGGGCTACAGTTTTAACCTGTATTGGTGGGTATTTTAATCAGACGTTTCTCTGTGCTTCGTATTTGCATTTCCCAGTTCTGGCATTTCAGACAAGAGATTTCACCTCAGTTAATGTCCTTCAATAGTAGATATCTGTAAGTCTTGAACTGACACAGGATTTTAAGTCAGCTATCACAGGATTCTTTTTTACTCAGTTGTTATGATAGATAAGAGGAATAGCATTTGGAAGACATGCTAAGAAGTTGGGACCATTGCAGAGTTGCTGTAAAACAGTATTTAAAGCATTTAGATTATCTGGGTGTTTGGATTTCAAGGAAGTGATCATAGAGCTAGTGGCATACCTGAGAAAAGAAATAAACACACACACACACACACACACACACACACACACACACACACACACACGGGCGTGCATGTGAGTGTGTGTGTGTGTGTGTGTGTGTGTGTGTGTGTGTGTGTGTGTGTGTGCGTATGTGTGTGTGTGGGGGGGGGGGGGTATAGAGATCAGAGGTTTACCAGGGAGAATGGATCTTTCTCAGTGTCAAAGTAAAACTTTAGAGTATTATGAAATGAGATTTTAACTCTCCACAGACAATAATCTGAGCTTGAACTTAGGTGAAGATAATTACATCTATTCCAAATTTTACTTTTCCTATTTAGGTAGATTTTGGTTCAACCTGAGGTTATGGGTGTGGAAAAAGATGTCACAAATAATTTCCACAAATCATACAGGAGTCAGCCAAATTTTGTCTCATGTCTTTCAGACAAAATTGCCTTATTCCCAGCCTTTTGAGCTATATTTTGCTCAGGCCCACTCCTAACTTTTTGGAGTGTACTTTATCTTCTAATAAACTGTTCTTTCACCACTTAAAAAAAACAAAAATTGCCTTATTCCCAACAGATTGGGATATGTTTGCTAATTATTTCCTTCCATAGCATACTGTTTATATTATTATTGCAAATATCCCCTATCATTTGTTGGCTGGAATAGTAGGTACTCAATAGATATTTCAGTAAACATGTGTTGAATGAATGCATATATGAGTACACTGCCATCATTAAGGTCAATAAAAAAATAGTTGGAGTAAAAAATAATGGATTAGTCAAGAGGCTTTATTTAATTTTAGTAAAATAATTTTAATAAGAGAAGGAAGACACAACCTCAATTCCAACGGGTTGAAACTGACAAAGAGGTGATAAGCTGGAGAAATGAATACAGACTATTCTTTTCAGAAACTTAAATATGAGGGGGAAAAAAAGAAACTTAGGTACAAATTAGGGAAGGATGTTGGATGGATCAAAGAAAAAGTTCAGAGAAAGGACAATGTTGATGAAATAAGCATAATTGGAGATCAATTAATTTCCTGTAGCATATAAAATGGGATTATGATTCCAAATGCAGGTGGTGATTATAATTAGTTTTTGTTTTAGATCAGGTGCCCTAAAAGTAGAACATAAGATACAAACTTATGTACAAGTGGTTGATTAGGGAAGCAAATAAGGTGATAAAAGAAGCAGGGTAGGGGAAAAGCTACAGTTGTGGTTTCAAGTTTAGTCCCAGGGTTGTCCTAACTGCAGGAACCTCTGGAATGAAAATGACAACTCAGAATTTCTTTCTACTCCAGGGAAAGAAGATATTTTCATACTCCTGTATCAATAAGTCATTGGCTAAGAAGATACATAAACTCTGGTGGGAAAGTAGTTCCAGTAGTCCAAGTTTCCAGAGGCACTTGTTAGGAACAATGCTCATGGAAGCCATGGGACAAGAAGATTATAACAACGGGAATTGGAGAGAAGAAATCTGATGGTGACATGGACAGATTTGGATAGCAGTTTCATATATTCTTCCTTTACTACAATAGATAAAGGTAGAGTTTGGCATACATGAATTTCTGAGGGTGCCAGAACTTAATGCAGTAAGTTTCTGATGGCTTCAGTTTTCTCAGGAAGGCAGAGCGT
This sequence comes from Hipposideros larvatus, assembly GCA_031876335.1. Lineage (NCBI taxonomy): Eukaryota > Metazoa > Chordata > Mammalia > Chiroptera > Hipposideridae > Hipposideros > Hipposideros larvatus. The sequence continues at coordinate 18,478,388 of CM063091.1, forward strand.
AACTTCATCTGCTGGAGGAAGAATAGCTTAAGTGTTATAAGAAGATCAGAGGAAAGATTCAAATACTAGTAAAATATAAAAGAAGTATGGCTCTTGGCATATATATATATATATATATATATATATATATATATATATATATATATATATATATATAGTGATATTCTTCAGTAAAATTACAGAAATCCAGGGCTAAGGCCTGCAATAAAAAAATTCAAAACTAAGGAATTTGTCAATATCATAAGGAGGCGTTCTCTTCAAACTAATATCACACTGCGTGGAATTTGGAGATTGATTCATATAGGTACAGAATTCTAATCTGTTTAATTAAAAAACATAAGTGTCACATGGACAACACATTTTTTTTTTTTGTCAGCATGTGTATTTCACTCTCTCCTAGCTTCCATATACGAGTATTTAAAGAGGCCAAGTCATCATTAGGGAGTCTACAATGGTCAGATGGCCTTGCAGATGGGTTTAGAAAATGTGCAGTACTTGGTTGCATTTTGGTAATGATTATGCCTGCTATTCTCCTTTTACTCTTCCTCTATGGGTAACCAACCCTTTCTAACTTCTGGCTGTCACTCCTTGCTGACATGGATTAATTCATTCAGTTAGATTTCACTCAAGTCTAATCCAGCAGGTGCCATTCTGTCTCTTTGAGATGACTTTTGAATAACTGTGTTCCTACTTACTAATGTATATTTGTAAGTTTAATTCTGATGATAATAATTTAAAGTAGAGACAGTATTAAGGGAAAGGAGAACACTACTAAAGTGAAAAAGAATTAATATAATAAGTTTCTAGAGGTGATACATGGAGAGAGAACACAAGATTGGACAACTCATTATCTACTAATATTTGTAGGGTATTTCACAGGAATTTGACAGACTTCTAAAATGATGAACACCATTTTAACTGTGAATATTGTAGACAATGTCATTTGATAAATGTAACAGAAATGAACACAATCATGATATCTTTGTGAGGAATGTGAACAACTGGCTAGAAAAATGTGCAAGAATTATAAACTAAGTAAAGTTAAGGATTTTACTAAGGAGTGTGCTGGGAGACATTACTGAGCAAGTTTGGGATGTTGGACAAGGCAGGAAAAATAAGCATGTCTTACATAGATCATCTGAAGTGTAGAGAAGTAGTTGGATGGGCAAATAAATAACCCCATGAAAACAAAATTGGACATAGAACAGAATAACTTTTATGAGACTAGAATTTGAAGTACAAGTGGAGTTTCTATAAGAGAACACGTGTGATGAGGTCAATGAATCAATGAATAAGGGATATTGATGAGAGAGAAAAGTGTATTGAAACCTAAGATTTCAAAGCTGTTAAACATATTAGCAAAGCTGTGTATAATGATTGCTCTAATGGATTAGAGGAAAATAATTGGTTTTTACAAATTAATGTTAGCATATGCATACCATTGAGTATTACTCAGCCATAAAAAGCAAAGCATTACTGATATATACAGCAAGCTAGACGAATCTCTACAAAATTATACTGAGTGAAAAAAATCAATATCATAATATTACATAAAGTAGAATTCCATTTATATGACATTCTTGAAGTAATACAATTATAGACATATAGAACAGATCCCCTGTTTCCAAGGATTAAGGACAAGGGTAAAGTGTGAGGAAGCTTTAAGGAAGTGGATCTCGCTAAAATCAGAACACATGAAGGGTCCTTGCAGCGGTTGATCCTGTATTTTAATCACATCAGTGTTAATATCCAGTTTGTGATATTGAACTATAATTTTGCAAGATGTCACTAATGGGCAAAAATGAGTGGAGGGTATATGGGATCACTCTATTATTCTTGCAACTAACTGCATGTGAGTCTACATTATCTCAAAAATAATTAATAAAAAGTTAATGTTAGGCTTTTAAATTTTTCATTCACATAAACAATATATTGAAAATGGTTAGTAAAAAACCTTGAGTGTTCAGCGAGAAATTCTTGAAATAAGCACAGACAAGTATCTAGATTTGGGAGACTGGTGTAGCTAAGTGCATGAAACATTATTGCACAGAAATTTGAATTTACATGAAAATAATTAGTTTTCAATGCACATGTAAGCTAGAAGTATACTGAAAACTGTCTTGGTGTTATTACATGGTAGGAAAAATTATAGAAGAAGGAATATTCTTATGAATGCTTCAAGGAGATCCATATTATGCTAAGAGAGCTAGGGGGCAGAAAAGCAATTGTTGCAGGCAATGCTTACTCATGAAACGAAGCAATTATTTTATTACAAGGAAGTCCAAATGGCAGAGCAGAAGAGTTTGAGAAATAAACCAGTAATGGCAGTTTCATTTCACAGAGTGAAGGTTAGACATGGGGAAAGAGAAAGGACTCTATGAGGCTGACTATATAAAAAGTATCTGCATTTCATTAATAACATCTGATTTCATCAGTCCTAATCACTTCAGAAATTTCCAGCTTCTGCCCAACTTGCAATGATGAAGAAAACTAACTGATTGAGATAAGTGAGAATTATAGTAACAACAGTATTATAATCAGAGATGAGTTAAGAGTTTCCTGTGATGTAAAATGACTCATAAAAATGAGTCATAGGAAACTTATAAAAATACAAGGAAATTAGAGGATCAGTATGTAGATTATAGGGCCATCTGCTGAAAATCGTAAGTTTACTTATTTTTTATTATAAATGTATATGATTTTTGAAATTTGTCACTGCAATACTGCACTTAAAATGAGGTATCTTCACCCTTAAGATCTAATGATTCATCTATTCAGTCCTCTGTAAAACAATATATTTAAGACAGTTTCTATAATTAAGATGCCCAAGATGGAAAATTTGATGAAAATAGTTGTGTAACAGTAAAAGAACAAACATTTTAATAATGGGCATATTAACTGTAATTCACCCTATCAAGATTCTTTTGCATATGTGTATAGGCTAATATGCATTATTGTACATACAAATTTCAAATTTGATCAATACTTATGTACACAAACGAGTTATGATTTTTCAATTTTGATCTTTGAAACTGACCAAATTTCTATGACAAAGTGAGAAACAAAAGTGTTACCATTCAAGAAAATCAGGAGGACCAGCTTTTCTGTCATCGATTTATACAACTCCACTCACCATGTATACAATAGTTAACACGAAATGATTTTCTGATTCCAAAAGACTGGTCCCATTTGCTTCCTTCCCGTTACTGGCGTGAGAACTCAAGTGTGGTCCCTTTGAGGCTCAGACAATTCCCCTGTTGCTACAATAATGCTGCTTCGGGCAATGCTGGAAGTCTAGTGCAGATACAGAGAACTGAACAGTCTAATTTTTGCCTTGTTTTCTGCTACTGCCAATTCTTGTGCTTGAAATTTCTATTATTGCTCAGAGCACCCACCTATTTTAATGACAACTGTAGAACAAGTGTCCCCTTGTCAAAATTAGTATTTGAGGCTACAGCGTTTTTAATTCACTTATATGGGTTCTGGATGTTTAAGTCAATTTTTGTCAAGAAAGACACTAGATTTTAAAGGGAATGAATGAAAACCTGTTTTCTGCGCTTAGAACGGATGAATAGTATTCCCTGCCTACATGTTCCTTTGCTGTTAAACAAGATTTTCTCTAAAGGAGTTAAAGTTGTAAACCTGTTTATCACAGAACAGAAATGTGTATGGTTATCTTGCTCAAAGGAGATAAACATCTGTTGTACCCAAAATCATTAATGTGTTGGAAAGTAGCACAGTGTCTGGGACTGTATTTATAAGGAATAGTATCTCAACAGCTGATATTATTGTGTTTAATAAAATATTTGTAGTGACTGGGTAAATGTGTAAGTCACCAAGGTTTAGTTGTTGTTAGTTATTTTTTTCCTGAAAAATATTAAAGTAATTCTAGTAGTTTTATGCAATGTATAATGTTGACCTAAGGTATGGAAAATTACAAGAACAGAGATTTTAAAATTGCAGGGAAATCAACTTTTAAATATATATAATTTTGATGGAATATTGTTTGTAGACAGTGAGGCAGAAATGCAAATGTGTCTTTTCATGCCTGTCATTTCTATCCTATCTTATACTTCACTTTTATTTTATTATTTCTATTATCCCTTTTGCATTCAATCTCTAGAGAAGTATTAGTTAGCATATAATAGCAATTATTTCTATTTTCGCTTCATGCATTCAACTTTCCTTGACCTTTAAATTTTTCCAGCCTAATGCCTTACATTCTTTATGGATTAACTATAAATATTGTTACAAGAATAATTTGGTGGCTTAATGAGGATAAGTGCTCAAGATGACCTTCCATTTTGAATATAAAATTTAATTAATATTTTTATAGAAAAGCTAAACGTTTGATTTAGATTTTATATTTGTTTTAAGAATTACCTATATTCATTTATTGAAACTTCTTTAATTCTATGTCTGAAATTTCATGTGGTTAAACTAAATAAGAAAAAAACTAAATCAATATTATGTAATGCTTATAACCTACTCAGTAATGACATGATAAGTAATATCTAAAACAAAAAGGCAAAAGTAAAATTTCCATTGCCTTAATTCTGGTACTGTGCCTTTGGCTATTACAAATAATCATAAAGGACTTGAATCGTGCATCCATAATAGCAAATAGTCATTTCACATTAATTATGCTTTTCTCAGCATATTATTTAGCTACAGATTGTTTTTATTTCTTAAATTACTATGTACAGTTTTTGTTCTGTTGCACAATATGCTCCTGAATGAGATAAAAAGTCCATCTAAATAAATATTTTTAAAAAGATCAAGATACATATGTGTAAAAGTGTTTATAAAGAACATAAGCTATGAAAAAGAGATATCAATATTCATTAGTTGTCATTTTCCTGTGTTTTTGCTTACCCAATTTTTCACTCACCTTTTGGGCATGCAGTGTAGGATTTTAATTCCTATTGTGATGCACCACTTAATTTTAGATAAATCAGGTATAAATAAAAATCAATTGTTTTTAGTCATGTAATAAGAAACCCATAAAATAAAAGGTTAGTTTTTATTAATGTCTTTTAAATGGATGTGTTTCAATCCTGAATCTGTCACAAATCAGGAATAGGGCTGAGAGGAGTCACATAATTGGCCTTAGATTATTTTCTCACTTGTACAGTAAAGGTGGGGCACTATGTGGAGATCTTATTACATCATTGATGTGAAGCCCTTGGTATAATTCCTAGTACATATTTTAAAAGTGATTAACAATAAATATTTTATAACTAACATAACTATTGTAATTATTATACACAATATAAAATAGAAAAATATTAATCTCTACTTTAAAAACATAAATGTTGATAGATATCATATTGTAATTTATTAGATATATGTTAGACTCACTTTTAGAGGTATCAAATTGCCCAATGGTTAACAGCATGGACCTGGAAAAGTTTAAATGGGTTTGAATTATGACCATGGGCAATTTACTTAACTTCTCTGCCTTAGTTTCCTGACTCACATAAAATGAAAATAATAATTATACCTATGGTATTTGTTTCTGAGGATTATTTGTTTCTAAGATATATATATATATATATATATATATATATATATATATATATATAATTTTAGATATAGATATTTATGATTTTTGTCTTATATATTATTTTTAAAGATTTGACTAGTCTTGATCAATCAAAAGGACCCTTTCCAAAGAAATGTGAAGTGAGAATATGAGTTATTACTCTTTTAAACTTGAAGTAACTATGCTCGATCAATATAAATCTTGAGAATAGATATTGAAACAGCAAATGGATATACTGCTGTTTTCACTACAAATGGATCATAGAAAAGATTTTGCAAAATAACACTCAGTAAAAGAGATTCTAGCAAGTATATATAAATTCCCTTCAGCATTTCTGTTGTCAGTGTGAAGTCTGCTTAAGTGCACAATTTCATGGTTGACTAGTCATTGTCCTTCCTTGAATTTATTTTTAGTGATGGTAAAAAAGATCATTGGTTTTCCAGTTGCTGCTCAGCAGTCATAAATTCCTATGGAAAATACCTATTCCAGTGAGGTCTTAACCTTTAGATTACATATGTATCTTTAAGTCAAGAGCTCAACCATCCTAAGTGCATCAATATTGCATAATTAAACTTGAAAATTAGTTTCTCAATCAGTAATAAAATACTGATTCCCTGTTCAAGTGATTTTTTAAATAAATAAAATATTTAAATCTACACACAACAGAAATAAACATTATGAAGTGAAAATTAATTTATTCAATGAAGATATAAAATTTGTTTTAAATGAAGGTTCTTAAATTTTATATATATATATATATATATATATATATATATATATATATATATATATATATATTCTTACTTTCAGAGTTAGCCATTTGACAAAAGACATTAATATGCTCAGAGTTTTGTTACACATCTCAATTCTGATATGGTACTAAGAAGGCAAAAATGTTCAAAGGATATTGATATTAGAATACGTCAAGATCAAAGAAACCAAAATCTCCAGATCACTTTTCATCTTTATGTCAGAGAAGTCTTATGTTTGAGGCATAAGTTAAGAAACAAGTTCTTTGAAACCTACTGTGAATTGCATTTCCTCTTAAAAGTTATGTGTAGTTAACTCCACTAAGAGGATTTTACTTCTTGTATATGTATGCAGATAACTAATTTATTTTATTGTTTACCTCTGAAAAATATACAGATAACTATTTGACTTGGAATTTTAATCTTTCAAGTTCTTTTCTTCAGCAGCAAATGAGTCAGTAAAAATTATGAATATTTCTCAACATCTGTAAGATAAATGATTTTAAATAAAGCATACATTACTTTGAGAGATGCAAATTAATTTTAAAGAATCTGTGAGATAATAGTCTTTTCTAGGGCACAAGGATAAAGCAGCCTATTAATTGCTACTCCACTGGTGTTTAGAAAACCCAACAGAGACTCATGTTAGAATTGGTGTATTAATTTCTAACAAATTACCCCAAAACTTAGTGGCTCCAAACAGTACATATTTTTTTGTCTCATGGTTTAAGTGAATCAGGATTTTGGATGTGGCTAAGATGGGTGGTTCTTTCTCAAGGTGTTTTATATGGATGTAGTTATGATGTTGACAGGAGCTAGCTACAGTTTTCTCAAAATCTAAAGATGGCTCACTCACATGACTCTTGGCAGAAGGTCACAATTCCTTCCTTAGTATTGGCCAGTGGCCTCAAATTTTTGCTATGTGGGCCTCTTCGTAGGCAGTTTATGTACCCGTGACATGGTAGCTATCTCCCTCCTGAATAAGCAATCTTCAATAAGGAACAGAGAGAAAGGTATAATGGTTTATATGACCTAGTCTCCTAAGTTGCAAACCATCATTTCTGCTTTATACTATTCACTAGAAGCAAGTAACTATGTTAACCCTGCAGTCAAGGGAAGGGGAATTAAGCTCTACTTCTTGATAGCTGGATTATCAAAGTATTTGTGGACATATTAAAACTGACACAGACTGAAGAACAAAAGCACAGCAACTTGTCTGTTCCCCTTCCCCCAATTCCCCAGCGCTGTTTCCATCCCCTAATTCCCCAATAAAATCTTAAAAAAAAAAAACCTGACACAGTCCACACTCTAGCCAGAAATTATTTCTATTTCTCCCATATGCAAAATATTCACCCCCTCACAAAGTCTACCAGATGCATCCTATTATAGAATCAGCTAAAACTTCAGAGTCTTGCCTCCATGTGTAAATGGAACTCATCATATGGTGTCCCTTAGCTACATCTTCTTGACTGACGTTCCTCTTGATCTAAAGCCCAATAAACTAAAGATACATGTACTCGTCCCCTCATAGCCCCAACATACAATGGTGGTACAGACAGCATAACTTACAGCTCTATTCAAAAAGGGGAAAAGAAGAGGCAAACAGTGGTCATACCATATCCTGTGTGTGTGTGTGTGTGTGTGTGTGTGTGTGTGTGTGTGTGTGTGTGTGTGATCACAGACCTAAATATTAAGCCTAAAGTTACAAAACTTCTAGAAGAAAGCATAAAAGAAAGTCTTTGAAATGTCAGTTAGGTAAATTTTGTTACATATAATTCCAAACGTATGATCTATAAAGTAAACATTTGATAAATGGGCTTCATCGATAGCTAAAAACTTTTAAAGCCCTTGAGTAGGAGAAAATATTTACAAATGACACATCTGAAAAATAACTTATTTTCAAGTTATACAAAACCCTCATAACTAGATAGTAGAAAAACAAGCAACTCAACAGAAAAACATGAAGATTTGAACAGACATTTTACTAAAGATGTAGTATAGATGATGACTAAGCAGAGAAAAGCTGTTTGATACCATTTTTCATAATCATATATTCAATTTATAAATCAAAATGATGTATCATCGCACCCTTATTAGAGTGCCTATATTGAAGGGGGGAAAAAAGTCTGGCAGCAATAAGTACTTCCAGGAGGCAGGGCACCGAGTCTCTCATTCATAGCTGACTGGAATGTAAAATAGTATACCACAGGAAAAAAAAACAAGCAAACCTGCATCACACAAAAAGCTGTGTATGAATGTTTATATTGACTTTACTTATAAGTGCCCCAAACTGGAAAGAACTCAATGTCTATTAACTGGTGAGTGAATGAATAACCTGTAGTATATCCATACAATGGACACTCAACAATAGAAATGAACCAACTGCTGATATACCCAAAGCCATGAGTTAAGCTCAAATGCATTATACTAAATGAAATACACTAGACCCAAAATACCATATACTCTGTGTTCACATGTATATACATCCAGAAAAGGCATAGTGGTAGGGACCAAAAAAAAAAAAAAAAAACTAGTGATTGTAAAGGGCTTGGCTTAGGGGACTTGTCAACAAAGTCTCCCAAGGGGATTTCTTGAAATGATGGAAATTTTCTGTATCTTGATTTTGCTTTTGCTTACATTAAGGTATGTTTTTTTTAAAACCCATAGGACTGCAGTTTAAAATAAGTAAATTTTACAATACATAAATTATTTATCAATAATTTTAAAAAATTAAAGAATGAAGATGGAAAAACTACTGAATAAAAGTGTTCTTTGTTTCTTAATTAGTTCACAATTAATAGGAGACTTTAGTGTATTTCCATTGAATTAATGAACTGCCATTGTGAAAGCTGTAATTACCTGAGAAAGGGTCGATATTTTATTTGAAAAATTAATGAGAACTATAATATTGCTGTCTTATCAAAGATCTGTCTTTATATGGAATTCCTAATTATGCTTGTCCATAAGCCTGAGTAGAGTTAAACTGCTTTTGCACTGGACAAATATGGATGCTTTTCTGGTCATCTACGCTCTCCTTTATTTTCATCATTATTCTGAGACAATTTTCCACTAACTTCCCATCAGCTATTCTTCCACCTCTTTCCATTTTAGGGTATTCCTTGAAATTTCTGTCCCATTTAAAATAAAACACCTCTTGTGTTAATTGTGCTTCCATTTATCCTGAAGATATCTCTCAAGTGGAGAAAGCTGTTTATTTCACAACCCTTATAACAGTGAACAGGAAAACATTTATCTTCTTGCTCTCCATCTCTGACTCTAGATGTCTCTTTATATGAAGCATCTATTTCAAAACCACTCCCTCCTTTTTTTTTCTTATGTTCATGGTACTGTGATTATTTTGAAGCTACAGTGAAGCTTTCCTGAAATAAAGAAGATATTGTCAAGCAATTGAACTCTGACATTGACAATACAATGAAAGAGAAAACTATAAAAAAAACCTCCTTACTCTTTTGTGGCCACAGACCCAAGAAGTAAATGAGTATCCACAGAAAAGTTTTCATGCCCAACAATCAGTTAAAATTTGGCTGTGCCTCTCTCTAACTTGAATTTGAGCCAATTCAGTGTTTGTTCTGCTCCAGGACCCATGCTGCTCAGCCAGTACCTTAATTTTATTTTAAAAATTTGCCCAGATCCTTAATGTTTTTATATCCTGAATGTTATTCAATTCCTTAACTCTTTAGTCCCAGAGAGATTGTTTTAAACAGATGCTAGTCTCATTTTTAGGTAATACATTCAGACTCCTTTCAGATATACGTAAATGACCATCTCTCAGGATCAACTCACAATGTTTGAAGAAAATCTTCACCAAATAACTAATCCAAATTACAAGGTGGGTAGCTGAGGAATTATCAACTAATCACAACATAGCTCTAGGTTACAATTATGGTACAGATCATGAATTTAGCACATATAAGGAGAAAAATAAGTAAAATCATTAAGTAGTGAGAACAGCCTGAAGGAGAAGAAACAGTACAATGGATAAGGGGCCAAGGGGCGAGTATGAGGCCAAAAGACAATTATTAAAGGGCATTTAAATCACCTTCATTTTGAGTATTCCAATCCCCAGGGACCTACACAAATCTCTGTACCTCGGATAACAGAAAATAGGAGTCAGGGGCTGATAACCAAGCAAATACCAAAACAAGGTTGTTAGAGCCCACCACCATAATAAAGGTGCCTCTGGTCATGTCCTGCCAGGTTCCTTGGCATGTTCTCAAAATTATGTTGATACAATTTTGAGTTAGACGTTACCACTGGTTATACAACACACAACTCTGTTTTGTCATTAACCTGTAGCCATTGTCACTCAGTAATTCACTGAAGATGCTGACACCTTGAACAGTTTTCTTCAAGTTAATCCAACTTTTTAATCTAATTTAAAATCTTATTTGATTCTCAAACATTCTTCATCTATTCCTGTTTGTTCTTTTCCTTTTATATCTCTGGTGAAACTTCTTCAGTTTCCTTTGTGGATTTCTCTTCAGCTGTTTTACTAATATATAATATTTGAGGAGCATGGGTGGACTATATAGATTGTTAACACTTGAAATATTGTTTTACAATACTACTTATATTTTCCCCAATAGTTGTGTATAATTTATAAATCATTATTTTCATAAAAAATAAAAATCAACAAACAAAGCAAAGCTTATGAACTAAAAAAAGTGTGTTGATCTTTGCAAAATCATTCTATAAACCTGTATAAACTTGTCAACCAAAAAAAAAAAGATTTAGGGTATAATAAAGATTAAAAAACATTCATTTGAGCATAAGACTCCACTTTGGGAGGCACAGGTTCATGTAGCAACCCAATTGTGCTCTGAAGAAAACCAAGAAAGGTAGGATTTATTAAAGTGAAAACCACAGGTGTTTCTTTTTTGGTCCTCCATGTAAAGGAAGAATGATGGCTAAATTAACAAGAATTGGTTAGGTCCATTATGCAAATAAAGGATGCTGGTCAGTGAAAGGGATTGGCTCCTTTCAAGATGAATAAAAGCTATTTGGTCTCTGTCTCTGGTTCCTGGCACACAGCCTCTAAAACTCTTAGAATTTCCTGGTGATAAGGGTGATAGGAGCTTCTTTTGTTCTGATGAGGCAACTCCTGGAAGCTCCTAGCTATCTTCAGGATGGAGACTAGTTGCCAGAAAGATCAAGCCTTGATTACAAGCTTAGATCTTTCAGCCTGACCCATCAACCTCTGAGGAGGAGAGGGAAGCTGGAGATTGAGTTAATCATTGACTGAGCATGCCTATGAAATGAAACCTCCACAAAGATCCCTAAACAATAGTGGTTCAGAGACCTTCCAAGTTGGTAAGCACACCTATGAGCTGTGAGGATGGCTTGCTTCAACTCCATGTGATAGAAGTTCCTGTGCTCAGAACCCTTCCAGCCCTTGCCCTACACACCTCTTAATCTGCCCATTCATTCGTATTTTTTGTAATATTCTTTATAATAAACTGGTAGACATAAGAAAAGTATGTCCCTGAGTTCTGTGAGCCATCCTAGAAAATTATTGAACGTGAGGAAGGCAGCGTGGGAACCACTGATTAAAAGGGTATGAGGTCTGGGACTTGCTACTACCCTCTGAAGCTGTGGGACTGAACTCTTAAGCGGTGGGGTCTGTACTAACCTCAGGTAGTTAGAGTCAGACTTGAATTAAGTGGTTGAAACCCAATTGGAGAATCAGAATATTGGTTGCTGGTGTTGGAAAACACCACATAATAAAGTAGTGTTTGGGTTTCCTCAGAATAATACCCTGAGATGGTATTACTAGGTCCTTCTTTGTCTCTTTTTATAGCCTTTGTTTTATGAGAGACTGATATAGCCTTTGTTTTAAAGTCTATTTTGTCTGGTATAAGTTTTGCTAACCAGGTTTTTGTTGTTTTTCATTTCTGTTTTCAAGAAGTAAGTTTTACCATCTTTTTACTTTCTGTCTGTGTGTGTCTTTCAGTCTGAAGTGAGTCTCTTGTAGGCAGCATATGTAAGGGTCTTGTTTTCTTATCTACTCAGCCCTTCTGTGTCTTTTGAGTAGAGCATTTAATCAATTTACATTGAAAGTATTGTTGATAGATATGTAGTTTTTGCCATTTTATTACTCAAAATTTTGATTTTTTTTTCCATCTTAAAGATGTTTCTCTAACATTCTTTGTAATACTGTTTGGTGGTGATGAACTCCTTTAACTTTTTCTTCCCTGGGAAGCTCTGTATCTGTCCTTAGATTTTAAACCATAGCCTTGTTGGGTAGAGTAATCTTGGTTGTAGGTCTTTGCTTTTCATCACTTTGAATAATTCCTGCCAATCCCTTCATGCCAGCAAATATTCTGTTGAGAAATCAGCTGACAGTCTTATGGGAGCTCCCTTATCAGTTAGTAGTTGCCTTTCTCTTGTTGCTTTTAGGATTCTCTCTTTGTCTTTAACCTTTGGCAATTTAATTATAATGTGTCTTGGTGTGGGCCATGTTTTGGTTCATCCTGTTTGGGACTCTCTGCACTTCCTGGGCTTGTATGTCTATTTTCTTTGCCAGGTTCGGAAAGTTTTCTGTCATTATTTCCTCAAATAGGTTCTCAATCTCGTGCTTTCTCTTTTCTTTTGGTATTCATATGATGTGAATGTTGTTATGCTTGATGTTGTCCCAGAGGTCTCTTAAATTGTCCTCATTTTTTTGTTTTATTCTTGTTTTTTTGTTTTTTGTTTTTTTGCTGTTCCAATTGGGTGTTTGCTGTTACCTTGTCTTCCAAATCACTGATTTGATTCTTCCTTCATCTAGTCTGCTGGTGATTCCTTCTAGTGCATTCTTTATTTAAGTAATTGTATTCTTCACTTCTGACTGCTTCTGTTTTATGGTTCTATGTCCTTTTTTATGCTTGCAACCTCTCTGTTGAAGTTCTCACTAAGTTCTCCATTTTGTTCAGCTCTTTTTTCTGGATTTTTCTCCTGTTCTTTCATTTGGGACACATTTCTTTGTTTCCTCATTTCAGCTGCCTCTCTGTGTTTGTTTCTATGTATTAGGTAGATCTGCTATGTCTCCCAGTCTTAGCCAGGTGGCCTCATGTAGTAGGAGTCCTGTGGGGAGTAGTAGTACAGTCTCACAGGTCACCTGTGTGTGGGTTGTGTGTGCTCTCCTGTGATAGTTGAGCCTTGGTTGCTATTGGCACGTCGAGGGGTCGGCAAACTGCAGCTCACAAGCCACATGTGGCTCTTTGGGTATGTACATGTGGCTCGAGTAAAATTGAAAATGAAAATAAAATTATCATAGTTTCATTTATAAAATTTTTAAAGGACATTATTCATATAATGGTGATTTCATTTGTTTTATGGCTCTTGAATAATTTTTAAATTGTTGTGAGGGACAGGATTGGCTCTTCCATCTCAAAAGTTTGCCGACCCCTGGGCATGTCAATAGGTGAGACTGACCCTCACTGACTTGCTGTGGGGTTTGGCCACATCCAGAGCTTATGGGTTGCTCTGTGGGAGGCTTACCCCACTTAGTGGGGTTAATCCTAGCAAGCTCTGCTGCCTGTTGAGACTATCCTTTGGACATGCCCCTTATGGGGCGAATTATGTGGTGCTCTGCTGTGTTCTCTAGCCAGCCTCCATGTATGTTGATTCTAGGGCCTCTTGGGATGTCTCTGGTACAGGCCCAGGTCAGCCACTGCCTGGGATTGGCCAGGGGCTACCTGGTAGGAACTACAGAGCGATCCACAGTTGTTTGCTGTCTATGCTAAACCTGGAGGCACATGGGAGAGGCCACACTGTGAACAAAGGACAGCTGCCACTAGTTCTGGGTCTGGGTAACTTTGCAAAAAGCCAGGACACCAGGAAGCCCGCTGCCACCTGCCAGCTCCTTTAAGCTTTAGTCCCTGATAAAGCCTAGTGCGGTACAGGACTTGGGTGAGGCAGGGACTCACAGAGTCACTAGATTAGGCAGAGTTGTGGCTACCAGGTTAATATAGACTCTGATTTGATGCCAGCGTTGAGCTTGGAGCAACTCACCAAAAGCCTCAGAGCACACTGCGGCCAGTTATTGCCCAGCTTCAGCCTGTAGACTCCAAGAGTTATGCAAGAAAGACTGAAATGCGAAATGCAGGAGGGGCTGGCTGCTCATGGAGAAAGTGCCTCCAGGTGGTTAATGAGTTGGGTGGGAAAGGGTTCCAGCTGAGTCAGCAGGGCGGAGCAGCAAAGCTCAGCAGGCCAATCAGATTCAGATTTGGCCTGTGGGGGTGGGCTCAACATAGAAAAGATGGCGTCCGCCTGCCGTTTGCACAGGAAGAGGATCTATCACTGGGGAAATGCTGACTGTCCTCCTCCTGAAGCCACATCCCTCAATCTGTCCCATGTATGTCTCCAAGACCTCCCCAAGTCACCATCCCTTTGCTGGAGCCCAAGGTGAGTGCCCATGGGCAAATAAATCAGTGTGCAGGCTACTTAAGAGGATGCTAGGGTTTCCTGCAGCCTTCTGTCCCACTCAAACAGCCGGAATCCCCATGGTTTTCAGAGCCATATGTTATGAAGTCTTCTCTTCCCAGCACCAGTACTTCAGCTGGGGAGTCTGGTGTGGGCAGCTGGGGTCCCTTGCTCCTCTGAGGTGAACTTCTGTGGCCGAGATATCCCTCCTTATTCTCACCCACCACAGGGAGGCTTGGGGCCCATGCTGTGTCTTCAACCCTCCTATCTGTCTGGTTGTAGTTTCTCCTTTATATTTTGAGTTATAGGACTTTTGTTTGGCTAGTCTTCAGATAGTTTTCCAGGTTGGTTTTTCTATAATTTAGTTGTAATTTTAATGTGCATGGAAGGACACAGGCACATGTTTATCTACTCTGCCATCATAGATCTTTCCTTGGATAAACCAGTATTAAACATGAAAATCTCATGGGTTTAATTTTATTCCACACTCTGTATTCTAATTTTATTTTTAAACTTCAGAGTTGTGTATCCTTATCTTCCTAAGTTTGCTATACTCTTAACATATGTACACTAGGCTAAAACAGGGATAAAACAGAAAGATTAGTCATGGGTTGCTGCAGGATTCACAAATCGAACAATTGATTCTTGTCAAGCAGGGGATCTAGTTTTGCAGTCTAATATATACAAACTTAATGCATTTCATTGAGAACATTTCATTTATAAATTTACCATGTGTTTATGTCTTATAATTTTTGTGTCCTGGATTATTACATAGATTGCAATTTTTTGACATTTAGTGTATTTTACGGAACTCAAGTATTATTTGATTTTCTTATAGCTGGCTTTGTCTCACCCATTGTTCTCCAATTTGCATATTAACTTGAGCGTTGGTATTATATGAAAGCTGATAAGCACAAATGTATATAATATAAGAAACAAAATATGCATGTATACATATATAAGTATATTTGTTACATTTGGTAATTTTTTTTAATACTCATCTTTACTTTTAATTACATTTCCACAGCTTTGCATGTCATATTATTTTCCCTTCAGAATTTCCAAGGGAAAAATCTTATTAATAAATGACTCACATAAATATCAACACAGCCTCAACATGTTACAATGAAGGATTTTACTAATACTGTCTTTTTGTTTCCCTGCTCCTAGCTGTTGCAGTTTCTCATTTTATTTTTTTCAGAAATTCTATTGGGAAAAAAATCACATATTCAAAAAATACATATTTAATTAAGTGGTCATGAAGATTTGTAACAACCATTTTAATTCAATGTAAACATATACTTTCTTTTCTCATTCTTTCTAACTACCCTTTTTCCCTTTTTAAATTACTTTACTAGCATTACTATTTAATTATCGTTATTAATGTATCTTTTCTATTATTTAAACAGTCTCTAAAGAGGGACAACTTGAAAACATTGTATATTTGGCTTAATACTTGGCACTAGCAATCACGAAATTATTCTTAAAATAAATGAATGAATTAATAAATTATCCTGCCTAAACCTCCAAGCAATTTCTGGAAGCTGTTCTGAAACTGTAAAACTTTTTAAAGATATGGGCAACATAATTCAGATATGTATGATAAAATCTTTTGTAAACATAGTCTCTGGGGCCATTTGGGTTATAACATATGTATCATTAAACAACAAATTACCCAAAAGATTGCACCCTAAAATTGAAATCTGTTACTATCATAATGGTCGTCTTAGTTTGTCAGAATATTACTTTATCTTTCTATATCATCTCCATTTCATATTTTGTAAATTGGAAATGACATTGACATACTCAAAACTTAAGAAACTAATTTGAATATAAGTAACTTGCATGTGTGTGATACTTTGTGTATGTTGGAAAAGGCTTTCTTTTGGTAGTTAATGTAAATTCAAGTTATTGTAGTCAAGTATGAAACAACAGCTTTATATGTAAATTGGGTGTCAAGGGCTGGGCAGATAAGCTGCCTACCAACTTCAGTATAATAATTGTGAAAGTCCTGCATTTGTTAGAATATAATTTAGTGTCAATAGCTTTCTTTTTTAAAAAGGGATTTAAAAAAATATTCACATTTTATTTCCTTAGACTGTCAGTCTGAACTTGCAAATCAGAAGAAATTCTGAAAGAAGGGTTTGATTTTCTAAAACCAAGTATTGTACATTATGGAAATGTACCTCAAAAGGAATGAAGGAGAAACCATGATGAAGCTGCTGTCTCTTTTAAATATATTCTCCCGAAATATTGCAAAACAGAAGTTATTAATATCTTAAAATATCTTTTTCTTAAGTTGAAAAATTCTGCCACCTCAAATAATCAGAAAACTTTACATTGACTTTCCATGTAGTAGACATTTCAGTACAAATCCTTAAAGTGTATCTTGACCAAAACTGTAAAATATGACAAAATATTTCATGAACAGAGGTAATTTTATATATGTTTTCTCTCAAAACAATTTAACTTGGATGCTTATGATGAATGTGTGCAATGTTGGCATTTCTGATGAAATTGGTATTCAATTATATATAGCATATTCATAGAATCTAGTGGTTAGAGGTTGTTGGTCACATGGTAACAGTGAGCAATCTCTGCTTTATTTCACCCCAATCATTTTAGAAATGAAGTTATAAAAATAAAAAAGAACACTGTAAACTAATGAAAAGACATAAGTATTTAGCAAAATCTGAAAGATATGGGAGAATTTCTAATAACTGCAGCGTCCCTGAAGTTGTTAGTCTGAACTGTGCCTGTTGTACCATGTACTAATGCGTAGATGGGTAGAAAAGGTTGGGGTAAAATTCTTGCTCACTTCCACATTTTTCCATAATTGGGAGACATGGGGGCTAAACTGAGAAAACAGTGTGGTTGTCTTTCATGATATTATGGGAAATGAATTCTGACTTTTGTACAATTGCTAAACTTTCCTCCCTACCCATTCCTCAGCTGCAGCGAACCTCAGTCAGCCCTAACCTTCGCATATGTTTTGGGAGCTATCACTTTTATTATACTAGGCAAGCATGTTTAGAGATAGTGATATAGCGTGTCTGGTGATACCAGGTGATCTGAAGTAAATTATTATTGGGTCCAAAATAACCATTAGAATAGAACATTGGTAATTTTACTAAATTATGTACTAATACAACCAACTACAGACAACATATAAGAGTTAAGATAATAGGAAAGATAGCTATCACACAAAGAAGAGGTCACTGAGGCTATTTGATAATGTTCTAATATAATTATAAGTTTCTAACTTATTCCTAAATTTAAGCCTTACTGTGCAATGTAAAAGTAGTAAGTCAGTTATACATTATTGAGAGTTTGGGTAGAAAAAAACTCTTAAAAATGGAAGACCTGCCAGCCAGTTATATTTTAATTTTTCAAAATAAAAGTTATTTTGAAGTACAAGTATTATAACATATATCGTATATTGGTTTACCAAAAGCTGTCATTCATCAACATACCTTTGAAGAACCACACACACACACAGACGCACACACGCAAATGTGCACATGCACACAAAGGCATATATTTGTTATGTTCTAATGAATTAATAGAGGGGAGGACATTTAAAAGCACAGCATGCTTCTTCAACAAAGTCTTCCAGTACACAAACAAAGTTACCTCTTAATTTATTTGGCCTTGTTTATTTTCATCAGCAATATTTTATAGTTTTTAAGTATAAACATTTTGCGCATATTTTATTAGTTTTTTTTCTAATTATTTTATGATTTTAGATGTTACCAAGTTTAACATTTACATTTTACAATAGGTAGTTGCTAGTAACACAAATGTAGTTACACTTCTGATTCCGACTAACGTAGAGTTACATGGTCTCTATTTATCCTCCCACGTGAAAATTTTGTTTTTAATTGGACAATATACATGAAAAAATAGTTTTCCAATAACTTGATATCAGGCAATGAAATACACCGATCCCTGAGAGGTGAAAAGAAAAAGAAAAGTGAGCGCTATGATTAACACTGTCTCGAGAGTTTCCAGGCTAACTCATAGGGAAAGGGAACACATGCAAACAGTAAGGACTCCCAGGATGTAGGTGATGAAGTTGCAGATAGATCAAGGAAGGCGTTTGTAAGACAGTGCTGGAGAGAAGGGAGTTGCACTTATTTAATGGATAAAGGCTTTCATTATCTTCCTTGTGGCTGTTTTTCCAACTTCATCTCACAAAACACTCTCCCTTGTTTACTGTACTCCTCTTCACACTGGCTTGAGCAGAAATATGTAGCTTCAGATATTTGCAGTTGTTAATCTTTACCCTGAAGACACTCCTGTGCTAGATAATCTTCTTGCTAACTTTCTTATCTCTGTTATATCTCCATCTAAATCTCCCCTCATCAAATGCATCTTTTCTGAACACTCCATCAAAAGAAAGAATGCCCCACCCCCACCACCACTCTCCTGTCCCTTACCCTGCTTTAATTTTCTTTGCATCTTTTATCATTATCTGAAATTATGCTAAATATTTACTTCCTGTAACCCTCCATTAAAACAACCATGCAAACTCTATCCCTGGCACCACAATAGTGCCTGACATTTAGAAAGATATCAATAGATATTTTTGAATTATAAATAAATGAATAAAAGTTATAGTAGCATCAATATTATATGACTAAACATTTGTTTGTATATTTGTATTTATTGGTATATAAATACACATATGCATATGTGTGTATATGTTTGTCTTGAAAATATTTTGAATACACATTTAAATTCTACGTCATGTAACATGTCTTATAAAAGCAGTAGCATAACTGAGGCCAATTCCTAACGTGGTAGGTCCTATGAAGATGAAAATATTTAAATCTAAAATGTAGCTGCAGCCTGAAATTTGTCTAACATAGCAAGGAATTAATTAATTTATATTCTATTGGATTTACTTCATTTCCAATATATAAAAATATGTTTTATAATACAGAAATATGGAATATGTAAATACTTTTTAATATAAATAACCCTTTTTTTTTCTTTACTTCAATATCATTCTTTCTTTCTTTCAAAAGACAAAAGGTTGAAATTTAATTCAATGTCTTCAAAACTGGCAAATATATCTCAACCTACTAAATGTATATGTGATTGGTGTGAATAGACAATATTTCCCTGGGGAAGTCCATACTATGTTGACTGATACATTGTGTCCCTGAAGTTTCTGAGGGACTGTAATGTTTGTGATAGGTGCCTGCAACCAAGACTTTCATTTCTACTTCCTGTGCTTCTGATTACTTAGCAATATAAACAACAAGCTTGTACTTAAGCTCCACTTACCCCTAATTTTTAATAATGTGGGTTTTTTTCTGTTGTTGTATTTTTTTTGTTTTGTTGGTTTTTCTGAGGGGAGCAATGGGATACTTTTTAATAACCTTAGTTCATGAAGGGTATTATTATCAATGGCTAATTTTCAAGTGTTATAAATCTGGACAACCGCTTTGTTCATCTTTTTAATCAGGTGCAATGCTCAGCTGTACCAGTATCTTTTAATTGCTTGCCAAAAATAGCAAACATCTGCTCAAACACAAGGTGGTTTGAATTAGCAATCAAAATAAATAATACTTTGTATTTTCAGATGCCTCAGAATTCAGTAGGTTGAATACATCTGTGTTATGTATCAAAAGACTACTATTTTATTTGAAATTGGCATAGTGCTATCAAAAGTGCTGTTTCAATTCTTAAATGAAAAATACTTTTTAAAAAATTCTCAATCTGCGTATATACATATACATATACACATACACAAATATATGAGGGAAATTGCAATATTGCTTAAAACTATATTGTGAAAATAAAGATTCTACAGCACATAAGTTTACATGTTAAAATATTTTCTAGGTGAGTTCTGAAAATACTACTTGCAAATGTTACTATAAGTCACTTTGATTTATTCCACATTTTAGGTTTTACTTTGCTTAGCACTATAAATTTGTTCTACAACAGCTGATCGTGAAAAAGAAAAAAATTAGGTAAACACATTTTTTATTGGCATGTATTACTCGTAATAATGAATGTTCTTCCAATGAAATAATTTAGTTTTGCTGTAAAATACAGTAAGGCTTTTAAAAAAGCCATGCTAAATTTCTTTTAGGTTTTTCTTCTGAAGCTTGATCTACCATATTGCTGCTTTCCAGCCAACCCACCCTTGAAGGTTTACAACATGTTTTCACTTTAAATTTAATGCTGGTCTTTGATTATTCCATGTTTTTTGTCCTGCCTCAAGCTCCTCTGATGGTTGAATTTCAGTTACCAGACATATGTTAAATCAGCTCATTGTTTTGAGTGTCAGTTCACTTAGTGTCTAATGTAGAAAAATCTACAAATATAATCCTGTGCTTTCTAACCCAATCATTGATATAGGAAATTTAGTCATCTGTTATTTTTATATGTGCACCTAATGGCAGGTTATGAGGGGAGAGTTAGAGATTTTGACATTATTTGTCCAATTAAAAATTACAAACACACTGAGGCTATCACAAGTAGGAGAAAGACACTTGTATTTATAAAGGATAATGATGGAGTCAGAAATTCTATAATCGTACTCTGGATAGAGATATCCTGGGCTGAAATCTGGTTGTTTGTCTTTGAACAATTAATTTTACTATTATAAAGCTTACTTCCATCATCTATAGAATGTGTTGATATCTGTTATACCAACAGAAAAGTGTATATTATGAAGATTTGTTGAATGAATAAGGGCAATTGATGAGACGTACACATAATAGAACTACCTGATCAGTGATTTTGGGGAGACCAGAACAGTAAGTAGCCTATTGTACTCTAAGACTGCAAAAAAGGGGTGCAGCAGAGTCAGGCACCAGGAGCCGAGAGGCGGTCCCAGACATTTTAAGAAAAAAGAAAAATAAGTATCCATACCATAAAATTTTAGGGCCTATATTTCTTTATATGTATATATACACATATATATGTGCATATGTACAAGCATATGCATATTCCAACTATCCATATTTGAATATAATAGTGTAAAAGCAGGTATGGGTAGTTTTGAAAGATTTTTGAAACTAAAGATCAACTTACAATTTACTAAATTCTTTGTTATGAGCACACAATGAAATCTATTTACTTTTGCATTGTATTGGTTGTGTGAACACAAGGAAAGGCTTCCCTTAGCCACAGCAAATACACCTCGATCTGCGTGACTGAAAGCTGCCCCATGCCAGGTTTTATGGTATCCAAGTTTCAGTCAAATGATTTAGCGTGTCTGTTTCTGGCTACATCCTGTGCCAAGTCATTTTTTAATCCAAAATAATTCCAAGCCTGCCTGTTTCTTCCTTGAAATGATTGAGTTATTATGGTATGTACCATATTATTAATAATGTTATATTTTGTTGGTAAGACAAGTTCAATTAAATGTGATGATATATCACAACAGGAGGAAATGTGATTCAAGACCTTTCTAAAGCAGGAAATATAGTTCAGTTTTATAAAAAAGGCCAGGAATCACAGATAAAATATTTGGTAATATATAAAATCAGGTCAAATGTACCTTGAAATAAGTTTATAATGTAATGAGATTAATTCCTTTGCAAAATTAGAAGAAATATACCCTTAGTTGAGGGAAAAGGTGAATGGCTTAATGTGAGAAGAAATCCTATCCTTGCTTACCGCCCATGCCAAAGGTGTAAAAACCCATTTTAAGACTGGGCTCTGTCTCTTCACAGCATATCTGACTGACCAGTAAGTTGTGGTAAAATTGCTGAAAAACCTTGAAGCATAAACTCAAACAATTCAGGAGCACAAATGTGATACTACTCTCTAACATATCTGAACATTTCACTGGTTTTTCAGTTGGTTTGAGTCTACGTATTGGAGTTTGTAAATATTTACAGGGAGAAAACAAATTATTTTCCCTTGTATTTTAAAATTGAGTAAAATTACATAGCTGGTCAATGATGGTTTCTAAAGACAGAAAAAAATATACTTGATCTCTTATTTGAGCTACTTCAGCTCATAACAAATAGATAAAGAATGATTTTGCATAACTTTAAGGAGAATGACAAAGCAGAATAATCAACTATTCAAAATTTGATGTTTCCCCTAGCTGTTGGAAAATTCCTTTAATTCCACAATTTTTTGTAAGAGTATCAACAGACACACTTATAAAGCTCAGAGCACTGATATATAAAGAAAAAAATATATTTTAATGCACAAATCTTGAGGACAAATCTTGAGCACTCTTTTTAAATTTAAAATTTTTATATATCTTATGATTATAATGTAAAATTAATGATTTTTTGTTCTACCAAATGCCATTTACTTACCACCAATCCCTCCAGTTCATTGCATTGTGGTGGTTGCTGGCTTATTCCACTGTAAGTGAAACATTTCCCCTTTGTCATTAATAAGTATTTTGGAGGAGGCAATTTGAGATGATGCAAATATCTTGACTCCCTTTAAATTTTTGTCCTACAGCAATTATGACAGCGGTATTCTAACATCAGTATTCTGTTTTTCCTCATTCCTTTCACACTGAATGGAAATCTTCCACAAGGGAGAGATGTCACTTTCCTCTGTATATGTATTTATTCACTCATTTATTGATAACTATGGTTTATAGGCATTTATTTTATTTGATGGATTATAATCCAATGCTATTGCTGTTTATTTTGCTATTTTGCTAATCATCTTAGTTTTGACCTTTAGGGGCACTGAGTTGGCCTTTCACACACACTCTGTATAGCACTCCTTCCCCTGTTTTGAGTGCTTTCTTACTTTCTGCCATCTTACTGTTCCCCAGGGTCATCTCCTATTTTCCTCTTGGACTGAGATTGGTTCTTTCTCCAAGGAGTCCTGTGAACAATACTTTTCCATTATCTCCGCATTTAGGAAATACACCAAAATACATCTAGGCATGTGACTTTTTTCTTGATGTTTTTTCCTCTTCCTGTGATGGGAAATTTGCCTCCTTTCCCTCTTTTTGTAACTTCTATTGAATTGGATCAATTATTCACGTGCTTTATTTTTTTCTCATTTAAAAAAAACCTGTTTGATTTTCTGCACTAACATTTAATAATTTGTCACTCAGAAGTTCTGCTTCAAAAATATATTCTTTAGTATGTACAATTTTCATTTCAATTTATTTTCTATGTTTTTTTTTTCCTGGCAGTCATAAATTTTAGTTTCAAAGGAATGTGGCCTTTATTTTATGATCACAGCATAACTTTGATTTTGCATGAGATGTTAATGTTTGTTACTTTGAGGGTGTTAACTTTATTTATGTAAAATGTATATTACTGTCCCATATTCTTTGTTTTATTTTTTCCTTCAAAGTTTGTTGTACTTATTTTTCCTTCATATTGTCAACTTCCCTCAATTGTCAGTTTTATCTTTAGTTGTTAATATTTATAAATAGGGGCTTTTACTGAGATGTATTGTCTGCTTGCGTATATTCCCTTAGTGTAAATACCACTGTTTGATTTTCTGGCAGTGATTGTAGAAGCTCTGCTAGTAATGAGCTAGTGGTGTGAATGCATAGGTTGTTTTTAAGGAAACGAGAGAAAACAGCTGTTGGGAGTGGGGATAGACATTTCATACGGACAAGATATTCAGGGATTTTGCTTAGGCCTCAGGTTCTACTGGGGGTCTCCAGAAACCTGTTTCTCCTATTTAGATTGGTGTGTATATAGTTTTATATGGGAGGATGGGAGGGAAATGAAGAAAAAAACCTGTGAAGTGAAACAGGTGACAGATACAGCTCTTCTACAGCCCTTTAAACATTTACCCTGTCAATAGCCCCAGGGCCACTTCCAAAATACAAAAAAATAAAAATAAAACAAAGCAACAAAACACAAAAGAAACAAACAAAAATCTTATTGTTTGTCTGCCTCTCATCTTGAAGCTACTGCAAGCGTTATCTAAATTGTTGAAGGACTCCCATTTTTTTGAGACTGGGTGGTGAGGGTAGAGGGAGGAGACAGAGACTGTTCTTTTCCTTATACGAAATAGCAGGTTTATGCTCTACTGAATTTTTTTTTTATTGTTAGTTTCAGGTGTACAGAACAATGCAATAGTTACCCTTTTCACCCTCACAAAAATAACAACCCCCCTCCCCCCATCCACTGCCCTCCCACCCCCGATATCATGCTTATCTATTACAATTCCATTGAATCCGTTCCCGCACTCTACTCCATGTCCCGAGGTTATATGTATATATAATTATAGTTGACGTACAGTATTATTCAACATCAGTTTCAGAAATACAATGCGGTGGTCAGGCCTCTACATCAACTATGAAGTGGACTCCCCAAAAGGACATTGGTCCATCTGGCCCCCTAAGTAATGCTTACAACATTATTGATTGTATTCCTCGGACTGTCTTTTTCTATCCCTGAGGCCATATTGCAATTACCAATTTGTATTGTCTCATCCCTTCCCCTCTCCTTCATCCCCACCCCCTCCCAACTAACAACCCTCAGTTCTTCCTCTGTGTCTCGAGAACATTATGCTAAGCGAAATAAGTCAGTCAGAGAAAGACAAATATCATATGATCTCACTTATACGTGGATTCTAAGGATCTGCTCTACTGAATTTAACTACCTCTCTTATCATCACATGCATTCTATTTCAAAAAAATACCTGCTTCTGTGGGTAAGATGTACCCATTATGATTTTCCCACAATAGAATTTATGCTGATTTAAAAAAAAAATTTATTATGTGGCTTTAATGGGACTCTGGTAGGAGGGATGATAATCATCTATGTTCAGTCAACCATCTTTGAACTAGGAATAACCACTGCGTTTTAAAGGAAGTCAAAATCAGGATAAAAACAGTAAACCACAAAGATAAAAGAAATCATAATACTTTTTAGAAATAGTCTGAATGAACTTTAGCTTTTAATGAGATTTATCTCTAGTGCAAAATTATTTTCAATTTTACTCAACTGTATATGTTTTGTTTTGTTTTAAGGGAAAACAGTACTTTTTTCATTACTTAGGATTTCTAATATTTCTGGTTTTATTGCTTTCACAAACAAGCAGGGAAATATTAGGTTTGGTTATTTTCTTAGTGATTTGTTTGGTACTATAAAGTCGGAATGCTAGAGGGGAAAAAAAGGCAGCCCATGAGCCATATTTAGCCAGCAGATATGCTTGTTTTGCCCATAAATTGTTCACTTTAACTATTTTCCATATTTTACAACTTGAAAAATTTATTTCATGTCCAGATTTCCAGCTTTTTTTTTAAATGAATTCAAAAAACTTGGCAATAGTCATAAAATTCGATTATCACATGGGGAAATTAGCTGGAGCTAACTAAAGATTATACTTTTAAAACAATATCAGCTCTCCAATTTGTGACAAATTTTAGTACTCCTTATTGAAGATCCTACAAATATTTGCACAGTAAAAGACAACCCACTCTACCCATTACATTCCTTATATGACTTTATTAGGGATTTGACTTTGCAACAATTTCTACAATGGAATAAGATGAAAGGAATTACTATATAATGTCTCTCTCTATATATAGTGCCTATATATGTATTATATATGTGTATATATATATATATATATATATATATATATATATATATATATATATTTCTTTCTTATGGGGAAGAAAGAAGGGAAGACAAGACCTATAAGTAGAAGAAATATTTTGCTTTAAACCACTAGTGTTAATTCACATTATATTCAAATATTGCTATGTAGAGCAGCAATAAAATTAGCACAGTGACATTGTTCTCTGCCTGCTATTTTTTAGTATTACTGAAAATTACTTTTCTTGTGGCATCGGCTGCCAATTAGTAACCACCAGATGATAGCTATCTTCTTAGTTTTCAATTTTTACTAGAGATAATTCTCATATAGTGCTGCTCCTTTAACAGTCACCTTTACCATGCGAGATACATATAAAAGTAATTAAATTTAATAGTCTCATTGCTTTTAAGGAAAGCCATATGGTGTACTTCAATTGCAAATTCTAATTGAAGTCAATGAGATTTTATGTAGAAAATGCTTTTGGAAAATGTAGCGGTGTAATGAAATATATATATATATATATATATATATATATATATATATATATATATATATATATATATACACACAACTCACCACTTTCACTTGCGAGAAGCTTTGCCCAGTACCTTTTCTTATTGTCTTTTTCATGAATACTCAAAAGCATTATAGCTGAACCATGTCTTGCCATTAAGAAAAAAAAAAAAAAAACACGAACTTTAAAATTAATGATGATAGTTGGTTGTGTATGTCCAATGCATCTTTTTCATGACCCTTCTATCTAAATTTTAATATTGCAATAATCCCTGGAACTGTGTCTTGGGTTATAAGAGCAGTATATAACTGAGACATGGCCTAATCCATTCACATTTATTTGTTCTATTATACACTATAAAATGAAAACTCCATTAAAAAAGCTGTAAATGCAGTGAAAGAAAAAAAAAGAACAAAATATGGAAATAGCCATAGCTTTACTGGTTTCCCTTATTTAAAATACATGTTTTATATTTCCAAAGCATATTAGAAAGAGAGAGAGAGATTATGTGTATAAATCACCAGGAATGTAAACTAATGGCACTACAGAAGGAGAAAAGCAATGTACCCTGTCAACCTCTGGACTCTGGTCATGTTCTTCTATTTAATTTGGAAAACACTGGGCTTGCATGATGTTTTTGATCTGCCTCTGCTGAAGGGTAACTGTGTAAGGCCAGCTCAGATGTCCAGGGAGAGGAGAAAGTGATGAGAAGAGGAGAAAGGTACCATCCATTCAGCAAAGTCTCGCAAGGCCTCTGTGGGTTGAGATTCTGGTGTTTGGGTATAGATAAGCAATACACATACAGCTGAAATCATAGAGCAGGATTATTGAGTTCTGTACTATGCTAAAAGGCTTATAATGAATGCCAACCCCTGAAGATGAGAAGGATATCTACAATATCCCACAAGGGTTGTTGCCCTAATTCTAATTACTTGTTGGCCTGAGGACAGCCATGTGTGCTGAATGCCTTTGCGAAGAAAAGCATTTAAATAGATTCCTCATTACATATAAAAAGTAGGTTACTTTAAAAAAAAATAAGTGACACTATATTGGCTAAGGTGAAATTTCCATTTATTTGCTTATTTTTCATACAAATGTTGCATTTAAAAGGGGATATTTAGGTATAAAAGTTTGCATTATACTAATAGTAAAACTGATTTCCCACACACATTTGGCAATCGCAATGAGGTATGTGAAAATATAGTGCTACCTACACACATACGTGCACACATAAAGCACATTGGTTATATTGTAGTAAGATACATGATTCAATATATTTTATATAGTGTTATATATAAGGAAGATCACCGTTGCAAGAAAGTGTCAAATATTAAAATGCAAAATGGCTGCATAATATCCCATCAAGTAGATGTTGATTAATTTATTGACACTGTATTTAATCTGTTTGTGCTTTTATATGTGTTTTAAAATAAATGTTTAATTTTATAACAGTTTTAGATTTACAGAAAAATTGTGAAGATAATACAGAGTTTATATAAGCCACACTCACTTTGTTCTCTTGCAAACAATTTGTATTAGTATGGTACATTTGTCACCACTAATGAAAACATATTGAAACATTATTTTTATTAACTAAATTTCATTGATACCTTTTCATATTTACTTAGATTTAACTTAATGTCCTTTTTCTGTCTTATGATCTCATTGCAGGATATGATATTCATTTAGTCATGTCTCCTTAAGGTTCTCTTGGCTGTGACCGTTCCTCAGGTTTTTAATAACCTTGACAGTGTTAAAGGACACTGGTCAGGTATTTTGCAGGATGCCCCTCAGCTGGGATACGTGCTGATGTTTTTTCTCATCATTAGATATGGTCTATGTACTTCTCAGAGGAAGACCACAGAAATAAAGTGCCAGTTTTATCACATCTTATCAAGGGCACTGGCCATGAACATGACTTATCACTTGTTAATTTGTTAATCTTGATCACCTGATGGAGGTGGTATTTGCCAGGTTTCTTCATTGTAAATTAACCGACCCTCCCCTCCCCCCCTGTTTTTCATACTGTACCTTTGGAAGAAAATCACTATGTTCAATTCATGCCTAAAGAGTAGAGAATTATTCTCCATCTCCTTGAGAACAAAGTTTCTATATGAAGTGTTTGGATGTGTTCTGCACAGATTGTCTATTTTCCAACATGGATTCATTTATTTATTTATGGCAACATAGATCCATGAATAATCAATTCTTTGGATTATAGTTTAAAACACCTTTGATTATTTCGCTTCTCAAATTGTTCCAGCTTCAGCCTTTGCAAACTCATTCGGTTGGCTCCTTTGTTTCTTCAATACAACTCCATCAGCGTGTGTGTGTGTGTGTGTGTGTGTGTGTGTGTGTGTGTGTGTTAAACAATTCCTTACTTTTTACCCCTATAAGAAGCTCCAGGCTTATCTGGCATTTTCCTGTCTCATCTCTAGAATCAGCCATTTCTACCAGGAGGACTAATTCTCTTTAATACTGGAGAATAACATTAGAAACCAAGATCTGGGAGCTAGATGTCCTCATTGCTATGTGGATGCCCGTTTCTGGACCCACACAGTTGACAGAGGAGGAATGTATGTCTGTACTTAACCTTCACAGTCCCACATTCATATACCTATCAGTACTCTGTGTGTAACTATTTGTATCTATGTTAAACTAAATGTACCGTTATACTGAGGCCTCTAGTGGCAACCTATTACCACGTGTGTTATTCCAGCCTCATCCCCTTATTTATCTGCAACCTCTTCCTCCAATAGTGAGAAACCTGATCTCACAGCTTGTCATCTAGTCACTTAATTGTTCAGTTCTTGTAGATATGTACAGTGGTTTAAGAAATGTTAACCCATATCCCAGATGATGTGCATTTTAAAAATTGCTACCTCAAAGTATTATTGAAATATTTGGGAAACCAGGTAAAAAAAAAATACATACACTTTCAACTTATTTTATCCAACATTTATTGTTGTTATGTTAGATTGTATATTAAATGTAACTCTCTTAAGGCTACAGGCTTATCTCCAGGCAGGCCTGAAAGTCTGGTGGTTTCTTTTAGCCAAATAAGTAGAGGTGGGTTAGATATTGTTTATAACATGCTGTTCAAGTTTTAAATCCCCCTGGCAATCCCCAAAGCCCATTATGTTATATTATACAGGTATGTGTCAATGGATGGCTTATGTCTGCTGTAAAGGGTTACACAGCCTGGCTTGGCTTTGTAAGCAGTGAGACATAAAAAGACACTGCTGCAACCTTTTGCTTAAGCTTCTCAGCAACAAAGATTTGCACGTATCTGGATGATTATAATCCGGATAAATGTAACCTGGGGAGCTGTGCGCTCAAGTCTCTTAGTCCCCACTGTTTATCTTTGCTGTTTTCTTCTCCTGCTGTCCTTATTCTTTGCCTTTAAGGAAGTCTCCTATGAATATACTCTGTTGAGTCTTGATATTCAATCATATGACCCTGTGACAGACTCCGTGGGCTACCTGAAGAGGGATTTGCTGTAGTCACTCTAGTTTCATAGAGAAGTCAGGCATTATGTTGTAACTGGGATTCAGGAGAAAATGGAACTAAGAGAGTGGTGACCATAATGACTTCCTCCCCCTCGATAGCCTCTCTTCTTAATCATGAATCTCATGTATCTTACTCTTTTTATAGTTTGTCATTCTCTGGTTATTTAGGCCACTTAGTGAGGAAAAAAAAAACAAAAAACAAAACCACAAACTTTAGCTTAGCTTGTTGGTAAATTTCCCTGGGACAATTTTTGATTCAGGTCTATTGGCCCTTTTTGCATATGCGTCACCTCACAACCAAACGGTTCAAGTCCACAAGGAGGAGGAAATGGATTGTCATTGACCTCAAGTGTGTGTGTGTGTGTGTGTGTGTGGGGGGGGGGGGGGTCAGGTGATCAGACACAATCAACTCTGTGCAAGATCAGAATTGAATTATTGAATTATTCTGGGAGGTCCCCATTGCCACTGTGTGACTAGAACAGATTCAATTTCTAAAAAATGAGAAAAGGATCAAATATGCTTGTGCATTTATGCTGCAAGGTTTCTATGACATGAGCAGTAAAATTTTTCTTATGCTTTTCACTTATAATTCCTATAAATTTTACATTAGTAGTTCATATGTTTTGGGCACATCTTGAATTCTTTTAAACTGGCCTCATTTCCCAATTAAAAATATAAATTAAATTAAGATATTGGCTGTAATATTAACTATGTATGTGGTCATAAGGTATGTTGTGCATTCAATTTGTCATTCATTTTTTTATTTTTATGTTGTAAAATCTATGTTGCTTTTCATTTCTGATTTTTTTCCATTGAATTTAATTTTAGAAAGTCACTTAAATCCTGCTTTGGTTAACCTTTATTTTCTTTTGTTTTGTATTTCATGACTTTTAAATTTAAAATGCTTAAATTGCAAATTTCAGAGTTAGTTAATACTTATGTCTCTTTTGAGATTTTTTTTATGAAATTATAAATTTCTCCAATTTTTTCTGTATGAATTCATGTGTAAGATTTCTATTTATTTCTTAATTAAAATATAATGTAAAATTGAGTAATAATGTTTAGTTTGATGATTAGAAAGTTGAATTCAATTTTGGGAGATTTTTTTTTTCTTATGTGTTTGTAAACACTGCATATGTGCTCCTAAAATCTCTTGTATTATATGTATTTGCAAGAATGTCTTGCTAAAAATAGGGTTGAGATAGAACATTTCATTCCTGTTCAGTATTTTTCTTACTGCAAACCCAAGGAAAAATGCCTACCAGTCTTAAATGTCTTGGCTTCCTCATAAATAGATTGATGCTATAGTAAATATAGCACCAAACCTAGAGGAAAAATTTCAAGTTTGCTGGGTTGAAGTGGATTTGGTTGAGATGTGTAGCTTTTGAATTATGACAAAAAAATAGAAAGTGTTATGAACTTAAAGTTGTGTGACCCCAAAAATCACAGGATGAAGCCCTAACCTCCTATGTGATGGTGTTTGTAGATGGGGCGTTTGGGACATAATTAGGTTTAGATGAGGTCCTGAGGGTGCAATCCTCATGATGGGATTAGTGAAGTAGAAGTCGCAACTCCCTCCCTCCCTCCCTCCCTCCCTCCCTCCTTCCCTCCCTCCCTCCCTCCCTCCCTCCCTCCTTCCCTCCCTCCCTCCCTCCCCTCCTCCCTCCCTCCCTCCCTCCCTCCTTCCCTCCCTCCCTCCCTCCCTCCCTCCTTCCCTCCCTCCCTCCCTCCCTCCCTCCCTCCTTCCCTCCCCTCCCTCCCTCCCTCCCTCCCTCCCTCCCTCCCTCCCTCCTTCCCTCCCTCCCTCCCTCCCTCCTCCCTCCCTCTCTCTCTCTCCCTCCCTCTCTCTCCCTCTCCCTCTCCCTCTCCCTCTCCCTCTCTCTCTCTCTCTCTCATCTCTCTCTCTCTCCTCTCTCTCTCTCTATCTCTATATATATATATATATATATATATATATATATATAAATATGGGCATCTGCAAACCAGGAAGGGGGCTCTTATCAGGAACCCTACCATGCTGGCACCCTAATCTTGAACTTTAAGCCTCCAGAACTGTGAAAAATAAATTCCTGTTGTTTAGACCACCCCCAGTCCAATGGCATTTTGTTATAGTCACCTAAGCTAAAATAGGAATTGGTACCACACATGGGTTGTTGCTGTAACAAATACCTAAAAATGTGGAAGTGGCTTTGAAACTGGGTAATGGGTAGAGGCTGGAAGTGTATTGAGGTGCAAGTGAGAAAAAGCCGAGATTGTCATTAAGGGATTGTTAGAGGTGAGTCTACGGAAGACTCAGAAAGAAAAGAGGAAAGCTGTAGAGAAAGCTTCCATCTTCTTAGACAATATGTAAATAATCATGAACAGAATGTTGGTAGAAATACGCAAAGTAAAGGCAACAATTCTGGTGAGGTTTCAGATGTTATTAAAAACCTGGAGGAAAGGTGACACTTTCTGTAAGGTGGCAAAAAACTTGGCTGAATTACGTTTTAGTTTTTGTAAAAGGGTAAAACTCGGGAGTGTAGTGATGAAATTGGATTATTAGCTGAGGAGATTTCTAAGCAAAATGTTGATAAAGCAGCTTGGTATCTCCTGAGTGCTTACAGTAAAATGTGACAGGAGAGATTATAAATTGAAGATAGAACTATTAAGCCAAAAAGAGCTGACATATTCATATTGCAAAAAAGTGGGAAAACGTGTTTTGAAGAGACACTAAGTGTATGACTGAGAAATCAGTTGATAACGAGGCCATTGATGTGACTCATGAACTTAATCAGCCGTTTTAACAGAGGATAAGAATAAAGGTAGGATTGAACCAACAAAGACAATGCCATTTCTAACTAAAAGGGACAGATGAAGACCAACAGAATAAATGAAGGCTGTTAGATTTCTTGGATGCTACAAGACAGCACATAGAGCGGTTCTGCTGTGGACAGGTGATTTTCCTCAAGAGAAAGGGAAGAATGATGCCAAATGCAATTCAAAGATCATTAGGGATGCCACTAACGTGTCTTAAGATCGAATGGGGCTATGCTAGGCTTTGGGCTTGCTTGGGAACCATAGCACCTCTTTCTTTCCTATCTCTCCATTTTGTAATGAGAATGTCTATTCTATGCCTGTCCTACCACTGTATTTTGGAAATACATACCTTTTCTTTTTACAGGTTTGCAGTGGAGAGGAATTTTGCCTCAAGATGAAATGCACTTTGAGGCTCAGCCATATCCAATTTAGATAGTATTTAGATAAGATTTTGGACTTTAGATTTTTAGAGTGAATGGTGGAATGAGTTAAAATCTGGGGGCTGTTGAGATGGAATATATGTACTTTATATGTGACAAGGACATGACTTTTGGAGGGTGATTGATGGAATGCTATGGACCGAATGGTGTCCCTCATAATCCATGTGTTGAAGTCCTAGTCCCCACTGTGATGGTATTTGAAGATGGGGGATTTGGGAAGCATTAGGGTAAGATGAGATCATGAGTGTGGGGCCTTCAGGGTGGGATTAGTGTCCTTATGAGAAGAAGCCAGAAAGTGACTCTCTCTCTCTCTCCCTCTCCCTCTCCCTCTCCCTCTCCCTCTCCCTCTCCCTCTCCCTCTCCCTCTCCCTCTCCCTCTCCCTCTCCCTCTCCCTCTCCCTCTCCCTCTCCCTCTCCCTCTCCCTCTCCCTCTCCCTCTCCCTCTCTCTCTCTCTCTCTCTCTCTCTCTCTATTTCTCTCAAAGATAGCAAGTAGCAGCCTTCTGTAAGCCAACAAGAGGGCTCTCAACAGAGCCTGGCCATGCTGGCATCCCGATCTCGGACTTCCAGCCTCCAGAACTGAGAAGTAAATGTCTATTCTGTAAGCCAGCCAGCATATGGCATTGCATTAGAGTGGCCTGAGCAAACTAACACAGAGGGACTTCCTCATGCTCCAGATGAAATTTTGTATTATCAGGAAGGATTGATAACTGTGACGTGCTTTCCTTTTCCTTCTTTGCTGTGATTTAAAATACATGTCTGATGCTTGTTGTGCCTGTTTCTCTCTCCATTTATGAAGAGAAAGCTATTCCTGTGCCTCCAAGTGAGACCAAACACTGTGAGGAGGTGTTGTGAGGTGCTAGGTACTGTAGTCACAATCTTCAATCCACTGTAAGTTCTTCGATCCCATTGACAGCCGATAATGACTGCGTGACTTGATGTATTAAGCTTTTGTTACTTCCCTCCTTACCCTAAACTCTGTTTCCTAAGTTCAGTGTGGATTTCATGAGGCCTATTGCTATATCTGGTTTCTTTCAAAATGTTTTATGAATTTCTCTTCAGTACTTATGACCTCTCTTTTTCTGTCACTACTTGAGTTTTTGTGTCCTGGAGATGCTCTTATTTGTGGATACTTTATCAAATACATTTATTGAGAAAAGTGGAAGCATTTGGGAAGAGAGCATGGTGCCCTCTTCTAGAACAGTGCAATTTTATAAACAGGGAGATGAGAAACAGATGGGGTGTTTGTAGCCTATGTTTTCCCCTATGAGCAACTACATTTAGTTGGATAGAAGGTTTCATGTTGAACTTATGTTTCTTAACATATGTTTGTTATAGCCCAGAGCATAACGAACTAATGAAAAATGACATATGACCTTATTTCCCATTTTGTCATTCTTTCTTGCTTCCAAACATGTTTTATGCATTACAGAGGGTGCTGTGATAAGGTAAGAAGGAAATACCTTTCTTGTTCCACAGCAAAAAATTTATCAAAACTTTTTTGTTTTCAACTAATCATATCTCTATATTTTTAAACAAAAGAAAAAAATGAATCAAACCCCAAACTCAACCATACTGTCATAAGTTTGCAATTTAAAAATATTTATGTGATCATAGTTATTCTTGACAGAAAAATGAGATGCTTATTAATAATAATATCAGCTGTTTGTATAATTTTACATTATAACAATGTATGTGTCTAATAGGTACACTATACATTTTATATCCTATCAAGCAATCCTGTAGGGCACTCTAGAGTAAGACTCAAGGAATGATCCATCCATAAAAGTTCACCTTAATCTAAAGTATTTGTAGAGATAATTAGAATACTGGAGCTGTTCATTAACATTTCAAATCTCATTTAAATGTAAATGGTAATAGTCACTCTTTCTGCAACACTAGGTAGTTAGCGTCTTTCATGAGTAATAAGTAATTTGTTCCCCATTAGCTACAAGAAAGAAGAAAGAGATAAATCAAAATCTGATAAGTCACAGTTAAAATGGTAACCTGTGTAGAAAGAAGAGTATACAAAACATTGTTTTCGCTATTATTTAATTATTAAAAATACAGTCAGTTCACATTTCAAAAGCTTTTGTATTCATTGGTCTCTGTTGTGGTATCTGTAATAAATGTATTTAACTATGAAAATATTTTTGTAAGATGATATGAAAAACTAGACCTAATTTTGCAATATCTTTTTTACAGCAACTCACATTTTGAAGATCTAGAATGTAAGCCTTTGCTTAGAAACAGATTTTAAGAAAAGAAAAAAAATCATTAAAAATGCAAGTAATATATACCACATACAAACCACATAAAAAATGTCCTCATAATGATGTCATACAATTATAGAAATAGATTTTAGGAATTCATATACATAAGAAACTTGTTATTGTCCAGTGAACTGACCTCTTTGTTCATGAGCTTTATCTCATTCCTGCTTATTCATTTCTCTCAAGTAACTAGTAATTGTTCTGTTTTACAATGCTATTTTAAAAATATTTTCTTAATCAATTAAAACAATATTCCTGCAGCCCTTCCTAAAGTTATCTTCTATGTATGTATATATGTATGCTATAATGTGTGTGGAAAAAAGTATATATTTAATGTGGTATGAAACTAATAATAAAAATCACTATTTTGTTATTAATAATACACTTTTTAAATAAAAATACTGTCATTGTTTCCAATATTTAATTCTATTTTTTCCCCAATATTTAATTCTTGATCAGTGATCACTACCCCATCTACTGAGTTTTTGGAGAAGGCATCATAGTATCATGGTGAAGACTATGAACTCAAGAGTTAGATGGTGCTCAAATCTTAGCTAAGTGGCTTTGTTCAGGTTACTTATCCTCTTAGTACTTTAATTCTCTCATCAAGAAAATGGGAATACTGATCTATCTGCCTTATGAAGTTGTTGCAATGATTAATATGTGTAAGTTACTTAGAACATGTTAAGTGTGTAGTATGTGTTATCTCATGTTTTAATAACTTTTAATATTTAAAATATGTAAACTTGTGTGTGTGTAAATAGTCGCTCTGGTTTCCTTTCATGGGTAGATAGTCACCACGTGAGTTTTCAGGATTATTTATTGCTTCAGTCAGAGGTCTAGATGTTAGGGTGGACTGGTTATCAACTTTGTTCATATCACCTTCATGCTGTGATCCTCCCCAGTCTTGACTCACCATTCAAAAACAAGGGTTCCAAAAACAAATGTTGGTCAAAGGATACAACTTTGGAGTGAGAAGATGAATAACTTCTAGAGATCTAATGCACAACGTTGGGATTATAGTCCGTACTGCATTAATATAACTCAAAGTTGTTACAAGACTAGATCTTAAATATTCTCACCACAAAAAGAAATGATAATTGTGAAACATGATAGAAGTGTTAGCTCACACTATGGTGATAATCATATTGCAATATATAAATGTATCAAATCAACACGTTGCACACCTTAAACTTATGCAATGTTATATGTCAATTATATCTCAATTTAAAAAAGTGGAATGGGGTGGGGACATATTTTTCACTATCAAATTGGGAAAAAAATTATCAATAATATGCAGTGTTGTTGAAGACATGGGAAAATAAGCACTCTCTGCCACTACCTGTGGGTGTAATTTGTTGTAATTCTTCTGGAGGGCAATTTAGTAACATGTATCCAAAGTCTTTAAAACATGTACACACTTTCTGAATAATTTTGTTCCCAATCATTTGAAATTAGATTCCGCTTCTGAAATTTTCTTCATAAATTTGTTTCTAATAGGGAGAAATTGGGAACAACCTACCTTTTTTCAAAATCTCAATAGTAGGCATTTGGCTAGATAAATTATGGTTTCTTCAGGCTCCAAAATATTAGGGAGCTCTTAAAATTGTTTCTGTTAATGCTTATGGACAAGAGAGAAGATTCAACAATGTATGAAAATGAGAAAACAAGCCATGGAGCCATATGTTGTGTATAACCTCATTGTTAATAGATACTGATTGAGAGTGTACAAGAACTGCAAAACAGCACCACTAGGGGTTCCTCTTGGTGATGGGTGGTGAGGGTGTCTGTGGGTGGAGAGATCAGCTTCCATGTGGTCTCTGATGCTGCCCAGCCAGATGGTGTCAGCATCCCCTTCTAATGTAATATTCTTATTCCAGAGGTTGGAGAATCCAAAGAAAAAACACTGTATTTCCCAAATTCCATTGTAGCTCAGTAACCTCAGCAATTTTCCAATTTTAAAAATACTGCTATGGACTGAATTGTGTCCCCTGCCTCCCAATTCATATATTCCCTAACCCCCCATGCTATGGTATTTGGAGGTGGGGCCTTTGGGAGGTAATTAGGTTTAGATGAAGTCTTGAGGGTGGGGCCCTCCTTATGAGATTAGTACCCTTATAAAAATAGATACCAGAGACCTTGCTCTTGAGCCCTCTCTCAGATAGGACACAGCAAGAACGTGGCCTTCTCCAAGCCAGGAAGAGAGTTCTTGCCAAGAACTAAATCATCCAGAACCTTGATATTGAAATTCTGAGACTTCAAAACTGATCAACAAATGTTTGTTGTTTAAGCTAAAACAACAAGAACAAAACAAAACAAAACAAGCAAAACAGAGGTTCCTCCTGATTAGTGCTCTTTGTAGTTAGCATCTAAGTCAGGCTAAGAGTAAAACAGCTATCAAAACACATTATGTGCAAATAATCACATGATCCCCTTACCCAACCAAAGCTCTACACTTAGCATGGTGGATAAATTGGCTGAATATAAAGATAATGACATTGGTATTTTAGCTATATACTGCTTACCCTTCTGAAGGTAAAGTATTATTTAGAGAAGCCATTAGCTGAAATTATGTGACTGTCTTTTTTATTGTTTGTTCTATTTGTTATATTCTATGGGCTATATTTAAAGGATTTCAATTATGCTAATGCTTTTATGGCATGCCTATATTTCTTCTTATAAAGTGCTTTAATTAAAAAAGTCTAACTTTTATAAACATGAATATATGCATGGATGAACTTTATCATATCATTATTGAAAGAGTATTTTTTTATATTTGTATTTTCATATTTTCCCACTTAATCTAACAACATCATAGGCTAATGATAGGTAGGTAATAAATATGTATTTATCTTTTTGACATAGCTTGTTATTTATTTTAATTCCTACTCCAATTTACTAGAGACATTTTCATTTGGAAAAATTTGCAAGTGATGGATTTTTTTTTTTTTTACATTTCATGATCACTATTACATTAGATTTTGTTTATGTTTGTTCTTGTTCCCTAATCTACTTAAAAAATAGTATTAGTGTGACTTGATATTATGAACATCAATCTTCTTGCAAAACTGCTCTACAAAATATATAAATGGACATAAAGATGGAGCACTCAGATTATACTTGGTTATTGGAATTAATTATTCTGAACTTTCTGACTGATGCTATGAAGCTGCACAAGGAAGAGTGTACCTTGGTATGTGCTCTCAGAAGGGCTATATGATAAGCACAGTAAAAAAGGTAAGTACTGTATTGAGGGTGCATCTTCTATAAGTTGAAACTTTTTCCATCTTCTTCAGTTTGTCTCTTGAAATCAGTTGTTCTCCATGTTGTTGAGTAGAATGAAAGCTGCACTTGAAATGTAAGGCTCTGTTACATGCTATGTAAACTTTCTAGTCAAGTGTCTTTTGGATAGTTTTGTGAATTCTGAACAAAGAACCAACTGATATTGACTTAGTAACTATAAAGCACAGTGGTGAGATTGATACAAAGACACCCCCCAATAACTATGAAAATAAAACAAAACAAAAAGATTTGTTTGGTGTTATAATATGATGAGGAAAGAGATACTTATAATGTTTTTTTATGCTGGGATGATTGCCAACTCATCCAAGTTTTAAGCTAATGAAAAATTTGTATCACGTGACAGACAGTGTCAATGAAATTTAGATTTTTTTCATAAGATCCTTTTGTAAATGGCTAAATAAGTAGAAAGAGAAAGCCAAAGTGACAGGGAAATGACAAATGATACTATCCTACTGCTGCTATAGAAAGTATTGGTGAAAATGAAACCAATAACCAGGTAGGAGGGAGGCCCTAATCATATTACTTTAAGATTAGTATTGGAAATAAGAACTGGTTCACATTGTCATCCCAATGCTTTTATGAGACTTGAAAAATATAATAATCATAGTGTTATCCCATGAGACATCCAGAAATAAAATTTACAGCTCTCTAGGCTCAGTGTAAGAATAAAGAATTATTGACTGAAACTAAGGACTACAGTGTCAAATAATTAGGACATAGACAAAAAAATAGCAGAAGTTGCCTGAAGAATCTTTACTGTTTTGTATGCTCATATTAAATGATTAGTGTCTAATAACCTCATAGGAGGTATACCATTACCAAGGGCTTATTTGAGAAGTACCGAATGATCAGCAATTAGATGTGGTATTTAATAGTCATTAAATATTAGTTATACATTTTCACATAACAAATTACTGTAAACTTTGTGCTTAAAACAAAACATGTTTATTATCTTACACTTCCTGGAGGTTGAGACTATGGTAATGGCTTAACTGGACCTAGTGTAGGATGTTTCAAAAGGCTGCAATCAAGATGTCAGGGATGGAGGCCCATTGGAAAGCTTAACTTGGGAAGGATCTGCTTCCAAGCTTTGCTGGATGTTAGCAGAATTAAGTCACAAAGGGTGGTGGGACAGAACCCATCAGTTCCTTGTTGTTAGCTGGTGGCCACTCTCAATTATTTTGACACATGAGCCTCTCCAACACATCAGGATTCATCAAAGTGTATATAGGTAGAGAAGGCAATCAAGAGAGTCTGATAGCAAGACAATAGTCACAATTTTCTATAACTCAATCACAGTAGTGATAGTCCATCATCTCTGCCGTATTCTGTTGGTTGGAATTAAGTACCTAGGCCAAGGCCACACTCCAGGGGAACGCATTAAAAAGAGCATGAAGGCTACAGGGATCACCAGGAACTATCTTAGAGGAGGCTGATTCTGAGAAATCACAAAAATAAGGTAGTTTTCCCTTCTTCAAGTGAGTGAAAGGCACAGTTCGAGAGGTCAATACAGAGAAGAGGAACTGTATCCTTCCCTCTACCATTACAGCCTGCTAACCTGGGTTAAAATGCTGTAAACATCAGCTTTGCTGGATTTGTCATATGAGGTCAGGCAATTAAGTTTGCGAACTCATCCTAGAAAAAGTACTACATACCTCATTGCTGAATATCACTATGGTCATCTTTGACGTACTCCCCTTAGGAAGCTATGCACTGACACCAGTGCCTAGTCCACCCTTCAAAGCAATTTTGGAACTCATTTTCTGAAATGGCCACCAGAGCTGTCATTGTATTACCCTTGATGTTCGGAATGTCATCAAAATATCTTCCTTTGAATATTTCCTTTATCTTTGGGTAAAGAAATAAGGCATTGGGGATCAGATCAGGTGAGTAGTGAGGGTGTTCCAATACAGTTATTTGTTTGCTGGCTACAAACTCCCTCACAGACAGTGCCATGTGAGCTGGTGCATTGTTGTGATGCAAGAGCCATGAATTATTGGCGAAAAGTTCAGGTTTTCTAACTTTTTCATATAGCCCTTTCAGCACTTCCTACACTATTAACAAGAGTAAACTTTGTTAATTCTTTGTCCAGTTGGTACAAATTCATAATGAATAATCCATTGATATCAAAAAGGGTTAGCAACATCGGTGCAACAAGTTTGCGAACTTAATTGTCAGACCTCATATGCCCTCCTGTTCCATTTGTGTGTGGCAAATACCAGGATTTCCTTCCTTTTTAAGGCTGAATAATATTCCATGATACATAATCACCACCTTTAAAAAATGTATTCATCTGATGACAGACATTTAGGTTGTTTCTATGTCTTTACTATTGTGAATAATGCTGCAATGAACATGGGAGTACAGCTATATCTTCAGGATCCTAATATCAGTTCTTTTGGATATTTATCCAGAATTGGGATTGCTGGATCATATGGTCATTCTGTTTTTTAAATTGTTTCATTAATCATCAGGGAAATACAGATCAAAGCCACGATATTACCTAAACATATGTTAGAATGGTTATCATAAAAAAGACAAAAGATAACAAATGTTAGTGAGGATGTAAAGAAAAAAGAAATCTTATACATTGTTGATGGGAATGTAAATTGGTACAGCCATTATGGAAAATGTTGTGCTTTAGTGATATTCGGTGACTAAATTATTGTGTGTCTTTGCACATGTCACTTAAGCTACCTGAGCCTCAGTTTTCACACTTAAAGAATGCAGGTGATGGACTGAGTTGTCTTTATTGTCATTTTAACATATTCTGTGCCTATATAAACAGTCCATATATAAAACTTGACATGTTGATTGAAATAATAGCTTTTATTTACTTCTTATTCTTAGCTATATTTTAAAAATCCCCTTAGACTTCAAGTATATACCTGCATAAACATTACAATGACCAACAGTGTTTTACAGAAAAAAATTGCACTACCATTTTAACTGGATAATTTAAACTGAAATAAATGTTTATGTATGAAGAGAGGCTCGCCAGTTTGTATTTCTTTTAAAAATCCACTCTTACTTTTAAAAAATCTAGTGTGTATCCATAGGAGGATATAATTCTCTCTTCTACCATCTGTTAGGGAGTAGACTGTGAGTATAATACTGGCTATTACTGGAGACAACAGTGTGCAATCATACGTGTGAGTTTATAATGTGTAATAGTCATTAAAGTATACTGATTCTTTAGTTTTTTCATTCTCAGAAGTTATCACAAAAATGTTGGTTTTGCCATTGGATACAAATTTTCACACCTCCACTCACTTTAATATTATTTCCTTTTGGAAATACTCAAAAAAAAAAAAAAGAACATGATCCCACAAAGGGCCTTTACATATCAATACAATAAATAACTGAGCTATATTCATAAGATTTCTGTTGCAAATTTGACATGGTTATATTACTATATATTTAGAGTGTTAAGGAATAACAATTTTGTAGTTACTATTCAATATGCATGAAGGCATAATGGAAGCATACTATGTGGCCAAGGGGAAAAAAGGTTTATACAGGACATTTGCCCATGAAATACTCTATCAGTATCAACTGACACTTTTCATATAAGGGAACTTTTTGTTCATTTTATTGAATAAACTCAGTGGTTAAAGATACTGATGCTCTGGTGAAAGACTGTTTTCATAAGCAAGTCTTTCTAAATCAGTGGTTCTTGTTGTGCTCTACAAACCAGTAGGCTGCTTCTTGGATTCTGTATCCATCAAAAGTCCACATTCATTCCAAGTTTTAACATAATATAGTCACTTCAGTGAACTTGGTTCTCACTACTTGCCAGGAGTTTTAGTCTAAACTTTCCCCAAATTTCATAAGCAGTTAAATTCATTGATTTTGAACTTGCTCTCATCATCGTTGTCTTTGAATTTTAAAGGAACCCTCTATCCTTCAGAAACATCACACAAAAAAGTGACTGATTCCACTATGCCTTTGTTTTCCCATCTTGGTGGTTATGTTGGGTTCAGGTTTTGTACTTTCTAAACTAAAGCTTCCATAATATGATGCTATTTCTTTTTCTATTCATGTGTCGTTGACAGTTATAGTTAAACATCTGCTTCTTGCTTGGCAATGTGCCATTGGTTGCCAAGTTTCTTTCCCAAAAAATGATGCTTTTTTTCTTTGCTTGATTCTCTTGTACGTCAATAGTGTTTTGGTAGCCAATGCTGTCTGTCAATATGAAGTAACGGTTTTATATGCACAGTGGAAGTAATTGATGCAAACGGAAGCAAATTGTAAGATTTTTTTTGAGGTGATTTGAGATGTTAGTTGACCCTATGTGGGTATATTAATATGGAACTAATTATTTTTATAAAATCTTTATTAACATCATACTTTATTCTTAATATCTGAATCAGTCAAATGAGCCAATAAAATATGTTAATTTTAGAAGCG
Source organism: Hipposideros larvatus (assembly GCA_031876335.1). Classification (NCBI taxonomy): domain Eukaryota; kingdom Metazoa; phylum Chordata; class Mammalia; order Chiroptera; family Hipposideridae; genus Hipposideros; species Hipposideros larvatus. The sequence continues at coordinate 18,521,864 of CM063091.1, forward strand.
TTTAACAAATGGCCTAATTATGATTGTGTGAACAGGGTAGTTTCCTGGAACTATAAGCAGTGGGGAACTTTAACCACCAGAGACCTCACGGGGCAAGAGGGAGAAGGAGAACAAATGTTACTAGAATATGAAGACAGAACTGCACAGAGGAAGATACCTTATATAAGCTGTGACTTTTGAAAAGAGGATGCCACCAGAATGCTCTAAACCCTCACAGATGGACGGAGCTGAGGCGGTAAACATCCCAGCCTCGTTCACCTTCTTCCCTTAATTGCCCTGCTGGTCCGCCTCTTCGGTCATCAGTCACCAGCAAACAGAGAGCAAGGGAGCCTTTGGATTTCGCCAAGATATGTCAGTCTTCGGGAAGAAAAGTGACGGTAGATTAATGGAAAATATCATGCACAACATGCCTCTCATGCCCCACAACATCCACTATTGCCCTTTTTGCGGTTGAAAAATTGTGTAACAGAGGACACAAAAAGACCTGTCAGCTACCAAATCATCCTGATATAATTCATTCAGTGTCATGTCCATTTGAAACCTAAAATGTTAGCTACCATCGTGCTCTTTATATAAATCAATAGGGAGATAAAGGGCATTATAGGTAACATCATAGACAGCTTCTGTTTCCTTTCTTCATCTGCTCAGGAGCTGAAACTGGTAATCATCTCCATTTTCTTCTACCAGCATTTCCATATCCCCTTTGCCTTCTACCAGCAACTTACCTTCCAGGACTCTTTATGTGGTGAAGTTATTCGAACTAATCTTATAGGTGTTGAGACCCTGATGATCTGATTTTTACTGCCTGAGTTATCCACTGAACAGGATCATTGGGCAAGGAATTACGAGAGGGCACTCTAGTGAATCCTCTAGAGTTCAGACACCATGCTCCATCCCTGCAATGTCTAACAGCAATTCACTTTATCTCTGGTCAATAGGATTCCTTGGCCAGTGTCACCCATGTCTGCTTGTGTAGGAGGAAACCAACAGCCACAGGACAGTGTCAACTTCAGATTCAGTGGAACAATACTGTGTTCTCTATTGGAAACATTTGTTTAGGCCACTCATGCTTTTAAACCAACTATACTTAAAGTCTTGGTGCAGGAACAAAAACTATTTTCAAAGCTTTTGTTGTCGTCGTTTTGATAATCGTTATTGGAACACTGCTAGTTACATTTTTGTTTTGTTTTGTTTCTTTCCTGTGCTAAAGATGACACCATATGCTGGGCTTCTGGTTTCAGACATGTCTGAAACCATTCTCTGAGATAACTGTTCAAGTGTTTACCATCCTGTTTCCCAGTTGGCATGGTAGCTGACTTTTTCACAAGCCATTTTAGTGTCTTATCAAATGAGCTGATTTCAGGATCAATGATTACTTTAGGCGTGAATCCAAAATAGGTTATCTGGATGGAAGAGATCTTGTGTGGGATAAAACTGGGGTGAATCAAATATCCTGCATGGCCGTGAATGTTCACACTGGCCAAAGTGCTGCAGCCAGAGAGTGTAAATCTGTTCTCGGAATATGCGTCAATTTCAATGTTGAGAAAGCACCAACCCTCCACGATAAAGAGTGTCCAATGTAATTATTCTGCCACTAGAGATCTATCTGATTGCTTCACGCCCTACAACACCCATGGAATGGGCCACCTCTGGAGTTACATGCCAGCCTCTGCAGTGGCGGGCACTTAGCAGTCATGAAAGATCATATCATTGAAGCCAGCATTGACCTTGACCCTGCAAATCGTGGCTAATCGATCCACAATCTCAATGAGCATGGGAAGGAATGATGGACATTGACAAGGTGGGCTTTAACATTTGTGTTATTATTCAGGTCCTCTTCCACACATATATATGTTCTGGTGGCATTACAGAAAGAACTTCCTCACACTCGGTTGCTAGCTTTTCAATTTTGTTTTTTCAGGTCCATCAACAGCAAGCCAAAATATTGGCCTCTGCCCATGAATTACTACATATCTATAAGCAGCATACCATGCTGATTAACCAGAAAATCAGGCTCTGTTTATTTTTCCTTCCTTTCAATGTTCATAGGTAACATTCCACGAGGCCATAGAATGAGTTTACGGCATGATGACAGAACAGTAGGTGTTATGGGCTCAATTGCATCCCCTCACATTCATTTATTGAAACTCTAACCCCTAGTCCTCTGAATGTGACTGTATTTTGAAATAGGGCCTTTAAAGAGGTGATTAAGTTCAACTGGGGCCTTTAGAAAAAGACACTAATCTCATGGATTTTCTCCTAAGAAGAGGAAATTTGGGAACAAGGAAATACCAGGGATGTATGCACACAAGGAAAAACCATGTGAGGACACAGTGACAAGATGGTCATCTGGAGGAAGCCCCAGAAAAAAAACAAGCATACTGATGCATTGATCTTGCACTTCTAGCTTCCAGAACTATGAGAAAATAGATTTGTTTAAACCACTCAGTTTTTGGTATTTTGTTACAGTAGCCCTAGCCGACTAATACAAGTAAAAATAGGTATTACAGGAATCTGAACCTGCTCAAACCATCTGAAGCTTTTCATTCTGGTCACCTATTTAATATTTCCTTTCGGAATTGAATGTTTCAGTGCACATCCTATTTTATGGGTCAACGAAACAATTAACCCTCAGTTCAAAATAGGTTGCTCAGGTCAAATATTAATTTGGTGCAACTATAGTTATGGTTAGGTGATCAACCTCAATTAAAAGGCAGGATCAAGCCAAACACTTTTTTTCAAAGCGAACAAAGTGACAGGCTCCCACATTTCACAATGTGCACTTTCGTTACCTGATTCATGTTTTAATGCTGTGTTTGTGAGTTTCATTCACGTTGTGTACACCAATAGTTTGTTCATCTGTATTCTATAAAACAGTCAATTATATTTAATAACCATTATTTAATACTAGATAAGCATATGTTGTTTTTAGTTTTAGGCTACTCTAAAAAACTGTTATTATGAAAGTTCTCCCATATGTCTTCTGGCTCATTTGTGCATGCATTCACATTGGGTACATACCTAGAAGTGGAATTGCTGAGTCATAGAATGCAATAATTTTCAACTCTAGCAGATAAGCTGAACAGTCCCATAGCAAATACAACAATGTAAAAATCCTACCAGCACACTGACGTTGTGAGATTGTTCTAATGGTTTCCTTACTCCAGCTCCCCTCAACACTTATAATTGTCAATCTTAATTTTAGACATTCTGTGAGTTCATGTTAGTATCCTCTCATGGTTTTAATTTGAATTGCCCTAGTTATCAATGAAGTTGGACATCTTTTTTTATAATTATTTGAACACACAGATAACTTGTGAGATGCCTGTTCACTTCTCTTGCCAATCTTATGTGGAACTAACTTTAATTTTTTTAATAGTTATGGTTATGTGAGTCACAAATATCTGCTTTACTCTGCAATCTCTCTTTTTATTTTTCTTAATTTAATGTATCTACATTTATTAATCAGAGAATAATAATTTTATTGAGACATACAGATGTAAATAACAGAAAAGCCAAGTAATTTGAAGTGAATATGACTGAGTTAGAGCACACACAGTTGGAGATAAATGGACAAGGGGGCTCAAGAGCTACTAAGATATTTAAAATTAATATATCATAATATTTTCTTATGGAAGGAAGGAAGGAAGGAATGAAGGAAAGAAAGGAAAAAAGGGAAAAAATAAAGGAGAAAAGAAAGAGGAAAGGGGAGGGAAAAAATGGAAAGGAAAGGAGGAAGGACCGAGGCATAGTTCCTCCATAATGGCTTTAAAATCCCCCCAGTTACTCAAGCCCAAACCCTACGAGGTCAGCACTCCTTCCTTTATCTTTCACTTGTAATTGTATGCAATTGCTCTACCTCCATATTTAATTCACATGCAATGGCTCTACCTCCAAAACATCAGAAAGGACCAATGTGGCTGAGCATAGTTAGAACAGAATGATATTATAAGAGTTTACAGAAATTGATTTGGTCCAGCCTTATTGGCTCTCATTTGTCATGATACAAAGTTTAGAATGCATTCTAATTGGGGGAAAAAATGATGGTATATAAGTGCACCTTAGATTTTGCAGACAGGAAACGTATCAGTTCAAATGTCACTTTCTCAGGCCATTCATGCCCTGAAAAACTAAAGTACAACATATTTATCCCTCCACATCAAACCAGCTACCATTTTATATAATTCTGATTTCATTGTCTACACAGAACTCAGAATGACATGGCATGATTTTGTTTGACTTCGTGTGTATTTGTCTATTTCCATGAAGCTCCATAAGCACAGAGATTGTCGTGTTTTTTTACACTTGCATTTCCAATACCCAGAGTCACTGACATAAAGTGGGAACTCAATACAAAATTGTTGTATTTGTACGTGAACTGTCTAATGCAATTATCTGTCTAGAATTAGAGAAAAAGGAGAGAAGTTAAATTATGACATTTATTTCTCTTAATTTTCACTGCAAAATTACAAGTTTGTAATTTTCATTACAAAATTAAAAGTTGAGGCATTTTATTACTTTTTGTCTCTACTAAACTACATATGTTTTGGCTGCTTGGCAAGCAGGAATAAATGGGTACAAAGAAACTTCCAGTAATTCCAGCTGTGCTGAAGATTAATTGAAACTATATAGGATAATATCCAAAGTTAAAAACATAAGGTAACATCTTATCTATATTTTCTAAAAATATCATAACAAAACCTTTTTGAGGCTGATTATATAATGTAAAGTTTTAAATCAAATAAATGTAGTAACATTACTAATGGCTGGACATAAAGCATATGGCTGCATTCATAGTTATTGTATTATCTAAGCAATCTGTAAAGCACTAGTTTCATGAGAGTGAACTATTACTTTAATTTTGGTCAACATCTGTGATTTTTTTGCACTAGAGAATAACCTGGCAATAAGAATAGCAACGGCGCATACCAGAGATGCTGAATTGATCTTTCTTTCTTTCTCTCTTTCTTTCTCTTTCTTTCTTTCTTTCTTTCTTTCTTTCTTTCTTTCTTTCTTTCTTTCTTTCTTTCTTTCTTTCTTTCTTTCTTTCTTTCTTTCTTTCTTTCTTTCTTTCTTCCTTTTCTTTCTTTCTTTCTTTCTTTCGTTTCTTTCCTTTCCTTTCCTTCCTTTCCTCCCTCCCTCCCTCTCTCCCTCCCTTCCTTCCTTCCTTCTTTCTGTTTTAATTTTCTCACACCGCATATATAACAGAAAGCAAGATGATTTCACTTTTATTAATGCTACAGACTGACAATGGAACGTCCCTGACTCTCATCTTTAGTTATGTTATTTCCAAGTACCCAATTATCTTTTACTGTATGTGGAGTTGAAAGGTACTACTTTTATTTAGAAGGTGGAGAGTAAGACATGTTAATAGTGAATAACGGAATCGTCTAAAGAGTGTTCATACTCTCCTTTCCAGTATTAAAGTGCTTATAAAGCTATGTGTTCCAAGAATAGATATGCACACCTCAGAATAATAAGGTTGTTATTTTATGGAGACAGATATAGACAAATACAAGTCATAGACAATTGGAAGTGACCTCATAAACTCATATAGTAATTCATCATAATTTTTTTAATTACCTACAATGATGGACTTCCGTGTAAATTCTTTTTCATATTCAGTTAGATCATCATTACTCATTAGCTTTCCATGCTTTACTACCTATTACACAATTGGAAAAGTACTTCTTAACCTGAGTCTCTGTAAAATTCCATTCAGACTTTATGACAGCACTTATACCAACTTATACAAAATATTAAATAGTTTATATGCTCTTCTTTATGGTTATGCTATAAAGGCTTTCATGATAGGAATTATATATTCATATTCAAGAAAGTAGACTTCAGTCTTTTAGAAAAAGACATAAACAACCTGGGCCAAATGGCTTTGAGTTGAGCTTTGAAAATATGAGCTGCATGGCCTTGAAAAAATTAGGCATCTTCTTTCTTCTGTTTCCCATTTGTAAAAGAGGTATTAGTAACCCTAAATTGCTGGATTCTGGTAATGATTAAGTTAGTTAATATTCTACCTCTTATTTATATCCCAAATTCTCCATAGAGCATTTGATATTTAGTTAGATTAAATGTTTTTGTAACTTTATTACTGCAATCCCATGGCAAATTTCAACTTTATAAAACTCCTTGCTTGGAACAAGTAGACGCTTAGTAATTGTTTATTCATTTAATGAAGGCATCAACAAATGAATAGTGAAAGATTGGATACCCTCTTTATCACAAAAAACTAGATTAAGAAAAATTAATTCATAAGGCAATTTTCTAAATTAAGAAGGAAACTAATTATCAATGAACCCTATACATGGTTCACAACACTTTTTATATAAAATTTCATTTGGTCAGTAAAGGCATCTCTTGGATGTTTCAACTATATCTGCTGAGCAGTGGTCCAACTCTCAGCTTATCATCTGCCTAGTTAGATCAATTTCTCTATTTTTTGAGTTTTTAAATTCTTTTTCCTAAAGCCTTTACATAGACATGAGCTGATTCTCTGAGCGCCGTTACCCTGTTGGGGCTGGGGTTGATTGTTGGTGGTGGAGTTGGATGTGGGATTGTGATGAGCTATGGTGGGTCTTTTTTAGGGCTGATGGTGTTTTTGATTTATCTAGGTGGGATATTAGTAGTATTTTGGTTATACCACTGCTATGGCTACGGAGCAGTACCCTGAGGTTTGGGTATCTAATAAGGTTGTGTTGGGGTCTTTTATTTTTGGTTTGGTTATGGAGGCTGTGTTTGTACTGTGTGTGCTGAGTGGGGATGGGTTTAAGGTTCTGTTTGAGTTTAGTAATATGGGAGATTGAATAATTTATGATGTTGGGGATTCAGGGTTGTTAGTAAGGAGGCAGTGGGGGTGGCTGCTTTGTATAGTTATGGAGCTTGGTTGGTGGTTGTTACTGGGGTGGTCTTTGTTAATTGGGGTTGTAGTTGTTATGGAGGTTACTCGTGGAAATTAAATATGAGTAGGGTTAGGGTGAGTGTGAGGAGAAAGGAGAGGAAATATAATTTGTTTCCCTGCATTTCATTCCGTTTCTAGTACATAGAATTGGGTATTTGTTTTTGTGCTATCTTTGTCTTGGGCATCTCAACTGCTAAATGATAAATTATATTCTTTATAGCTATAGCATATGTTCTGTGATAAAATACATGGAAACGTTTAATTATTTTGAATCATAAGTCAGTATGTCTAAACATTGTTAAATATACATGCCTTTTCAAAGGAAATGCAAAGGGGAAAATATTTGGACAGACGCTCTAGAGTCCATGTGTAGGTATCTGAATGATGGGGAGAGTAAGGAGCTTAATGAAGCCAAAGTTACTCCATAGTGTGGAGAAATGTATATATTTGGAGGATCCGAATTCCTAAACAGTGATTTACTGAAATAAGACCATAAGGTAATAGGATGGGCTGGTACATGATATACCTTGAGGAAATCACTTGTTGCTAACTCTGACCTTATAGTAACACGGACCAGACCATTTACAAACACATGATAAAAAACAAACTAGCATTCAGTGTTGCTAATGTCTTTTCATTATAAACACTTTAGAGATCTATTCATAAAACTTAGATTAAATGAAGCCTCCATATTAATAAATCATTAAACTATATGTTTAATATGTTCATCGTCCATCTATTTGTAGTATGAATATACTTGTTCTTATCTATTTTCCATTTTTTCAGTAGGTAAAATTCACCATTTCCTTGATATTATTGTCAGAATGTTTAATTCAATTTATCATTTAAACTTTAATTTTGTTACAGGGCTTTGTGTTATTTATAGATACACTTTATCTGCTTGAGCTCAAGAATCATTCAGGCACATAAAGATGAATACAACAGTTTGCTTATATTTTCAAAAATATACCTCTTTTCATGATACGTGCAAATAACTATTATATCATGTTGAATATGGTAAAAAACGTAAAATGCTGTGAGTTCAACTAACAGGTTAATCTTAGCAAATGTTCCCAGGAAAAATATATAATAACATTGATATTTCAATTGGACCCTTCAAAAAAGGGTAGGATTTGGAAGTTGGAGATGCATGTAGGGTGTTTATAGAAAAGGGAGCTGCAGAAACAAGGCAGAAGTGACGTATGTCACAGTCTTGACCAGAGTTACAAAGTGGTTAGGAAAATGTGTCAGACATGTTCATGAAGGGGAAATGGATGGACGCTATGGAATCTCAGAGAGAGGTATGCGCTAGTTCTCTGGTGGTGGCAGTGAGAAGGAAAAAGAGAGGATGACACATTGGAAATGTGGTTGTGATATGAAGCGAAGGATGTGCCTAGGGCTCTGCTGAGGAGTCAGAGGAGATGCTTAGAAACTAGCATTGCCGCTGGGGAAAAATAAGGCAGACAGGATAAAAGACTCTTTAGAAAAAAATTAAGTAGCTGCTCATTTTAAATAACAAAATAACTTTTTTCATAAATCTAGTATCATATAAGTTCATTTTCAAAAACCATGTTTCATAGATATGATAGAGGAGAAGGATTATTGGGGGAGACTATTAACATCTATCTATCTATGTATCTATCATCTATTTTTTAATCTGTTGTGTGTGTGTGTGTGTTCGAAGTGGTGATAATACAGGGTAGAGAGTGTAATGGGGTAAGTAAGGGATGGCGTAGGAGATCCAATTTATGTAGGTCACAAGGGAGACCCTCTCTGATAAAGTAAAATTTGAGCAGAGACCTGAAGGGAGCAAGGGAACAAGACATGACTATCGGGAGGAAAAATCGACAGGATGGAATGAGCAAGAGTTGAGGCCTTGGTATGGGGATGAATGTGCTTGATGAGTTTGATTGGCAACAGTGAGGCCAGAGTGGCTGGGCCAAAAATGAATAAAAGCTTTAAATAAATGAGATCAAAGAGGAAATCTGGAAAGCCTGTCAGAGGTTTTATGGGTATTATTCTACAGAAGACTGAAAACTATGTCCAAAATTTGGCAGGACATTAACATATTAGTTGGTAGCAGAATGACGGTGCTTTTGCTTAGAGAATGACACTAGGGAAGCAAAGAAAGGCAGCTAGGAGAAAGGTCGGAGATAATTGTGGCTGCATAGGTGAGAAATCACAGCACCTTGAACCTGCATCCTTTCCTCTAAGAGACAGTGAGAATAGTGAGAATCAGTATCTAATTTAAGGGTAGAGGAGGGTGGACTTTCTAAGAGGAGCTCTGAGATTTGAAACAACAGTTTTGCGATTTTCTCATGTGAAAAAGATGGATAGGAGTAGGTTTGTAGAGGAAAATCAGAGTGTTGTTTAAAACAAATGTGAGATGACAGACAGATAAATGAAAAGTGAAAACACATTTGGCTATGAGTCCGGAATTCGGGAGAAATTTTAGGGATGTTAACACAAAATAGTAAGTGTGTAATACAAATAAGGGATATTTAAACCTGCAAAGTTTAATGGGATCTTAATGCTGTTTAGCTTTGGGTGAATATTATAACTTTATTTATTTTATTTATTTTGATTTTATTTATTTATTTATTTATTTTATTATTATTATTTTTTTTTACTGTAACTCGTCTCTCCTGTTCTCTTATTCCTCTTTGGGAGTGCCTAGGCTCTTCTGGGTTAAAGTAATATCTCTGACAGCCTAACATCTTCTCATGCTGGTAATAATATATACACAAATATATAATCACATATGCTGGAAAGTTGTTCTTACTCATTTTAAAGGGATTTTATTATTTAAAGTGTTCTCAGGTTCTAACATACAGTAGACAACTTCCCATGTGCTCCAACAACATATCTGCATGATATTCTACGGTAGGCATTAACTATTTATTAATTTATTCAATCACTTATAACGTTGATTAATATGAAATATATTTTTGCCATAAACACTACTGCACACATCTGTGTGTATTTTCAGGTTTTATAAGGAAGTTATAACAGTTCACATTTCTACCACTGATTTATGAGATTACCCTTGTTCTTCTCGTCTTCATCTCCACTAGCGGTGGGCCTTGTTGGTCTGATTATTTCTCCGGGATTACTCTCATGATTATAGAATTTTAGACCATTGTTATTCTAATTATGCATTTCCTTGACTAGTATCAAGATTTTTCTTTTTCTTCCAATTGTCCCAATATCTAGAGAAATTTCTCACATGCATCACACATTTCTTATATATTGGTTGACTGATGGTCTCACTTGAATTTCCTTGCCTTTGCATCTCCTTTTGTGCTTTTCTCAGGCTCTACCTTGCTGAAATGGTCACTTGCCCAAGTGGTCACCTCTTACTTGGAAATTATGACTATTCAAAGATCACTCCAAGCATATACTTTAATAATTGATTAACACAGAAGCTTTATTTCATCAAAATACGCTCTGTAGTGCTTTTTTTTTTTTTGCTTGTTTTGTAAACCCCAAGAAGGCTGAGGGTTGCCCTTGGATCTATCATTCCACCATGAGCATTGCCCTATAACATGAGCTTTTTATTCCTCCCAGTAAAGGAAGAGTGAGCTATTATGATCATGACTTTCAAATTCATGTAGCTATTACATATTACTTCCTTTGTAACATCTTCCTGGACACACTAGTTGAAGTGAATTACTCTGAACACATACATACTTTACAACAAGAGGCAACACAGATTAATAACAGAATCTTGGATTCTGCGTAAGACAGGCACATAGTTTGGTTTCAGACTATATGAGATCTGAAGGAACACATAGCAAACTCTCTGGCATATGGTAAGAGCTCAGTATATAACAATAACATTGATAACATCAACCACAATAAAAATAAGTTAACTACAGAAGTATTAGATGAACAGAGTAAAATTATAACAACCGCCTAATCAGGGAAACTGGAAGAACATTGACAGGAAAGAGCAGAATCAAACACCCCTGAATGATATGATGCTAAATATTATGGGCAATTTCATGCTTTCCTCAGCAAGAGATGAAACTTGTATGTACATCAAGAAAATCTCTTCATGAATGATGATGCTTCTGATTGGTTTCATATATTTCTTACGAAGCCAGTAAAAATGTGATTCAGTGACGTGTTGCAGTCATTTTAGTCGTTTAAATTATTAGGATTCCAGCTATAACATTCTCTAAAGCCTGGTTAGCAGTTGTGATAGTTGCTTAGTCTTTTATAGATGGGAAAATGACCCAGTGATTTCCTGTTTTAAATGGTCACAAACCTGTCAAGAATCCAAGGCCTGACACGTAAATACAGTGCCTCACAATGCTCGGAAAATATTTGTTTTTTATTGGTGACATATAAAATATAATTGACATTGATAAAGACTTTTATATTCTTGTAACACCTTAAAAAAAAAACACTTTTTTTTCCAAGTTATGCTGTTGGTACTTTGCCTAAAAGCCATTTATATTGCATATGTTTTGATGTTGCTATAACAAGTACTTCCAAAGGTTACATTGAACTTTATGTTAAATCAAATAAGGTCTTAATTTTGAATATTTTTTATTAGAAAGTGACAATTTCTTGTTAGGTACCAAAAAAATTTCTTGAGGCATTTATACATTTCATAATGTATTGACTTTTGCAGTTACCTCAACCCCATACAGATGGAAAAATAATCATCTCTTGTTTTTAGAGTCTAAGTTCATGGCACATTATTGAATTCTAAACAGCAAAATAAGCATCCTAACATCGATCTGTGTATTACATTTAAAAATTATGACTGGTAGGAGGGCAATAGGTGTACATCTATTTTAGGTATAGCTGGGATTGAAATACACTGATATAAATGATTTACTAGATGGAGACTAAAGACTCCAATTGACAGGACTGTAAAAATCTTGTCCAAACATTTGAGGGAAACATAAATAAGTGAATATCTGACTTTTATATATTTACATTATTGTGAAATCATATCTTATTTTGGAACAAAATAAATAATATAGACCAAAGGAATTAGCAGAATATGTAAAAGGATCAATTCTGCAATCCAGATAATCTAGATGGTTATTCTGTATTTCCTAAATGGTTCTATGTTATTATGTATGCTGATATTTACAATAGAATATATAGAAATGTCATCTCTTTGTCCATTGTTTTTTTGTTTGTTTGTTTGTTTGTTTTTAATTTTAATCTTTTTTTTTATTGTTAGTTTCAGGTGTACAGAACAATACACTAGTTACCCTTTTCACCCTCACCAGGTAACAACCCCCCTCCCCCCATCTATTGCCCTCCCACCCCTGATATCATGCTTATCTATTACAATTCCATTGGTTTTGTTGGTTTTAATTTCTTCCTTCCATGGTTTTTTCTTTCTTTTTACTTAAATAGATTCTGCTCAGTACTGCAGCCAGAGTTCTTTAATTTATTCCTAGTTTCTGGGTTCTACTGTGCATCTGAATAAATATTTATGCTAAATTTTGATAGGCAGCTTCCCACATTCTGTGCTTGTGTCAAGTTGAGTTCAGGTCTGAAAATTGATAGTTGAAGCTTTCTAGATTCTGATCATTGATTTCTTTTGGATCTTCTAGGTACAATAAGTGGTTTTCTGAGATACAAATTTTTGTAGTTTGTGCCATTATTGAGCTGCATGCCCCTGACCATGGCCTATAGAGTCCGTTACTGTCAGGATGAGGCTGCTGTCTCCCTCTGAGGCCTCTCCTTGGAAACAGGCCTACCAAGAGCATCGTCCTGTGGTGCTCTCTTGAACTTTATTACACCAGTGTATTTGCATCATGTACTCACTGTCCCATCTACTTTATCTCAAGGTTGGCTCCTTGTGAGTAAATGTTAATTCCTCAGAATCTGCCTTCCCTTAGGTAACCAATATACCTCCAGTCATTCTCTATCACATTATTCTTTTTATTTCATATTATCATATTTCTTATTATATGATACTTTCTTATTCTGCATTTTCGTCTTTATTGCTTGCTTCTCTACACTTAAAAAAAACAGTCTTCTTATGAATAACGTATACTTTTGGTATACTTTTGGTTCCCAGCATACACCTCTGTGTTCTCAAGTATATTTATTGAATAAAGGAAGTAATGAATTAACACTAAAAGCTATCACTAGGTCAGCAAAGCCCTTCTAATCTCTTTAAGCCAATTAAACAACAATAATATTAAATAGAATCTGAGCCTTGGAAATCTTGATGCAATTCTGCATTATACAAAATTTGTCAATCATACGTAACTACTGAGGACAAATGTTTCTGGGACATTTCTTTCTTAATGTAATTGCAAATCTGTACCAGAAAATCAGAATTATCTTGTTTTTTATCAAAAGTGATCAATGCATTTAATAAACAATGAAAATGTAAAATTGCTAACTATATGATAATTTATATGTACTATTACCATGCATTAATTTTGCACTTTATAAAATGGATTTGATACTTATTAATGTAATTCTATTGGGCACATATATCAAAAATTATTACTGCATTAATCAAGAAAATTACCCTGCTAATGTTTAAGAATTACTGTTGAATCTGGATTTGCATCTTAGGTTGACTACAAAATTTTGGAATATATTTTCAATAACATGCACATATCTTATGGAGGAACGATATACACTTCATTCAAGCAAATTATTCAGTCTGCATGGTTTGAAGTTTTATAGTCTGAGTGAAAATATTATCCCTTAGCATCTTTGGGCTGAAAGATTTAAATTAAAATAATATTTAGTTTTCTTCTAGGGAAATGATTAATCCAGAAAAGATATACGATTTCAGCATGAGGGAACATCTCGTTTTAACCTACAGTTGGTCTTAATCCAATTGTTTTAGCAATATTCCTTTTCTCATCCCTAAATGTGTTTGCTGACAGCCGTGATTTCTCCCTTATATTGTTAAGGATTTCATGAACGCTAACTACAGACTTCATAATCTAGACAAATGCTACAATTTCATTTTACCTTTAAAACCAAAACTACTCGGGCCCCAAATTTTCAATATCATTTTCTGCAGAAATCACTTTGTTTTTAGGATCTCGACATAGAAACGCCTAAAAATTTTACCTTGAAAGCTAGTTTTCCTGGAGTCCTTGATATCCAGACAATGACACCTATAAAATATTTTGGTTGCTGAAAAATACATATAGATTTGAAATTCTGTGGTGCTGATCTCAGTATTTTGTTTTGTCTCTAACATGAGCTGTGTAAGAAAAGCAAGCAACATTTGTGTCCACAAACAGCAACTCTCTGTTAACATTGCTCACCATCCTCTTTCCTCAGATATGTCCTCCTGGTTTATAAAATTCAAATGCTGAATGTTAACCCACCTCTTCCATGTGTGTTTTGGTTCTGTTTTCTCAGAAATCAACTTATCTGTCTCTTTCTCCTATACTTTTAGTTTAGGTTGCTTTTCATATACATTGTCATTCTTTGGGGGATATCATCTATTCCCTTGGCTTACACACTAATGCTTTATACACTTATCGGTCCTGCTTTTTTACCAGAGAATAAACCCCACATATGCATATACTATCTGTGATAGAATCCTAACTCCATCCACAGCGTTAATAGCTTCTTCCCAGGTAAATGATTCCGGCAAAGGTGCTGTCCTGAAAGTGTCCTACAAAAGAAGGCAGAGCCCGGCCACATAGAGATGGCCTCCAATCAGGGATCACCATCTACTTCTGAACCAAACTCCACTGCTTTGGATCACCTAGGTATGAGCTTAAGAGTCTAGATTTTATAGAATCACATGACTTGGTCAGTGTGAAATTATGTGATGCCATTTTGTTTGTGCATATTTTGATAATCTACCCAGTACAATGAACAGCATTTTGACTGCTTCTCAGACTGGCACTCCCTTTTGCTATAGTTCACATTTTGATAGAAAATATAACTGAATATCTCCAGTGCACCTTGTTTTAAGCCAGTGGTAATTTTCAGAAGCATCGCTGCCTATGAGATTCTGAAACATATAAGTTTCCAAATTATAGTGTATAGTGCATACTTTATTCAGTAAAAGGATCTGCATAATGAGGAGGCAGGCAACCTATGTGCTGTTTTTGCCATGGAAGATTTATTTAATGTACTCGTTAAGTCCATGCGGACAAAGGTGTTTGACTTTATTCCCTGTGGTATTTCCAGCACATATAAAGATTCTAGTCACAAATAAATAATTCAAGATATTTGTTGAATGAATGAATGAGTGGTTAATTAATGAAACTCATTTTCTAATATTTGTCCCTTTTCACTTATTAATGATTTATTTCTTCTTTATTGCTACGCAGCTCCTAAACTAATCTCTTAAGAAGTACAAGGAGATTATCTGGGCCTCTAAGACTGACACATTTTCTTGCTGTGAAGACTTTATTTGCCTAAATCTTGATCCCAATTAACCCCATATCAGCAACAGCCCCGTGTATTATAATAGATTTTTATAGACCCCAATGTATTACAAACTCCAGTTTCAGAAACCTTTATCTAAACATGTATTTTTCATGGAAGTTTTTCTTACAAGATTACCTACCTCATAAATAAATGAAAATTAGTAGTTATAAAGATAATTTCAAAGCTCTTCAACTAGAGGAGCTTTTAACTTGTGTTGTTTGGAATAATTTCACTATAAAAAGAAACTCAGTTCAAGTAGGTAGGCTTTGAAAATTGCTTCCTCTGCAACAGTTTCTGTGGTTAGTCTGTTTAACTTCAGTGGTTCTAAAAGTTGATATTTGTATCTCATTAGTGCTTTAATTTGAATATCTTCTATAATCAGTGATGCTGAGCATCTTTTCATGTGCTTATTTGCCTTACATATATCTTCATTAATGAACTGTCTGCTCAAATTACCCAGTTTTTAAAATGGTCAGTTAATTATTGCTTTTGCAAATTCTTTATATATACAGGCTATAAACTGTAATCAGATATTTGATTTACTGATATTGATTATTGCCTGTTTTTATTTCTTAGCATTGTATTTCAATGAGCAGTTCTTATTTTGATGTAATCGATTTTATCAATTAATTATGAGTTGTTGTTTTTTAAATATATACAAAAAATATTTGCCTCACCTAAGGTCAAAATTATTCTCCCTTATGTATTCCTCTTATTGCTCTAGATATTTCTATCGGTCTATGATACACTGATTTAAGTTTTATAAAGTACAAAGTATGGATTAAGGTTTATTTTTTATCATATAACCATCTAATTGTTCTGCCACCATGTACTGAAATGACTCTTCTTTTTTTAATGAATTGACTTTGCAACTTGATGAAAATAGACTGATTTTATATTTGTTGGTCTGTTTCTGGAATTCTATTATTTTTTCCATTGATCTGTTTGTCCATCTTGATGCTAATATTATACTGTCTTGATGACTAACTTAATGAGCATGAGTGAACAGTATACATTCACAAATTTGTTATTTTTTTGCAGTAGTTTGGCTATTCTCTGACTTTGCATTGCCATATGGATTTTGGAAATAGCTCCTCAATTTCTGACAAAGATAAAAATAAAAAACTCTACTTGCTAGGATTATGATTAGCATTGAATCTACAGATTGTTTGGGGGAGAATTGACATCCTACCTATTTTGAGTGTTTTTATGTAGAAACATAATATGGTACTTCATTTCTTTAGATTTTCCTTAAATTTACTCATTTTTTTTTTATCTTGAGTATACAGATGTCACATAAATTCAATCAGACATATCCTTAAATATATATATATCATAATTTTATTGGAGTAAATGATTATATTCTATTCAATTACTAAATGTTCTTCATATTATATAGAAATGAATTTTATTTTTATATCAATCTTGCATCCTACAATTGTGGTAAACAAACTCATTAACTCTATTAACATTTTTTTTGTGTGGATTCAACAGAATTTTCCATATAGATCATCCAATACCCTGTGATTAAAAGTAGCATTACTTATTACTTTCTAATCTGTATGTATGTTTTATTTTATCTTTTTATTTTTTATTTTTTCTTGCTTTAAGAAGAGAATTAAACAAAGTGAAGCAAGTTGCCTGCATCTCTAAGTACCTATTTCTTACAGCTCAATTTGTAATGCTGTTAACTAGCCAGCATTATTTTCAGTTATAAGAGCCAATCTATTCCATTTTTACTTAGTTGTTTGAGTTTGGCTTCCTAAAAAAATCTTAATAAATAAACCAATTTAACCCTTCGTTGGGTGCAACTGATTTCACAGATGCATTGCACGCCAAGATGCCGCTATGAAATACGTCTTTACTGTACTAAGTCATAATCACGACCGGTGATTGGTTACAATAGAGGGGGAAGATACGGAGGCGATGAGTCTCGATACTTAAGTTAACCATTAGGTATTTGAAAATTTGTGTGTGATGAATCTGTGAGATCAATTGCACCTGACAGAGGGTTAAGGTGGGCCACATGTGGTCTCTCTTCTTACAAAGATACTACATCCACAACATAAGCTGAAGGATTGACCTAGAACCCTAAGGATAAGGTAAATTTTCAGCATTTTTATGTCTCATTTTTATTCCAATATATGCAATGTTGTTATTACATCTTGGATTTTAGTAGCTTTTCCCATTATTTGGGATTGACATTCGGCTCCTGACAGAATAGGGAGAGGGAAAGCGCAAACATTTAGGACACAGGAATGAGAGAGCCAAAGGGTCAGTGTCCTAGTACAGTTTGGGATAAGTGTGAAATCTTATAGACTAAGTAGAAGTCACATCATGCAAGCTTTATCAGTCATAATGAAAAGTGTAGATTGCATTCTTGTGCAGGGAAATGGTTTTCAGGGGTTTAATTAAGGAAATTATATGATCTGATTTATGTTAAAAACTTAAGTCTAGGATTTGGTGGAGAATGGATCTTAGGGCAGCAACAATGGGAGCAGGAAGCCCACTAATAAGCTGTTTTATTTGGAGAGTGCAGAAAGATCAGGATGGTGAACCAAGTGTGGCTACAATAATAAAATTTAATAAAAATAGATCCATTCAGTATATAAATATTTCATCCATGAATTCAAAGGCATTTACTGATGAATCGGATATAGACTGTGAGGGACAGTGGGAAGTGATAGCTAAGTCCTGAATTTTGGGCGAAGCAATTGGATAGGTAGTGATGCCACTTATTCGAGTGGAGGTGGACGGACTAAGCATGAGCTCTGTTAGGTACTGGAAGAAAAACAAGATTTATGGCTGAAACTTGTTAGGATTTAAGTGCTATTAGAAATGCAAGTGGGGATTTATGCATGCAAATAGATATGAGAAATTGGAGAGCAGAGTAGAGGATAAATTTGGAAATTGCAAACATAATGTGATATTAAGGGGAAAAATATATACAGAAGAGAGAGGGGATGAGGCCTGGCTTTCATAATGAATAATAGGCCCAATGACATAAGAAGAAGGAGGTTTGAGTGACATAGAAACAAAACAGAAAGACGTGTGTCAGAAAATCCATGAGAGAAAAATGCCATCTACACTAAATGCTGCTAATAGATAATGCCCAACACAATGGGAGGTATTCATCATTTCTTGGCAATAGTGAGCGAATAGATGACTTTTATAAGAGTGAGTTCAGTAGAGTGAGATAGAAATAAATTTTTTTGGAATGAAAACAATGCTCCCTCTCTGGTATTTGAATGTGGATTTCTTTAGTTGTAATTATATTAAGATTTATCATTATTATAATTATTATTATTATTATTATTATTATTATTATTATTATTATTTTAACAAAATAACTTTAGATTGGCAGTTGCCAGAGGTGAGGGGTGGGGTGGGGGGCAAAATGGGTGAAGTTGGTCAAAGGTATAAACTTCCAGTTATAAAATAAATAACTCTTGGGCATGTAATGTATAGTGTCATGACTACAGTTAATAATGCTATATTCTATATTTGAAAATTGTTAAGAGAGTAGATCTTAACAGTTCTTATCACCAGAAAAAATATAACTATATATGGAGATGGATATTAACTAGAGTTAGTGCGGTGATCATTTTGCAATATATACAAACATTGAATCATTATGGTGTACATCTGAAACTAATATTATGGAGTATGTCAATTATATCTCAATAAAGAAGAAACTGCCTTTGTTTTTGAATATTATTCACTCAATTCTTAGTATCTATTTTAGTAAATTATAGAGACCTGAAGAATTATAATTATTGGAACCTGAAGGATCAAATTTGACATATCAAACTAATCAAAATTGACAAACCTGTTCATGTGTCTTTTTCTGAACCAATGATTGCAAAGGGGGATATAATGCTCATACTGGTTTATGTAGACTTAGTTTCCTAAATTGTGCACTGGTAGGAGTGTGCAATTATGATGCCAAGCTAAGCCGAGCAATAGACCATCTCCACACAGGTCAAATTCCCCATTCTCCAAAAACCATATGAAGGATATGAAATCCATACTTGGAACTTATTAATAATATCCACTACACGAAGCTATGAGAGAGCCAAATCTGAAATTTAAAGCAAGCATAAAAAATAAATGAATGCGCTATATTGTATAATTTCAAATAGTATAATAACACAAGCTGAATGAAAATATGGGGCTTTTGGAGAAGCCACAATCAATAGTTGTGAGCAATTAACATTGTGTAACTGAACGGCAAAAGAAAAATAATTTAACACGGGAAATATTAGGATAGACTAACTAGTGGGGGGGGATCAACAATAATTATGTAATATTCTGTTGTGTTCTTCAACTAATCAGGAAAACAGATGCTCCTAGCCCATATAAAGTTAAAAAGTATATTAAATATTTCAGGCTTAATTATGAAAATAATAAACTTTTGATATTATCAATATTTTGACATGCTTTTTTCATATACTTGAGGATGGAATATATCATTCAAGATGGAAACAATGCATTATCGTAATGTTGTTTGTCATCCTATCCTCAGATGCCTCCAACTTCCTCCCACAAACACACTTTGCTTTGGTATTTACAGTAGCTAATAAGGCAGTCAATCAGATCAGGACTAATTTAGGGAATTAAAACCGGGGAGCGATATAAGGGATTTTGCAGCTGCCACTCAGTGGCCTTTTATATAATTATAACTTTAATTTTGTTCTGTATTTCGGAACAAGGACATTTCTGCTTTTTTTTTTTTTTTTTTTTTTTTTTTTTTTTTTCTAAATTATGAGAATGAAAAACAAGTCCAGTTCTGACAAGTCATGTTATTATATTCTTACAGATTCTTTCTGGAATCTATTCTCTAGAATTAGGGACAACTGAGTACACTACTCCTCTGGGAGGCCTTTTTATGATTCTTTTGTTTCTAAAATAAATTAGAATAACATTTTCCTTATTCCTTTCATTTTAAACTGCATTTCGTAAGGCTGGATAAGCATAATTTTTTTTCCAGCTGTTCTTATGGCTGCTTATTTTTTTGAGCACAGTCTTTGCAGCACTGATTTCTAATTCATAAAACATTCAATGCAGATTGTTCTCACTCAGTATGAATATTACTAAAAGAGTCTAAATTGGTTCAAGAAAGTTTAGGTACTTAACACTATGATGATGTATATAAGCCTGTAGTAATCATTCAGATAAAGGAAAATGCAATTCTGCAAATGTTTTATTTTAATTTTCTGGAGTAGTCTCCCCTTTGAAAGCATTATAGATACAGATATTTAATATATCTATTTTCTTAAAACAGCAAAAACTCAATATCCCTAAATTGTACAAAGAAGATTTGCATTGTGATAACAATGAGAAGAAAGTTTTAAAAGTAATATTTTATTATGTAAAAATGTAGTATCCTTGAAAAAAATCATTATTAGAGTAATAGGAATGATGATGATGATGATGATGATAATGTTTGTAATATTACTGGCACAAACTTCCAATTTCATTAATTCATTTCAAAATCTACTTCTGTTTGCATTGAAACTGAAAATTTAAATATTTGCCGATTTTAATTTTTGCAAGAATGTATAATATACCGTATACAACAGGACTTTTATGGAATTACTGATAATCTAATTAAAATCTTACCGTCTTCCCTCCATATTCCACCCCTACCATCCCCTTGTTGGTTTGACTTCTCAATCTTTTCCGATATCCCCATGACCTTATGTATTCTCCATGTTTTCTCTCACCACTTTTCATTAAATGAATTTTATTTGAGGATGTGAAAAATATTTTTTGTGAGAAATGAATGAGATAGTTCATGCACAGCAATTGGTATAAAAGAAGCATATAGTAAACAGTATATAATATCATGCATTTTGCAAAATTTTCTATCTTGCATTGTATCTCTAAAAACAATCCTGGGTGCTGGGCCACAATCTGTATTCCACTAACAGGATGAGACTCTAGCTAGTTCCAATCAGGAGATCATGTGGGATATAATAATGTGTTTAAAAATACATTTCTAGATTATCAAATACTTGAAGACATAGACTAAGAAGATTCGCAGAGTTATCCTTGTATGGCCTTTGTTGAAATGCTGCATAAGCCTCACAATTCCAGTTAGTTCCTGTGTGTCCCTGCTTTTGTAAAAAAAAAAAAAAAAAAAAAAAAAAAAAAAAAAAATTTAGAAAGATCCAGTAGAGTGCGTGAGTTTGAATATATAATATACAAGAGAAAGTTAAAAAAAAAAAGGCAGTGATATAATCTGAAATACTTGGTAGATATTTGAATAGAAAGGATATTATGTTTGTTTTAATAATCGGAAAAGAAAATTACTCTGCACACATTGCATCTGTGAAATAAGAAAATTTCAGGTTACTTCTATTTTCTAAATACATGTGATGAAAGGGGATTTTAAGAATCTTAGATTATACGAGGCTGTATTCATCAGTGATAATTAATAGTATTTTTGAGACTGGTTTATTGTCAGTATAATATATATGAACCCACACGTCCAGATTCTCTGTGGTGTGACTCCCTTTAGCAATACCAGGCTGTTCTGATTCAGAAATGGAGAGGACAGAAAGTTGAAATCATCCAGGATTTGAGATTTGTGCAAATTGTAAAACAAAAAGACAGAGCAGTTAGACGGTTTGAATTAATGGAAAGCTGTTTTTGAAATGGTGGCCTAAGAAAACTGAGATTACTAATGAGGGACATAAAGAAAAATGAGTGGATATAGTGAAATGGAATTCTCTGAACAAGCTTGAAGAACAGTTGAAGTAATTGAGCAGAAAAAAAATGTAAGGATAATAGTTTGTATGTAGACAATGGGATGTTTGTGTGAGCCGTGCTGAAGATGGAAGCAAGGCAGCTGACACAATTCATCTTATGACTTTTGCTGTATTTTATTAGTGGACTCAGTGAGAAAAAAAATATACATGGAAAATTTGAATTGCCAAAGACCATGAGTTTGACAGGCTCTTATTCCATGGAGACTGGAATTACCAGGAGGCTTAGAAAACATGGAAAACTTTAGGTCAAGTGACAATTCTCTATCTTTCTTCCTTCCTTCCTTATTCTTTCTTTCCTTCCTTCCTTCTGTCCTTCCCTCCTCCCTTCCTTTTCTTCGTTGTTTTTTCCCCCCTGTTTTTTAATTCTCTATTATTATTCATAAATGAGGAGTGTTCCATGTGTTGGTAGATGATAGCTAAGAGTGAGTGCATGCTTGCCTTCATTGCTCACTGGCAGAAGCCTCAACGTAGCAGAGGTTCTTACGAAACAATGAAGGCTAAATGTCTATTTGAATAAATGTGGATCAAATAATATATCAATTCTACCTTCTGCCCTAAAGGTACAAGGGGTAGGAAAAAACAAACAGCCATCAAAGAAAGCCCTTGACGAAATTGGTGCCCTCAAGCTTGAGGATTAGTTTGCAGGTAAAAGAGGGGAAGGGAAAGTCTGTGCTCAGACAAGTAGAGAATGTGGGAAAGGCTGCTCATCTGGAGTTAACATGGTGAGGTCTTTGAGGTGAAGAGATCAATGGAGGGGCAACACTGGCACTTTGAGGCTTCAGCTGATGAAAACAGGGTGATTATGAGAAAAACCCACTACTCTAAGAGTCACTTTGAGGAAAGCTGGCTCTGAACCATGGATCGTCTCCATTGACTAGAGTCATGGCAAATTCATGAACAGAATCCATGGATAGAGCAAAATGTAACAGGTCAGGCAATCCATAGCTCTTATTTCTCCACTATCCAGGATACAGCTTAACATAGTAGAAAGAACATAGGTTTTGTCATTCCATTAACCTTTGATTTAAATCTCAGTTCTTGACATATTGTGTGTGGGTTTAAAGTTTACAATGTAAATAGTGTTTGGTTCTTGGAGATGTGATTGCCCCACTCTTTATTGTTGGATTTTGAGAAAGCTATCATCTGCGGTTCTGAAAACCATATGCCTGGTGTTACATCAGCCCTGCACCTTGAACTCTGACTTTCATCAGCCAGTGGAAATGCTAGCCTGTAACTTCTCTAATTTCCAAAGCTCTATACCTATTTCCTTTTTCAATTACAGCAACCTTGTCCAGCTGTGTCTCCAGGAACTCTAAAATACTTTTTCTGTCCTCCATCCAGAGCTGAACAAACATATCTTTGTCTTGAATAATTTCTCCTATTGGTGCCAAACCCATAATGATTGACACCTGCGCTTCTGTAAAATTGCAAAAGCTACCTTTGTGACTTTTTTTTAGAATTACTGATATCATTACAGTGGTATTTTCTGACCTAAAAAGCATATTTAAGAAATTAGTTTTGTATGAATCTTCTGAACCCAGAAAGCAATTTTTAGTAATTTTCTTCAATTCTGTAGTCCCTAAATTTTAATGCAGACTGAGCCCCTGAAGTAATTCTTTAAAATACAACTATCAGAATAAGATTCCAGAGATTCAGATGAAGGAAATCTGAGTTTGGGACCTAGAATCTTCCACTTTTACAATACCACAGGTGATTATGATACAGTCTATCCTATGGAGGGTATTTTGAGAGACTAGTTTCTCTTACTATGGTTCTTAAGACAAATTTTGAAGACCACATTTTTCCTAGTTTCTGGAGAAACAAATTTAACCACTTTAATAAATTCTCCCAATTTAAAAAAAAAAAAATAGAGGTGACTGTGTGAAAAAAAGGTATGTTAATTAGT
This sequence comes from Hipposideros larvatus, assembly GCA_031876335.1. Taxonomy (NCBI): domain Eukaryota; kingdom Metazoa; phylum Chordata; class Mammalia; order Chiroptera; family Hipposideridae; genus Hipposideros; species Hipposideros larvatus. The sequence goes on from CM063091.1 coordinate 18,545,850, forward strand.
TTGTTGGTAATAATCATTTCACTATGTATATGGATAGCAAATCATCATGTAGTACATGGTAAGTAAAACTTTAAAAAGAACTGTATCATTAAGCTCACCCTAAATAAAATTTGTAAAATAACTATATTATTGAACTCAAAGTCTGAAAAAAACTATGTACGAGGTCTGACAATTAAGTTCGCAAACTTGCTACCATGTGCTTACATTGGCAACACTGTACAAACAGCTCGATAAGGTTTCATAACCTTGGTACATCAGTGCCTCACAGCTGTGTTTGTGTCGACGTGTGGCGGGGTCTTGCTGAGTGGCGTTCATTATTGTTGTTGCGTGTTTTTGTGTGTCGTCGTGAGAATGTTAGAGCTTGAATTAGAGCAATGGACAAACACTGAATTTCTTGTTAAACTTGGCAAGAGTGGAAGTGAAATCAGGGACATGTTAGTCCAAGTTTATGGGGATAATGCCATGAAGAAAACACCTGTGTACAAATGGATTAAATGTTTTTCTGAGGGGAAAGAATGTGTCACTTAAGAAGAGAGGTCAGGGTGGCCAGTAACGAGCAGAACTGACAAAAACATTGCAAAATCTTGTCAAATTGTGCATCAAAATTGTCGGCTCACTGTGAGAATCAGAGCAGACCAAGTAAACATCAACAGAGAAACAGGAAAATCTTAACTGAAAATCTTGGCATGAGAAAGGTGTGTGCAAAAATGGCCCCGAAGGAGCTCACTGATGAACAAAAGCAAAGGAGAGTCGAGGTTTGCCAAGACTTTTTGGAGAGGGAAGACGATGTTTTGAGCCATGTTATCACTGGTGATGACACATGTGGTACCAATACAACCCTGAAACAAAGCATCAAAGTGCATAATGGAAATTAGCCAATTCTCCACCGCCAAAAATTTTCCATCAGTCCAAATCAAGAGTCAAAACAATGTTGCTAACCTTTTGTAATATCAGAGGGATTATTCATTATGCATTTGTACCAACTGGACAAACAGTTAACCAAGTTTACTATTCGGAGGCGCTGAACAGGCTGCATGAAAAAGTTAGGCGGAAATGACCTGACCTTTTTGCCAACAATTCATGGCTCTTGCATCACGACAATGCACCAGCTCACATGACACTGTCTGTGAGGGAGTTTGTAGCCAGAAAACAAATAACTGTATTAGTTATACAGTTATATATATATATATATATATATATATATATATATATATATATATATATAACTGAAAACAAATAACACCCTCCCTACTCACCTGATCTGGCCCCCAATGAATTCTTTCTTTACCCAAAGATAAAGGAAATATTGAAAGAGATATTTTGATGACATTCAGGACATTAAGGGTAATATGATAACAGCTCTGATGGCCATTCCAGAAAAAGAGTTCCAAAATTGTTTTGAAGGGTGAAGTAGGCACTGGCATCAGTACATAGCTTCCCAAGTGGAGTATTTCGAAGGTGACCATGGTGATATTCAGCAATGAGGTATGTAGCACTTTTTCTAGAATGAGTTCACTAACTTAATTGTCAGACCTCGTATTTTGGGGTATAAAATTTCACTTTGTTGATGTCTGATGACTTTTGTTAAATGATTTTGCTGCTTTTCCTAAGTTATATGTAATCTTTTTTTCTAATTTTATAGTTCTATTAAGATTTTCAATTATGTATTCACTTAAAGTATAAGGTGTGCTCCTATACTACATCTCTGAGAGAAACATGGCAGAATGCCAGATTAAATAAATAGTTTAATTAAGAATACTATATAGCTGATTTAAATACTACAGAATTAATCTTAAAGAAAGTGTTAACTATTTAAATGAATTGAAGGATTTGCAAACCTAAGAGCTGATTTTTAGAACTATAATTTTACTTTCTAAACTAAAACCTACAAAAGGAATAGTAGAAAATAAATGTCTGCTATTTTCAATTACTATTTTTAAAATTTACTCACAGAAAGAGTTGACATCATTTTAAGTTATGAAAATACAGAATGCGTCACTGATTGCCAGTTCATTTCACTCCAGTATTAGTCAGATGTATCTGAAGAGAAGATTATGATTTTATCAAAGTTGGTTTCCTTTCCAAGCACTTTTTTTTCCCTAATTATCTTTAGAATTTCAGGGAGTTAGGAGAATCTGAATTGACTTATAAAGGGATTAAGAATGAGATGGAAACATCTGCTCCTGTCAACATCGTTATGTTTCATGAGCATCGGTTTTATAGAGAGCTTTTTTTTTGTTTTTATTTCAAAAGAATTAGTTCTCCAGAAAATTAAAATATTCTTATTAATAATTTACAGATTGCTGTCAATGTGGTGATATCTAATTATACTATGATGTACAGGTCTGGAATGGTGGTAAGAAAACAACTATGTTTCCAAAAAGAATTGAAAAATAAAGTAGGTGTAATCATACTAGATGATTGTGATTCCTTTTCAAAATGAAAGCAGCATCCAAGTAGAAAATTTAACTTTTCTAGAAACATAGTTTATGGAGTGTTTCTGAAACACTCGATTGATAATTAGTTTCCGTTTTTATGCATACCGTTTTAGAAATAATCAGTTGCCACGTTCTGATGATTCAAACTTGGATTTTTTTAAATCACCACTAGAATGGCATGGAGAATGCGAGGTTTAGGAGGACAGACCCTGAGCCTAGTGCTTAAGGCTCACATTCCATCTCATTTCCAAACCATGATCTTTAGCAAGGCACTTAGCTTCTGTTTTTCATTTTACTTATGTGGAAAAATTAAATAATAATAGTCGATATTGTAAAAGCTGTTATGAACATTTAATTAATGTATGTATGTATGTAAAGCATAAGTAAACAACCCTAGTGTTTACTTGTAAAATATTCGAAGTCCAGTTCCCTAGTCTTCCACTTCAGATCTCATTCTCTCTCTCCCTCTCTCTCTCTCTCTCATATATATAGATAGATAGATAGATAGATAGATAGATAGATAGATAGATAGATATAGATAGATAGATAGATAGATAGATAGATAGATTATATAGATATATAGATATCTATATCTATATATCTATAATCTATATCATCTATATCCTTTTCGAAGTTTCTTCTCACCCTACCCAAATCTGTAATTATTTTTAGGTTCCTTTCTTTATTGCAAATTTGAGTTTTTAACTCATATGTATAAACTTGAGAGAGTTTATTCAAAAAGACTTTTGCAATAAGAAGAATGCTCTGACTGCAAGATCTATAGCCTCACATCAAGCCAAAAAAAAGAATTTTCTTGTGTGAGGAGAATATGCAGGGCTAACAGGAACATGATGGGGAATTTTATAGCAGGTGGTGGTGGGGGTGACCAGATGGTATTATAAGAGATGGTTAACAGGATTTTTTCCCCCTAAATTCAGGATGAGCTGTTAGGGGAAGATATTCTGCACTTTAGACCTTGCTTAAGCTTCGGAGCAAATATAAATCCAAGTGCGTGTAGTGTAGGGAGGATAAAAACCTGAATAATTTTGATCAGTCCAAGTCAGTGGATAAGTTATGGGCAGTTGAGAGCACTTAGTTGTGACCTATCTCTTCTCTGCTGCTCAATAATCAGTAGGTCCCTACTTCAGAATATTGATATTATTGATATTGGCAATGGTCTCTATAAATCAATTTAACAAATAGAATCTGCTATCCATTCAGGAGAGTGGTATTATTTTTAGTTTACTATTTTTCTACGTAGAGACAGCTCTACAGGCTTCTTCCTTACCCACAAAACCAGCCCTCACTCCACAGGTCAGGGAACCAATGCGGGATGCTACCAGAGTCTGAACATGCCTATTCAATTATGCATCCTGGATCCAGGGGGAAAGAAAGAACAGGTGGTTCTTGGGAATCACCTGTGAGACAAACATGAACTAAAACTTCATTGATGACCTCCTTCAGCCCCCACCCTGACTGGTGGGCCACAGAGATGTTTTGGGTCTCCTGGAATTACTCTCCTTTCAGAACTAGGGTCCAGTAGTTCCTGACAGTTCTGATTATTGTTTTTTTTTTCTCCAATAAACCTTGAGAAAAGACTACAACTCCTGTTGGAGGAGGCTAGAAGAAAAATAAACAGTGTAAATTTTTGGTAGTGAGGTCCTTTCTCAAGGGGACCTAGCCTCCCTTTCATTCAAGAGGTTCTGGCTCCATAAATTAACTCAAGTCTGAGAATTGATTGAGGGGCCTTGACTCTGTTCTTACAATTCAGATAAGACATTTGTTCACTTGATCTAAAGTGTTTCTGCTTATACACATTGCATAATAGCTTACTAGACTTTCTGTTTTGCTGCTTGGGACACCATGATCAACCACTGGATGCCCTAGGTCTATGAGAGACTGTTTTGATTCTGCATTGATTCTGCTTTCCACTGCGGTAAACCACACCCACCCTGCCTTTGGCAGTTGAGTAACACCACTTGGCCCCTGTCATCTAGGAACCCAATTACTCCTATTGCATTTAGGTTTCCTAATTCAGTACCTGCTGTTACCACTGTGATGTCTGCCCTACAGAGAAGGATGACCACAGAGCTCTTCAAGGATACTGGGGCTCACTCCCTTCACATAATTATTTTTCATACTATTGTTGAAATATATGTTTCCTTGACCTGTCCAGTGTGGTTAAGTAAGTCTTAAATGATACATTTACTCTAGCATCCCAATTTTCTTAAACCTCGGAATTCTTTCCTCTGCATTAAGGCAAGGCAGGTCTGGGGTTTCCAATTCACTCACTGTGAGTCACCTTTGGGCCTGTGTTTCAGCCAGCCAATCAAAAAAGATGTTAAGACCCCTTCTAACTCCAGAGCTGCAGCATTAAATGCAGAATGTTGGAGAGTAGTACAACTTATCTTATTGGTCACATTTTGTACCTCACCTTGAGCGGCATGCTGGGACTTGAGTCCAATTATTGGCCTAAAAACAAAGGGTGGTAATGAGACTGAGTCCTGAGGAGAATCTGCACTGTCTTATACAGTAACTGCCTCAGAGGAGGCCATTGCAGTTGTCTCAGGCAATGCAGTAGGGCTAATCTCCTCAGAAGGGCAGAGAGGCTGATACCATTGGGGGTAGGAAACCACTTCTGTTGGGGTCAGGGAGGCCACTTCCACTGAGGGTGGGGAGGCTTCTTCCACTGGCAAGAAAAAAAGACTCATTAGAATTTAGGGGCTCAGTGTTCCTGGCCTCATCAGGGTTTTCCCACAAGCCCCCATTCCAATTTATAGATCCTATTATTTTCTAGTCAATGCCCTCACTTAAACAGTAGACATCCTGTCAAGCTGGGAGTTCAATTTGTATTATAATTCAGCCAACCTTGGGATGAAATTTTGCATCTGATTTTCAGCAATCTCAGCCCTACAGCTACAGGGGATAAAGTCTCCCTCAAGGCACACACAGAAACTCTTAGGTCATATATGTGGTGTTGACGGGAATTTGAATCCCTGAGCTCATCCTTATGCCATGCTGTCCAGTGACGTGAGGAGCAACAAGCTGAGGACATTATGTTTATTAGTTTTCCCAAAATAGTCAAAAGTGTCAAATACACAGTTACCTAGTTCCTTGCTTCTTGTAAGTAGTTGATTAGTAGTATCCAATGCACATATTTTGCATGTCTCTATTGTTAGAGCATGACGTGAACTGTCAATGCTCTCTTTACACTGGAAATAAAGTTATTAGCATCTTTAATCAGATTAGACCGCCAATTCCAGAAACCCTAAAACCAATGCAAAAAAACACATTATAATATCCTACTCTTAGAACCACTCCTGGCAACAAAATCTGTTCCAATCAGGGTTCTCCTGAAAAACAGAACCAATAAGGTATTCATAGAGAGATTATTATAAGGAATTGGCTCATGTGACTATGGAGGCTGAGAACCCAAAGATCTGCTTGTCTGTCTACAAGCAGGAGACCCAAGAAAGCCAGTGGTGAAATTCAGTCCATGTCCAAAAGCCTGAGAACCAGAGGATGTAATGGTTTACATCCCAGTCAGAGGGCAGGAGAAGACTGATGTCACAGCTCCACAGTGGGACAGAAGAGGTGAACTCTCCCTTCCCCACATTCTGTTCTATTCAGGCCCTCAGCTGATTGAATTCTGCCCACCCACACTGGGGAGGGCGATGTGCTTCTCTAAGTTCACCTATTGACTTATAAATCTCATCCAGAACCATCTTCAGAGACACACCCACAAATAATATTTAGCCAAATATCTGAACAACTCACATGACCAACTCAAGTTGACCCAAAATTAATCATTACAAGTAATTTTTATAATTCAGTGCACAAATGTACAAAATGGTCTCTAAACTACTTTTTGTATTTATTCTTCAACAACTTTATAGGAATTTAATTGAAATGATATTTTGACAACATTTTTTGCAATTATTTTTAAAGGTGGTGTATATTTACAATTCAGTTCATACTAAACATTGTGCTAAGCTAAGCCCTTCTTAAATTGTGTCTATTTTTATCCTCACAGCCATACTTTAATCGGTTAATCTATTATTATACTCATTTTAAATATGATGCTAAGGAGGTTTAGATGGATCAATCTACTTAGCAGAAGGCATGTAGCCATTAAATGACGCCCAGATATGACTGTAATCTCTATTTTATTGTATACCATTTTTCTTGTTATGAAAGTCTACCTTGATCATGAAGAAATAATTTTTCTAAAGTCAATAGCAATTTTATCTATACGCCCAGGATGTAATTCAGTGTGATATACATAAAAAGTACTATACACTCAAAACCAAAAGAACAGGTTATCTTTATTTCCATAAAACTGTGTAGAGCTCAAGATTTTCACCATGTTATGCATAAAGGGTTCATTAGCTGATGTCTAAATTCTCATCTAGCAGTACTATTTTGGCTTTCCCCAATTTTCAAATTATTTTGTTCAGATGATGAAAACTAGCAAGATTTCCATTTCTAGATCTGTGACTATTGAGACCTTGAGAATGTGTTATTTATTAAATAATTGAAAATCACAAAAACTATAACAAAAACTAGTAATTATAGACCCCATTTAGCACAATTCTTGACAGGCCTGTCACTATAATGTATTATAACAACCTAAATCCTTGAATGTTTATAGAGAGGGGGAGAATGTCAAACATTTAGTTATATTCCTATATATATAAATAAATATGAAGTATACATAAATATATATGTACATATGCATACATACATGTGCAGGTAAATGATCAATATGTGGATAAATAGGTAAATAGATGATAGATGATAGATGCATGCATACATACATATATATGTAGACAGATAGATAGTCTTATAACACTTTTGATATGTTTTCCCCATAGATTCTGTGTATTTTTACTTTGGTAGTCAATGAGAGCCACTAGAAAAAAATATAGTATTTTTTAATCAGTGATCATTAGCACATTATACTCAAAATGCTCTCACCACTCCCATGAGTTCAGAATAACCAATAATATGTTTTGTTTACAATTCCTGGCTATTTTGCTACTTGTTTTCATTTTACCCAATAATTTTCACTCATAGTGGCTGACACAAAGATTGCAATTGATAAGATCACTGCAGTGAAACACTGGAAGCCTTTCATACTCAATGATCAAGTGCACCTCAGTGTTTCAGAACAGAGGTCAAACATTACTATGCAACTGGTGGAAGTCCTTTGGTATTACGATCAGTTCCAAAAACATCCCATCAGCCTGGCAAAATTCACCAATTAACAAGGTGGATGAAAAATTGCTGGATGCACTTATTAATTTTAGGGCAATTAAATATGATGAAAAATTTATATCAATTATAAAATGTTGGTACTGTAAAATTGAAAATTATACAATTTCCAGGAATCCTTGCCCACTTCCACTCCCAAAATGGTTATGCATGTGTATTTTTAAATAATATAATTCATCATAATAGAAGTGAGACCTAGATACACAGATATAGACAAATTCATTTGCATATATTTGCATACATTAAATTATCTTCATGGTCCTTTGTGATAATTATTATACCCATTTTATAGCTGAATAAGCTAAATCTAAAAAAACAAATATAATTGGCTTTCTCATTTCCAAACACTACTATATGGCAAATTAGCTTTTAGGGCCCATAGTTTTTCTAACATGCCAGCATTTTCTCAAATCATATTCCATGGAATAAAATATTTGTACAAGTTTAATAGCTATTGGATGAAAAACATTTTATACTTAAATAAGTTTGCGACATATATTAAACAGGTTTTGTTAATGTAAGACTTCTCTGAGCTATTCATATAATAATTTGTGGTTCTGATATCTAAAAGACAAACACAAGAAGCAGTGCTTCAGAAGTTACAGTCCATGGAGCACACCTTGCAAAATTGTGTACTTTATCCCACTGCCATTTCTGAATAATGAAATGGCATTACCTTAACCCATACCTTCAAACTATGGGCCATAACTATAGAAATGAGATTTTCTTTACACAAATTGAATTTATGGTTTATTCCAATCAGCTGATTTTTTTTTACATACACATTGTTCAATTTGCCACAATGAATAAAATCACTGTTAATAATATTTTAAGCCTTATAGGCTTCAGAAAAATTTTATGTATTATTACTTTATTTCTTCTGCAGATCTTTCTGACCCATGAAATGTAAGAATTTTTCTATTTCATAGTCTGTTTCTTACACAAAAAATAAAAAGTGAAAAATAATGGGCAAATAAGAGTACTTGTACTAATAAACATAAACTCAGTCTTGAAATATTCCTTTACAAAAATAATAATAAATGTAACTTGTTTAAATGAACACTGAAAATTACTAAAATACATTTTAAAAAGTTATTTAGAGAATATCTATGTAGTTTTCAATTTCCTAAATAAAGACCTTTATAGTGTATTGACTAATAGTTTGCTTAATGGTAAACCTGATGCAAACATATTATTTGTTAAAGTCCTTGTGATTAAGTACATTTGTTTTATTTTGTGATAAACTTTTATTTTAATTAAAGTTTATTGGGATGACAATGGTTAGTAAAGTTACATACGTTTCAAGTGTACAATCCTGTAATACATCATTTATATATCACATCGTGTGTTCACCACCCAGAGTCAGTTCTTCCATCACCATATATTTGAACCCCTTTACTCTCATCTACCACCCTTCATCTCACCTTACCCTCTGGTAACCACTAAACTATTGTCTGTGTCTATGAGTTTTTGTTTCTTTGTCTTGTTCATTTGTTGCTTTGTTTCATATCCCACATATAAGTGAAATCATATGGTTCTCGACTTTTCCTGTGACTTATTTCTATGAAAAAATGCTCAACATCACTTATCAACAGAGAAATGCAAATAAAAACCAGAATGAGATATCACCTTCCCAGTTAGAATGGCTATCATCAATAAGACAAATAATAACAAGTGCAGGAGAGTCTGTGGAGGAAAAGGAACCCTCATACACTGCTGGTGGGAATGCAGATTGGTGTGATAAACTTTTAAATTTCAGAATAGTTTAGATTTATAGAAAAATTGCAAAGATAATAGAAGTTCTCCTATACTACCCCTTACCTAGTCCCCCAATTATTAAAATCTTATAGTACTGCTGCCAACAGGTGGCAGAATGGCTCAGCTAAAAATAAAATAAATAAATAAATAAATAAATAAATAAATAAATAAATAATCTTACATTACTATGGTTCATTTATCTCAATAAGTGAAACAATATTGATACATCATGTTTAACTAAAAGTCAAACCTTTTAACATACTCCCATTAACGTCGTTGCTTGTCTGTTTGTTTTTATATCCGAGCATGTTTTTATGTTCTATAAATACATGACATTCTAGGTTCATGTGGTATGTTTCCTGCTCTAGTCTTCCATTTGATTTTGAAATGATATTCATTCCCATTATTCTACAAAAGTTTGCTGGGCTCAAAGAAAAGAGAGTTTGTATTCAGTTTGAATCCATTCCTGAGAGTATTCCTGTCTCCTTTTTATCTTAGCTAAAGAAGGATGTGAATCCAATAGTCATCTGATAATATTTATGTTAATGGGGGAAGGGGTTGTGGGTTTTACCTATTTTAGTCCACTGATAAATGAAAACATGTCTGTCAGAAACTCAGAGGGAGATTTGGATTTATTTTGAGAAAACTAACCACGCTGACAGCTTTGCTCTTACATATCTTCAGAGGTTTGCAGCACATCTGAATTCGGAGGGGGAAAAAATAAATTCCAGAATGTTAAGCTGTATTTGCAAAATGTGATTCCTACAGATGTCAGAAATACTGTCTCTCTAATTTTACCTTCATTATGAAATGCCTTCAGGCTCAGGCTGTGTAACTTTTCTATGAAGCTCTTAATCTCTACTCAGGCCCCTTAGGAAGATGTAATAGCAATCAGTAAATAACAGTGCAGAGACTGTTGATTACTATTGAATACACTAAAATGCTTTCCATACATCACATACTAAAAATGGATCTCTCTCATCATTTATCTTTTTTAATGACATTTTAAAGTCTAAGGGCCTTATTAATCAATGCTTTCTATGATGTTTTCCAAAGATGTGCATGTACCTTCTTAGAAAACAGAACAGAGGCAGATATAATGAGACTCTTCTGAGGAAATTAAATTAAATCAGTATTTATAAACATTAGGCACTTGACAGAGAATAAGGGGAAAAATGCTAAAAAAACAAGGTGACAAAAAAAGGAAGAGTAAAATGAAACTATTACTAAGCAACAAAGACAGACCCTTTGATGGTGAGTTTTTCCAACAGATTTTGATAGGTATTTTGCCATTTCATATTTTTTAAAAAATTAGAATTCTGAAAAAAAAATCCCTTGCTCACATCCTCATAAGGAGTTTGAGTAAGACGCAGTGTTGAAATCATGCCTGTTTGACTCCAGGATTTCTGCTTCACTCACTGTATGGAAAAAACTCTGACATATTGGCAATTTGATAATATTTTAAATATAATGATGGTATTTAGCTGTTATTTACATAGGGGAAAGATTAGATTTTCACTTTTAGTTTATATTCCATATGGCTTCATCCAAATGATCAGTGTATGTATATAAAAGTTTGAAAGATAACTTTAATATACTGGGTAAAAATTGAGAGATGGATATTTACTTGAAAGATTTTCTTTACAATTGAAACAGTTTTATAGAGGAATAGATTAACTTTGAATGTCACATATTTAAACTGTACAACTTGAAAAGTTTTGAGATTTATACATACTCATTAAACCATCATTACAATCATGATGCTGAGTTTATACATATCACCCTTGTATTGTTTTTCTGAGGGCAGCCATGACAAAGTCCCAAAGACTGGATGACTTAAAAAACAGAAATTTATTTTCTCACAAGTCTAGAAACTAGAAGTCTGAGATCAGGTGTTGGCAGGGAGGGTTCTCCTTGGCTTGTTGTAGCCACTTTCTCTTTGAGTCTTTACATGTTCTTCCTTTTGTCCATTTCTATCACTGAGTAATTCACTAACTATTATTCAGTCTGTGAGTTTTTGATATATTTTGGATGCATGTCATTTTTCAGATGTATTACTTGCAAATATCCCCCCCATATGTGCCTCCTATGTTTATGTTCTTAAATATGCCTTTCCCATTACCAGGTTGGAATTTGCATAAAGTATAATTAATTTTTTTGTGGGGGACTTGGTGGTCTTTTGATGCCATATCTAAGAAACCTTTTTCTAACCTAAGATCACAAGCAATTTCTACTATAATTTTCTAGTAGTTTTATAGTCGTAGGTGTTGTATGTCAATCTATTGTCCATTTTGAGTCAATTTTTGCATATTGCGTGAAATATGAATCAAAGTTCATTTGTTTAGTATGTAGGTATGAGCTTTCTTTGGTTCAATCTTCAGTCTTCAATTTTATGCTCCACAACTAATATAATTGCTAGTTATGAACTATCAGGTTTTTTTTTCCACTAGAAATTTGGGCAGTACAAACTTACTTTTGATGTTTTCTTATAATATAATAAAAATTAGAGTCAATCCTGAGTTACTGTCATTAATTACTGGTAAGTTAACACATAACTAGTGTTTGGTAAATATCTAGAACAAATAATGTTATGAGTAAATAATGCTATGCATTATCTTTAATGACTAGTAACATTTATGTTTAAAATTTATATATGCCTACAAAAAATAAAACTTCTGACAGGATGGAGTAGAGGCACTCCATAAACAGTGACAAAATTTTTTTTTCCATTTTTAATATCACTCTCCATCTAAGTAGAACGAAGGAAAATTTACTGAACAAAACAAAAATATAAAAATGGGATGTGTATAAAAAGGAGGGTCAAGGGCCGGCCGAGTGGCTCAGTTGGTTAAGAGCTCGCTCAAGAGTTTGAGCTCTGAGCAACAGCGGTTCGAGTCCAGCCCGAGCTGAGCAGCCGCTGAGCAGCCGCTGAGCTGCCAATAGGTAGCAGGATAGTTCAGCTAAAAAAAAAAAAAAAAAAAGGAGGGTCAAATTGTTTTCCAGGAACTGGCATGGAAAAATGATTCCATTTGTTAAAGTATGGGACAGTAGAGAAGCACAGAGTCAAGTGTTTATGGAAATACTGACTTGAGTCTGAGGTACCTTCATCCCAGGAAAGATGTGGCTATAACAATTTCTTATTCATGTCTAGATCTCATCACAGTTGTGTGAAATAAAAATACAAAGGAAAAATATCTATATATATTTGGAAATTAAGAATGGCACTTCTAAATAAGCCTTCAGTCAGATAGAAAATAGCTTAATTGGATGGTAATAAAAATACAATATTTAAAAACATGTGAGATCCTGCAAAAGCCAACCTTAGGAGGAATTTAATGGTCTTAAACAAAAGTATTAGAAAAAGAGAAAGTTTAAACTTAAGAAAACTAAACATACATCTCAATAATGTCAAAAAACATTAAAAATTAAATTGTAATATGGTAGAAGTAAATCAATATAAAATTAAAAACATAAATTAGTTAAAATATAAGATAAAATGGAGAACCAGTTCATTTTTTTTATTAAAGTATAGTTAGCATAAAACATTGTCTTAGTTTCAAGTTTACAATACAGTGATTCAACATCTATAAACTTATGTGATAGATGATTATGGCAGCGATTCTAGTAAACTCTCACTGTAAAAAATTATGATATTATTGACTATATGCTGTACATTACATCCCAGTGACTCATTTATGTTATAACTGGACCTTTGTACCTCTTAATCCCTTTCACCTTTTCCACTCATCCCCCACCCCACCCTTCTCCCCTAGAACCATTTTTTTAGATGAAATATAGAACTCACAAAAATAATGAATAGGGCCTGTATATTTATTACAGAAATTGATCACAGTCAACTGTATGTATGTGTGTGTATCTTATAAATTAAAAAAAATTTAAATACACAAGTCAAATCTTGGGTTGGGAGAAACTCTTAAAAAAAAAAAGAGAGAAAACATTTTCTAATGAATAAATAGTCCAAAATATCCTAATGACAACACATGACATAGGTGTTTCAATAAAGAGAATTTACATGCTAGTCACACACACAGTCATAGTTTAAAAAGTCCTGCACAGAATGTTATCAATCCAGCACTGGCATGACAAAAAATTAATAAAGAAATCATAATATAAAATTTGGATTTAATACTTTTATTTTTTTCTTCTTTTAGCTGAGCCATCTCAGTGGCAGCTCAGCTCAGGCCGGGACTCGAACCGCTGTTTTTCAGAGCTCACACTCTTGAGCGCGCTCTTAACCAGCTGAGCCACTCAGCTGGCCCAAATTTAATACTTTTAAAAGTTTATTTTAACATTTAAAAATTTATCAGTGTAATTAAAAAAAATAAAGTTAAGAGAAAAACAAAACAAAACACGATAGTATCAATTCATAGAGGAAATAGAATTTTATAAAATCCAAAATGTAGGAATGATAAACTATTAACAAATTAGGAAAAGGCACACTCAATCACATATCTAAATATAAAAAGATATTGAGCGCAAAATGTTTACTGGCAAAATATTGATATTCTTTATGTTCTATTCTAAATACATTTGCCTTGCACTTGGAAATGAGACAAAAATAGTCATAATCATTAATCCCTTTCCACATTGAACTTGAAGTTCCATCCAATGCAATAAGGTAAGATAAGAAAAATAAATGTCTAATTTGGAAAGGATAAAATATAGAATTTGTAATCTATAGATAAAGTATTAGAACTAATATGTAAATATACAAATAATTCTAGATGTAAATTTGAGATATAATAACAACTGCATTATTCAGAATTAGTTTAACCGGAAGCATGCAGCAGAGCTAACAAGATTTTCTGAGTGATTAGATGTGGATTATTAAGAAAAATTATGAAATCAATGATAATTTAGGTTTTGCCTGTACTGCCAGCAATGAATAAAATTATAAATTTACTGAGATTGAAAGATAAGCAAGAACAGATTTTATTTTTGGTGGTTGGTCTTGTGGTCATGGTTGCAATCAGGGTCATGGTTTACCATGTTTATTTGAAATTCTTATTAGAGACAGAGATGTTATTGGAAATACTAAATAAACCCTCAGAAACAAGGGTGAGGAGTCCAGTTTAGAATTTAGAAACAATAATTCTAATATCATAATAATACAATATTTCAAATGAGTGGGCTAAATTTACGCAATATAAGCAGTTCTCCCTGGGAAAGTTTTTTTAAAAGGAAGCAGATAAATGCTGTAATCTGTCTCCAACTTTCATATCTTCCTTGACCCCAGACTTTTATAGTCAACTGTTTGATGTAATTATCAATTATAATATATTTCTCAAATTTAACATGCTGGAAACTTCATTTATCATAATGTTCTCTCACTTCTTCCACAAAAAACCTGTTTCTGTTGTAGTTCCCACATCTATTGATGTTGCTATTATCTGTATTGACATTCAAATTAGAGATGAAATTTATCTAGTTTTCCTCTTAACTCATCCTTATCTGTAACCCACATCAAATAGCCAATTCATTCAATGAAAAGTAGATTAAACATCTGTTTTGCCTGGTTGAAGAGGTCTTATTTGTGGGCACTTTATTTAGACAATTTCATTTCCAAGGAGTAAATGTTCTTTAAGAGCCCTATTCTTTATGCTTATATATAAATTTTAAGTCTTATGCTTACTTAATACTTTTACTGATTATCTTACTCAGAACTCTGAAGGTATTCCAATGGTCTTCCAGAAACAGCTTCTGCTAATTAGAAATATGTACATAGCTCTCCTCTTATAATCTTTTTAATTTTAGGAGAAAAAAATTTTTGAAAGTTATGATGAATCTAATCTTTAACTCTGGTAAATTATATTGTTGTTTCTGTTGTCCATTGCTTGAGATTCTATGAGTCAGGTATTGGAATTGAAGTGATTCATTTTCTATGCCTTTTTTCTGAGTCTACTTTTCTTTTATACTCCAGAACCTCCTAGGTAATCCTTAAGTTATGACCAATCCAATTAGCATGTGTACTGAAAGTTTTATCCTTGTTTTGTGTGATTAATATTTTCAAATATATTTAACAATACTAACTAAATCTCTTATTTTACATATTACCTCCTCTGTGGTAGGTGTACTCTTCATTCTGTTCTGTTCTTTTTTTTTTAAAGATTTTTATTGGGGAATTGGGGGGATGGGAACAGTGCTGGGGAATTGGGGGAAGGGGAACAGACAAGTTGCTGTCCTTTTGTTCTTCAGTCTAGTTGTGGAGGATGTTGCTTCACTGGCCCAAGTTGGCACCATCATTGCACTCTTCCCGGGCGAGGCAGATCAGTCGCTGGCTTCTGGACGGCCACTAACTGCGGTTGTTGGCCGCTCACGCTGGCTGCTGGCTACACACGGTAGCCCATGGCAACCCACTGCCACAGGGGCTGCAGCCTACACCGTCGCCGGCAACTCACAGCAACCCAGCTCCAGGCTGAGCTGTTGTTCAGCATCTTAGCTGTGGAGGGCAGTGTCACTGGCCATCATATGTGGGATCCAAACTGGGGTCCTCTGGCTCCCAAGCCAGTTCTTAACCATTGCGCCATTCGGCCGGCCCCTGTTCTTTTTCTTAATGTACAGTATTTACAGTGTACTTAAAACAGTATTTGATTTTTTGTTAGTAGTACACAAAGTACATAAAGGCAAAATTTTGAATTTATATTAAAAAAATACAACTGTCTTTATTGCATCTCCTTAAAGACTATTGAATGAGTTTCCAGAGGTAATAGATGCATAAGTATACACTGTTTGAAATAAAGTTAAAAAATAATAACATTTGAAGCTCACGTATACAGTATTTTGAATAAAGATATTTTATTTTTTTAATTTATTTTTTTTTAATTTATTTTTATTTTTTTTTTTATTGTTAGTTTCAGGTGTACAGAACAATGCAATAGTTACCCTTTTCACCCTCACAAAGTAACAACCCCCCTCCCCCCATCCACTGCCCTCCCACCCCCGATATCATGCTTATCTATTACAATTCCATTGAATCCGTTCCCGCACTCTACTCCGTGTCCCAAGGTTATATGTATATATAATTATAGTTGACATACAGTATTATTCAACATCAGTTTCAGAAATACAATGCGGTAGTCAGGCCTCTACATCTACTATGAAGTGGACTCCCCAAAAAGGCATTGGTCCATCTGGCCCCCTAAGAAATGCTTACAACGTTATTAATTGTATTCCTCGGACTGTCTTTTTCAATCCCTGCGGCCATATTACAATTACCCAATTGTATTGTCTCATCCCTTCCCCTTCTCCTTCATCCCCACCCCCTCCTGACTAGCAACCCTCAGTTCTTCCTCTGTGTCTCTGAGACTATCTCCATCCACTTCTCCCATCCATTCAGTTCCTTAGAATCCACGTATAAGTGAGATCATATGATATTTGTCTTTCTCTGACTGACTTATTTCACTTAGCATAATGTTCTCTAGTTCCATCCATATTGTTGCAAAAGGTACTACTTCCTTCTTCTTTATAGCTGAATAATACTCCATTGTGTAAATGTACCAAAGTTTCTTAATCCAGTCATCTACCGATGGGCATTTTGGTTGTTTCCAAGTCTTAGCTATTGTGAATAACGCCGCAATGAACATAGGGGTGCATATATTTTTTTGGATTAATGTCTTGGGATTTTTTGGATAAATACCTAAGAGTGGGATTGCTGGGTCGTAAGGTAGTTCCATTTTCAGATTTTTGTGAATAAAGATATTTTAAATGAGACACATTGGAATTTGAATTAAAATGTGCAAATCTAGTGTATATATTAAGTTTAGAAATTTTATATCATATGAGTTTCTTACAATAACATGAACTACTTATAACTTGGATCCTCAAGAAGAAAAGAGCTGCAAAGTTTGATTTCCTGAGGCTACTGTTTTTAATCTCACTTATGATTGAGTTTTCTAGCAATTTTTTGTGACACTTACTTAAAATTGTAATAGAGTTTCTATTCTGTCCTTATTAAAATTTGAATAGTCAATGTTTCTCTAAGGCCTTTGTTTTTGGCATGAACTAAATCAATCGCTAACCAACCACTAGAAAAAAAAAATCAATGAAAATGCTAGAAGATGATTTCTTTAAACTGCTATGAGTGAGTGTCTTTTTCTCAATTTAATGATATTCTAATATATGAAGCATATATTGCTAGATTACATAATATTAGTACTTATAATAAATAAATATAAGTATGTGTGTATGTGTATTGTTGCATTCTGTGTCATCTCAAAATTATTTAAAAGATTTGCTTCATTAAATAAATTCAAGCAGGGCCGACCAAGTGGCTCAGTTGGTTAAGAGCTCACTCAAGAGTGCGAACTCTGAGCAACAGGGTTGCTGGTTCGATTCACAGCCCGAGCTGAGCTGCCACCGAACTGCCAACAGGTGCTAGGACAGCTCAGTTAAAAAAAAAAAAATAAAATAAAATAAATAAATAAATAAATTCAAGCAAAATAGAACATAATACATTTAGAATTGGGCACATAATGGAGGCATAATATATGATTATTAAATAAAAAAGCTTTCAAGGCTATTTGTTACTCATTGTGCTGCATTAAATTAAGTGTTCCATAAACTCCACCTTTGAGTAAGTTGCTTGAAGCTCTGTCAATATGTCTTTCACATAAGAAATAGAGTAATTAGAACCTGGCTTATGTATTTATCAGATTGTCCCAATGAAGAAAATTGAAATCCTAGGTACTGCTACTATTTTTTGTTCTGCCTTGAGTTTAAATTCATGTACTTATTTAGAAATTTTATTTTTAATCCCCCTTTTTTTTTCTGTTCCTTGGAATGCCACTAATGTATAAAAACTTGCTCTATGAATTAAGCTAGCTTTTAACTACCGGAAGTCTTTTTTAAGTTGTCCCTTCTCATTACAGCTGTTGGTAAGGCCTGCTTCACATGCGTAGCCCACAGCTATATGCACATTCAGAACAGGTGGCTCCAACATTCTAAACGTATAGGAAGGCCCATGTGTCCCGCCGTTGTGCTCAGAGAATTGCCTTTTTCCTGAGAAAGACTGTGCCCTCTAAAGGTAGCACTTCAGCAAGGTTAAAGAAGAAGGAGGGATTGTTTTGCCAGATATTGTTTTCCTGAAATAATCCTATCTCCAATGTCCTATGACTTTCTTTTGATACCAAACAATGTCCAGTCTTTGACCTTGGCACCATTTGCTTCATGAAGTTCAGCAGTCTATCTCATCACCTTCTTCTCACTTCACATCAGTAGATTGTGTGTTTTATCCTCTGTGGGAACTATGAAAAGACTTTACAGGTAGAGGTCATTTTTAGTAACAAACAGACTCAGTTTGGCAGGAACTATAAAACTGAATCAAATGGTTAGAGTTTGGGTTCATAGGTTCATATGTCTTCTGACCATCACATCACCAGATGTATTAATATTCTGTCGCTGCCATAAAAGTTTACCACAAATTTAGTGGATGAGAACAACACAGATATATTCTCACAATTCTATAGTTCAGAAGTCTAAGGGGGGCTCAGCTGGCTATTTTATTTTAAGTTCTGCAACACCAAAATCAAGGTGTTAGGCGGCTGAGCTCTTACTACCCAACTCAGAAGAATTCAGCTCCCAGGTCATTCAGTTTGTCTGCAGAATACAGTTTCTTTTGGTAGGAAGACTGAAACCCTTCCAACATTTGAAAATCTAAATATAGAAAAACCCCCCATAAATTTAAATAGTGACAAAAGACCCAATTCTGAACATGTAGTTCATACACATTGCTAGATAAGATGGCTAATGTGATTCAAAGAACCTGGACAGGCTCTGTTTCCCTAAAATTCTTTATTTCACTATCCCATTTAGGCCCTGAATAATTCTGTTGTTCATATCTATGATAATTTAACCTAAAACCAAAAAAATATATTTATGTGAGAAATAAAGAGAACACGAAGTGATCAACAGACTGGCACCTTACAGAGATAGTGTGGGGCTACAGTTCCCTGAGGCAAAGCTACAGGCAAAACCTAATGGGAAGAGGACATTTTTTTAAAATGTCAGGAGCTTGAGCTGTTGTCTAAAAAACATCCAGCATGGGAGAAGAGTTAAGTAGGAAGCCCTGGTGCTTGGAGGTTGGAAGGAATATTGCTGCTAGGTGGATAGAGGCATACCCTGTATAAACTTCAACAATTTAAATAATTTTGTTCATGCTTTACCAAACAAAAATAAAAGATGGTCTTATCATCCTCAAGGATGTATTACCAATGAAAATGGTCAGCTCTCAAAGAATGATAATTGACAAGTGTTCCCTCTTAAAAAAGACAAAACATTTTCAGGTGTTTTCTCCATCCTATACCTACTTCTGAACGGTTTCTTATGTTTTACTGTGTGGCTGTCACTGCTTCTATAATTGCACTAGTATTATGACATAGGACAATTCAGTTAAGGTATTTGTTCAAGCTAGACTTAATTTATGAGCCTCAATAGGTTACCTCCCTTATTGACTGAGCAATATATCGCACAAACCGAAACTCGTAATCCATTACAGAAACTGAAATAAATCACAAGTGTCCTACAGAAACTCCGTCAGTAACCTAATGAAAAACATTTAAAGCAAAGCATTTGACTTTATTCTATCTCTTCTACTTTTTCTTCTTTTCTTAAGAATTTATATTTATTAGAGAAACTTATTGGAGATGTGGCCAAGGTTGACTGTTGTACCTGCCATTTTATAAAACATCATTGCAGTGAATCTGAAGTTTTGAAATAATAAATATATAGTTGATACCCATAACAAAAATTATGTATTACTTGTGATTTAAGTATTCAATTTCAGTTTATCACTATTTGCCCCAGGAAAATAAATCATCTTCTAATAGTTACTTTTAAAGTAGTAGGGTTTTGGTCTCAACAGCAGTATGTGTAAGGCAGCCAAAGAAGACTGCCTTCCAGCCTCAGCATTTTCACTCTAGCTCTTAGCCCTGACTTTATCTCCCATGTAACCATGAAGGAACAGGATTTCATTTGAGGCTTCTTAGCAGTACTGCTGCCACGCCTCAGATCATAGTAACCTCAGTCAATTGAGTGAAGCTACTGCTCTAGAGGCAAGTAAGGGAATTATATGTAACTAAAAATACAATATAAATTCATAGTGGGCTGTGAAGCCCTCATTCTAAAGAAAAGGGGCTATTTGGAAAGTGTCATCAGATATTTCCCTACTCTTAGTTTTGTTTTTAAGGACAAGTAGAAGCAATACTATTAGAAGGCATGGATAACCATACACAGTTTTAGAGGTATTTTGTTACAAAGACAATTACTCCCCCAATTGAATGGTTTTGAATGCTTGTCTAAATTGGTGGACCACAGATACAACAATTTGTTTCTGGAATCTCAATTCTACTTCATTGATCTCAAGCCTATCCTTATATTAGTACAATATAGTTTTGATTACTACTACTTTGTAATAAGTTGAAAATCAGGACAACTGGGTTCTCCAACTTTATTCTTTTTGTTTATTTACTTTTTTTTTTGGAGGGGAGGGCTATTTAGGGTCCCTTGAAATTTTATATGGATTTTAGGATTAACTTGTAAAATTCTAAAGCCAGCCATAATTTTGATAGAGATTGCATTGAATCTGTAGACCAATTTTTGTTGCTTTTTTGACAATATCATCTTGTGATCCATGATCTTGGGATGTTTTCCATTTATTTTGTGCTGCTTTCATTTATTTCAACAATGTTTTGTAATATTCAGAATATAAGATTTTCACTTATTTTATTCAAATTATTCTTAAGTTTTGTTCTTTTTAATGCTACTTTAAATGAAATTTTTTTCTTAATTTCTTTTTTTGAAAACTGAATGTTTTATAAATATTATATGTAAGTACTCCTTTTTTAAAAACAATTTTTATTGGGGAACTGGGGAGGGGGACAGTGTTGGGGAGTTGGGGAAGGGGAACATTGTGTTTTTCCAGGACCCATCAGCTCCAAGTCAAGTTGTTGTCCTTCAATCTTAGTTGTGGAGGGCGCAAGCTCAACTCCAAGTCCAGTCCCCACCTTCAATCTAGTTGAGGGGTGTGGGGTTTGCGGGGGAGGCATAGTCCACCATCTCATGTGGGAGTCGAACCGGCACCCTTGCTGCTAAGGGCACGCATTCTCACTAGCTCAGTGGCAGCTCAGCTGGGGCACAGCTCACTGGCCCATGTGGGAATTGAACTGGTGACCCTGTTATTCAGAGCTCACGCTCTAACCAACTGAGTCACTCAGCTGGCCAGTGTATTCCTTTTTTAATAACAATACTGTTGAGATATGTTCACAACACCCTATAATTCTCCTCTTTAAAATACAATTCAGTGGTTTTTAGTATATTCACAGAGCAGTTTTGGGGTTTTTCTTTCCAAGTTTATAGAAATACAATTCAAATTTGTATATTGATATTATAACCTGCAATCTTCTTACAAGTGTTTATTAGTTTTAGTCATTTTAGTAGTCATCCTTGGGATTTTTTATGTATAGTATAATATAATGTAATCTTCAGACAGAGATAGTTTTACTTCTTTCTTTCCCAAATAAAAGCCTTCCATTTCTTTTTCTTTCCAATTACCCTAACTAGAACATCCAGTACAATGTTGGACAGAAGTGACAAGAGTGGACATCCTTGTCTTTTTCTCGATATTAGAGAGAAAGTATATATATATATATATATATATATATATATATATATATATATATATATATAGTATATTTATATATATATATTTAAATTTATATATATATATATATATATATATATATAAATATATCCTTAGATCATTAATATGATCTTAGCTGTGAGTTTTTCATATGGTATCTCTTGAAACACAAAGTTTTTTAAAATTTTAATCAAGTCCAATTTATCTGGTTGAGGAAGTGTGTTTCTACTCTTTGTTGAGAGTTTTTATCATGAAGGTGTCGGATTTTGTCCAATGAGTTTTTTGTGTTTATGGAGTTGGTCATGAGTTGTTTTTTTTTTGTTTTTGTTTTTTTTTTATTATTGTATTGCTATCATCTGTTACATGAATTGTTGTTTTTTGATGTTAATCCAAGCTCACTTCCCAGGGATGAATCCCACTTGGTCACCGTGTATAGCTATTTTTATATTAATCCAGATTTAGTTTACTAGAATTTTGTTGAGGATTTTGATGTCCATATCATGAGTGATATTGGCCTGTAGTTTTCTCGGCACATGTTTGTCTGTTTTTTGTATCAGTAATACTTGCCTCAAAGAATGAATTGTGAAGTGTTCCCTCCTCTTCTAATTATTGGAAGGGTTTGTGAAGAATTGGCATCAATTCTTATTTGACTGTTTGGTAGAATTTACGTGTAGACTTATTTGGGCATAAGCTTTAATCTATCGGGTTTTTAAATTACTAATTAAATTTATTTTCTTGTTATCAGTATATTTAAATTTTTTCTTCTTGTATCAGTTTTCGTAGTGTGTTTTTGTTTCTTGGAATTTGCTCATTTCATCTGTCATCTAGTTTCTTGGTATATGGTTTTCCCTGATATTCCTTTATAATTCTTTATATTTTGTGGATGTTTCTCTTTATTCCTAAACCACTTTTAAATTACAAATTTATCCCGATTCACATTAAATGATTTTTCTACATCTATAGAAACAAGAATTAATGGTGTTTAATATTTTAATGCTTTGTTTGATTTTATGTACTGATTTTTTTTTTAGAGTTTTTTCCTATATATTTGTAGGTGAAATAGTCCTGTGAGTTTTCTTTTTTCTAATATCTTTTCTGGGGGATTTCATTTTAATGTTGTATTTGTCAGAATGAATTGCAAAGAACTCTCTCTTTGTGTACTCTGAAATACTTTGTATACAAATTAGATTATAAAATCTTGAAATGTTGTAGGAAGTCACTGTACACACCACTGTGCTGACGACTTCATTTGTGGTAAATATTGTGGCAAGACTATGCCTGGCGGTTCCAATAGTAGATTTTCATTACCTATTCTGTGATCTGTTTCTGTTTATTTGCTTTATTTTTAGGTAGGCTCTGCACAATTTTTTTTTATGTATATATATTGATAGTCAGATAAACACTAGAGGTGGTAAAGTGATCTGGGGAGAGAGAGAGAGAGAGAGAGAGAGAGAGAAGAAAGGAGGAGGAGGAGGAGGAGGAGGAGGAGGAGGAGGAGAAGAAATGAATTAACCTTTCACCAATAGCTCCAGTAATATTTCTGGGGATCACGATGATCAGCCTCATTTGTTCCAAATGTTTTTTCTAAGTCCATCTCTGTCAGGGAAGTTGGATACTCTAATGCACTGGTATTGTTATACCTTCCAAGAGAAGAATTAAGGGGAGTGTGTTTTCCGTAGATATTCTAGACAGGTACTACATGTTTACACATTTTTTTAAAGGAATGCAAATAAATGAGTGAGCCATTTATTTTCTTTAATAAGTATTAGTTATTTGGACTCATTACACAGAGGTGCTGAAATGAGAATAAATTCAGACAACCAAAAATATGAGAACTAGACTACCTCAAATGTGGAAGATTTTTTTTTTTTTTTTACTTTTGCAATTAAGATGCAAAAGTTCCTGCCACATAGCTTCTCCATGGGAGACACATTTTTATTTGCTTTTAAAGTGCTATGTAAAAAGGTATTATTTTTCCTTGTTAACCATGAAAGATTACCATAATTAAAGCACTTTTTCTTCCCCTTCTATCTCACTAAACAAAAAATATGCACTCAATATAGCTTATTTTTATTTCCAATTTGTTCAGAGAATTTTATTTTATAACACCGTTGATGTCTTTCATTTTTGCACCCTGAGAACCCTGACCAAAACCAACCAGCCCAGGCTTTCCTTCCAGGCTTTGCATCTGCTTTTCTTACAATTGTATCTTTTGTTTTTTCACCTCAACACTACTGCCTTTGGCACCTTCCTAACTTCTCAGTAGCTGTTTATAAGTACAATGGAATTGCATTTGAAACTTTAAGCAGAGATAAACTTTATTCAGTGTCTTGTTAATATGAAACTATTTAAAACAGAACTTTGTACTGAAAAACTTTACTATTAAGCACGACTAAGGCAATTCAATTTACTTAAATGTGAAAAAACTAACTAGAGAATATATGACTACACATTCTCACATTTTATTTATATTTAAACATCTCATTTTCTGATATATCTTTCATATACAGAAGTTACAATCTTAACCCCATTTCTTCTTCCAGTTACACTTCTCTATTTCCATTTTCACCAATGGTACTGTAAGTTATATCTTAACGCTTTCTTCCACTCTGCCTTAAACTGATGTCTGCCATGTTTTTACTCTTTCACTGACCCCTGCAAATATCTCTCCTGTGTCAATGTCGCTGCCTTAACTCGCTAGTCTTAATCTTTTTCACCTCTTGGCAGCATTCGATATGGTTCTTTATCTCTTCCTCCTTGATGCACAGTTTTCATTTATTTTCTGTGTGAGCATACTCTCTCTGAGTTCTTTGTCTTTTCATTTTTTGACTTTTCAATATAGAAATGTCACTGGAACCATCTTTGATCTTATTTGTTCTATCTTTTTCTGTCTTCTTTGATGATTTCATCTACTGTAACGACTTTAAAACCATCTTTATGCCAAGGTCTTTGAATTCATACCTCAAAAGATTTTTTATATTGGTCAATATATTGGTGATTATACCATTTTCCCATGTTAAATCTCATTTTCTTTTTATCACAATGTAACATTCAACAGTAATATATGACCCCAATTCTATATCAAATATCTCTTAGTGATACTTGGGAAAAGCAGAGTTTTATAGATTTTTTAAAAAATACCATAAGCTAAACTTATTTACTTAAAGGTAATTTATTATATAATTTTCTCTCAGGAAAAGCCTTACATTTTAAGAGATGAGACTATCCATTAATGAATACCATGGACAATGCTAGACTAAATCCCAGAATTATATTCAAACTAAATGTTCTATACCTGAATGCAATTTAATATTGTCTACACTTTTCATTTTCTGTGAAGAATATTAAACCTAAAGATTATTTTAAGATGATCCACAAGTACTTTTTGATCTTTTGAATCTCAAAACCTATTTAAATTTGTAGCATACTTCTCTTTAGAATGTTATCATTCTACTCCATATATTTTTTATCATTTTAAGCAACCTAAAAATATAAATTCAGTCTGTCAAATTGATGCAATGTTTTAAAAATAATCTTTATAACATAGTTCTAACTTTCTTATCTTAAAAGCATTCTGCATGTTGTGGTAACATCAAACTTAGATAATATTATAACAACTTTAGGTACACTAACAAGGCAAACGAGAAAATATAAAAATATATCATATAAACTTAGTCAAATAGACAGCAGTGCACTTTAAAATAACTGTAGTCATCATCATCCATAGAAAAAGTGATTTTAGAAAATCTATGTGTGCATATGTACATTTTTAAATAAAGAAGGAATTCCGTGGGTAATACAGACTCATTAGAATAGAGTAATATTTATTATATGGAATACAAGAATGAAAGCCATTAAATGAGAAAATGGTTTCCAAATGTATTACAGTAAAACAACTCTGATTTGTACTTAAGTTGAAATAAATAAGTATATGTGTGTTTATATACATATAACATATCGAAGCTTAAACTATAGCTCATTATGCTGTAAAAAGAATCAGCGGAAGTATGAGTTTTACTTGTCTTTTTAAGCAAAGCTGTGTAATAGGAGATGACTAACTGCAAGAAGAGGCATAGCAAATGTTCTTTATACAATAATATGCTTAACATGTTCTCACCTCTGCAAAACAATTTAAAAAGCAACCAAATATAATTGAAAGGAAATGTAGCTGTGCAGTTGTACAATAATATGCAATTGCTAACTCAGCATAAGGCTAACTTTTAAAATGAAATATTTTACAAGTTGACCATGGTTTAAGCATCAGAAATCTAATTTTCAAATGTCACTGATATTTGAACAAATAAGTGAGCAGGTGAATTTTATATCCTTTTCTCTAGAAATATTATATGTATGTGTGTATAAATACCCCCCCTTCCCGTGTGTGTGTGTGTGTGTGTGTGTGTGTGTGTGTGTGTGCGTGCTCACATGTGATGTTGGGTTGGTGTGGGACTCATACAAGTGGAATTCCAATTTAAATTTCAGATGTAAATTCCAATAATATAAAAAACAAACCTCAGTTTCAGAATTTTGAGTCAACAATCAGATGTTTTAGGTAATAGTGATAACTAATCCTTGACAACTGATTTACAAACATTTGTTTATACAGAATGTATCTCAGTAAGATCAAGGAAACTAAGTACCTTGTCAGAGTGTCCAATAAATAATGGAACCAGGATTGGAATTTCAGTCTTTTAACCTCATTTATTAAATGCTTTCTGTTTTAGCAGTGCTTTCTCTGGCTTTCTCAGGGCTCTGGAATTTTAAAAAGTTAACATCAAGTATAAATATTTTACATGTCTCTATTTGGTACCATCTCACTCAGGCTTTAATTAATAGGTAGGGTAAAATCAGCCACTAATATACTGAATAATGCTTGCAGTTACTCGCATATGACTGACAATTACTGACATTTTAAAAGATGCTATAATGTAATCAATGATATCATGTAGTCTTTTAGTGTCGTTCGTTCATTCATGCAACAAAATCTACTGAGAAGTTGTTGTATATCCAAGCACTCTACTGGACCATAGAGCTAGAAAGAACATGCTATAGTACCTGAATATCTTCAGTTCATCATTCAATTTAAGTAGTAATTCTGATACTAAACTTGTGTCATTAAAGTGTTTGACTTTTTAATTTAATTTATATATATATATATATATATATATATATATATATATATATATATATATTTAATTTAATTTTTATGTTAGTTTCAGGTGTACAAAACAATATAATGATTAGACATTTAGACCCCTCACAAAGTGGTAACACCCACCCCAAGCCCACTACCCTTCTTACATCGTATATAACTGTTACAATACCATTGACTATATTCCCTATGCTGTACTTTACACATCGTGACTAAATATATATATATATATATATATATATATATATATATATACACTTAACTATAGTTGGCATTCAGTATCATTCTACTTCAGCTTCAGGCACCCCTATGTTTATTGCAGTGCTATTCACAATAGCCAAGATATGGAAACAACCAAAATGTTCATCAATATATGGCTGGATAAAGAAATTGTGGTACATTTATGGTGGAGTATTACTCTGCCATAAAAAAGAATGAAATCTTATTTGCAACAACATGGACAGACCAAGAGAATATTATGTTAAGTGAAATAAGTCAGACTGAGAAAGACAAATAATATATGACCTCACTTATTTGTGGAATCTAAAGAACAGAATAAACAAGCAAATAAAACAGAAATAGACTCAGAGATACAGAGGAAAAACTGATGGTTGTGAGATGGGAGGGAGGTTGGAGGATGGCAGAAAAGGTAGATGTATTAGAAAGTACAAATTGGTGGGCTGGCCGAGTGGCTCAGCTGGTTAAGAGCTCACTTGGGAGTGCCAGCTCTGAGCAGCAGGGCAGCAGTTCGGATCCCACACTGAGGGCCAGTGACAGTTGCCCTCTACAGCTAAGATGGTGAACAACAGCTCGACCTGGAGCTGGGCTGCCGTGAGTTGCCGGCAACAGCATAGGCTGCAGTGGGGCTGCCGTGAGCTACGTGAGTGGCTGGCAGCCTGCCAGAGCTGCCTAGAGCTGTTGTGAGTGGCCGACCAATGACCAGTGATGGATTGCCTCACCCGGGAAGAGGGCAATGATCACAATACCAAAATGGGCCAGTGAAGCGATGTCCTCCACAACTAGGCTGAAGAACAAAAACAATTTGTCTATCTGTCTGTCCCCCTTCCCCGATTCCCCAATGCTGTTATCCTCCCTGCAATTCCCCAAAAAAATCTTAAAAAAAAAAAAGAAAGTACAAATTGGTAGTCACAAAATAGTCACAGGAATGTAAAATACAGTATGGAGAATATCATCAATAATGTTATAAAGATTATGTAGGGTACCAAATGGGTACTGGACTTACTGGAGGATCACTTCATAATTTATATTTTTATAGTGTCTCACATGTCTTCTGTTTACCAACAAAATTCAGATGTCATGACAGTTTTAAACAATGCTTATTGTAGTCTGTAAAAACAAAATTAAACAGAGACCAGGCTTGAAGATTTCTAGAGCATACAAAACTCAGCTAAGCCAGTAAAACAAAAGTTAATCTAGTTACATCATTGAGCATAAGTGAAATTTAATTTAACTTATTTCTTATAAATACTGGTAGTAATCACAAACAAAACAAATCATCTTGCTAAGATGGTATATATAAGATAATCGTTTTTAGCTTATGCTTTGCTGTCTGGGGATCTCCATTGTAATAACAAATCATTGTAAAAGTTAATCGATTTACTTATTTTCACTTTAGAAGGCATCATGTAAAGTCATGCCTTTGAGCTTTTTACTAGTTTCATATTTGAAGTCTCCCCAGTTTCGCAGTTTGTTTCTTGAACAATAAAATATTCACATAAAGTAGAGCTGTCTGAATTTTCTTTTCACAAGTCATATAGTCATTAATCTTATGACTGAGTAATGCACGTTAGATTACTATTTAAAACAAGTTAGCAAACTACTTATATATCAGCTCTACCTCAGAGCAGCGTATACATATAAGCAATGCAGCCGAGATGAAGTAAGACAAGCTCTTCCATCAAATTATTTGTTAAAGATTTGTACTTTGTAAATATTTGTACTTGTATACCTGAAGCTGTTTTCTTGCTACTCAGCTTGATTGTATGACTTCGTTTTTGAACATCACTTTCGTCATTTTCAAAGGAGAATTATAATGTCCCTTCTCACAATTATGAGTGAGAGTCAATTAGATATAGAATGAAATACTTAGTAGCTTATAAAGTTATACCAATTAGCATTTATACAAAAGTAGTTCAGTTTTGATCTCTTAATTCGCACACCCAAAAACATTCCTTAAGGAGTAAGAACAATTTGAAATTCTTTGATTTTTTTTTTTTTAAGCTGAGCCATCCTGCCACCTGTTGGTAGCTCAGCGGCAGCTCAGCTCGGGCCAGGACTCGAACCGCTGTTGCTCAGAGCTCACACTCTTGAGCGAGCTCTTAACCAACTGAGTCACTCAGCTGGCCCTTTTGAATTTTTTTGCTAATTAATTGATTTAAAGAAAATATTGAATCGAGAAAAAAATAATTTATTCCTACAAACAAAGATGTTCTCTGTTCATGAGTGTTTTAAGTTGGTTGAATAGATTTTATTATAGAAATAAACAGTAATTCATTAATTGTTAGTTTTTATCTTCTTCATGGTTAATATTTTTATCTATTTTAGTTTGCTAATACACACTTCTAAAAAAGCTAGTAAAATACTGTTTTTTAATATTCATTAAACATACTTAAAACAGTGTTTACTTCTGGTGAAGGAAGGAGTGACTGTAGAAATTGTAAAATCAAGTGTTACATATAATGTTCAAGTGCTTTCTTCAGCTGAACAGTTTATTTCTTGTTTTGTGACAGATTTATTAAAAGCTGTGCATTTCCCTCTAAATAGCATTTCACCTGTATCTGACCCATTTTGTCATCTGTTAAAAATTTCAATGCCTATTAAATTATGTAAATTCTTATGATTTTTAGTTTTTTCCCCAGATCTTTGGGTGGTATTTAGCAAGATTTCTGTAATTGTATTTTAAATTAATTAGGCATTTTTAATGATTTTGACTTGTTGAAATGTACTGAGGTTTTGTGGGTTGGTAAGTAGTCAATTCTATCAATAGTCCAGATCTGCTTGAAAATAATTTTTATTCTTTATTAACCACCATAAAGTTTTTCTTTTAGATACATGTAATTTAGGTTTATTTTCACATAAGATACATATATAATCCTAGATACAGTTTTCTTCAGAGTGGATCTTTCACCCAGAGTTCTTTTAAAGAGGGCTGCATATATAAAGCCTTGCTATTCTTTTATATATTTTTAAATTTTCTCTACATTAACATACCATAAAACTATTATAAAATATCAAACTATAACTATTAATATATCTACAACTCTCTGTATTCTGTTGATTAAATATATCCATGACTGTTCTATTTTCTTGAGACATTAATCCATTTACTCACATAAATATTCCCTAATGGTTTTTACCTTAAATTCTACTACATCAAATATAGTCTACCTCCTGATTTAGTTTTTTTAGGTATGGATATTTGTTACATATTTATTTCCAACAATACTCTATCCTTTTGTTTGCAATGTGTTTTTTATAGACAATCTATTGCTTGATTTTTTACTTCATTACCTAATCTGAAATGATTTTTCAGTCATTAAGTACAACCAACCAACATTTTTTTCTTCAAATACTATTTTATATTTTATTTTCAACTAAAATTTGCTTTATTTTTTTCATTTTAAAAATTATTTGCATGTCATTTTAGTCTTCTGCTTTGAAATATACCTGTACTAACTTACTAAAACTCAAACTCAAATTTCCCTGGCCATGTACAAATCTGCCAATATCTATCTTTTTTCTCAAGCAGGAATGTTTTCAACTACTCTGGCCTCTCATGTTCTTCCTGCCCTCCTTCCATTGGTCCAATATTGGTTTCACCTGGAATATTATATATTAATTTCTATGTTTATACTTTAATATTTGGTCATTTTTAAAATTCAGCCATCAATAGGTTTCTATGAAGATTTTATTTATCTAATTTGTGTGTGTGTGTGTGTGTGTGTGTGTGTGTGTGTGTGTGTGTGTGTGTGTGTCTTATTGCTTCCACTTGGCGTAATTAACCTTGCTGGGAATTTCTACTAAGTTATTTTAAAGATTGTCTTTTTATGTTAACAGCCCTGATCCCCTATGCCTGAGAACATCTGTAATTCACTGTGGCATTTAAGTGATAGCTTAGATCAGAGATCAGCAAAATTTTTCTGTGCAGGGGAAGATAGTAAATGTTTGAGGCCTTGCAGGCCTTGTGGATTCCCTCTCAAATATCAATGACACCATTACAACAGGAGAGCATCCATAGACAAAATACAAATGAATGTGCATGGCGGGGTTCCATTAAAATTTCATGTCCAAAAGGCAACAAGCTGGATTTGCTCTGCAAACTATAGTGTGCTGACACTGGCTTGGATTTAGATAGATTCTGTGTTTACTTTTCTTGTTGTTGTTATATACAGATATTATTACATCGTCTTTACCAGATGATGCAGTTGAAAAATATATATTGATTATCTATTATACTTCTATGAATGGTATCCTCTTTTCTCAACGAAACTTTAGAACTCTCTCTTCGTAAAAACCATTTTAAACTTCACGATGTGCGTCTAAAGTTCTTTATATGGCTATTCCAGTTTTGGCTTGTCATTAGTCTGTCCTATCTATCCTGTTCAGATCTTCATGAACCCTTCCAATTTGTTTTTAATCTTTCTCAGAATTTATTGTTTGTTATTTGTACAAAATTTATTGTTTTTTATTTATATCATTCTTGCCTTCTAGGTTCTTTAACAGTTGTTGATACTCATGTGTTTTTATCATCTTACCTCTCACCTTATTCATACTTCTTGGGCGAGTTTTTAATCCTGAGTTCCACGATACTCACATTTTTTATTGCTGTATTATTCTGCCATTAATTTCTGATATGGAATTCTTCAGTTCAACAATTAGGTTGTTATATTTCTAATATCTTCTTATCAGACTGAAGATATTTAAATTGTGAACTTTTTTTTCCATTCTTCTTTTTCTGTGATAGGTTTATCCATATGTTGATTTGTCTCTCATAGAATTTCTTCTTCCCAAGTGTGTCATTATTATTCCTTATGATTTCCTCCCCATCCTTTGCCTTCTTCCCTTCCCCCACCCCCACTTTGGGGCTCTCTGCTGCCAAAACGCTAAACTAATTAAATTTATCTTACCCTACTTTGTGCTTTTACAAGGTTTGAGCTAGTAAATGCTGTGGACCTCATTCACCTGCTACCCTCAGAATTGGTAGTCTCAATTCATATGTTCCGCACATTCCTCTGCCCCACTGCTGGTCACACTTTTGTCCTCCATCCATATCAGAATCTCTTCCCTAGCCTTCTTCATCGCTGGGGGTCTCTGGGCTTTTGTGTCATTTTCATTGGAGGCAAAGAAAGGAAGCTGGGAGATGTTAGCCTGCTTCATTTCTTTTGGAAAAGAATTGTGGCTTATATAGGAGGGACTCCAAAATAAAATTAGTACATATAGTAATTTATTAACTGTCAATATTGATTAGCACTGTGCTGCAGTTTGTAAGTCTGTATTATGATTTTAATTATACAAACCTGGTAACTAAGTGAAAAAGAATTTGGGACATATACAAGGAAGAGTAGTAGAAGTGGTTGGTGGGAAAGCTTTAGTTCAAGCCTGTGAATGCTCTTATGGGTAGTCTGGGCTTTTATTTGGACATCCATGTCACCTGCTTGAGGAGTTGATTTCCTCACATATAAGATCAGGAAGTGTTTTTGATGGCCAAAGACCTGACCCTACTCTTGGTTATTAAGGAAGCTCTTATTCTATGACACATAGATTTTACAAATAAATTTGAAAGAAAAGTTTTCCTCAAAGCAGGATGTTGCATTTTTTGAAAACTTCAAAATTAGCTGTTACACAAAATACATAAATGAGGATTATTAAGTGACAGGACCCACACCCTGTAGGGGTCATTTTGGTCTTCAGGATGTGGGGGGTAAAATATGGATAAAGATTTTGGATTTGAATTAACCTAGAGATAAAAGCTGCCTAGCAGATAAGAGCCAGACAATTTATTTAAGTTTTCTTGCATGTAGGCATCTTTCTAACACTTTCACTGTATTATAAATTCTTTAATTAAATTATGTTAACTAGATTAAATTGAATGAATTAAATTGAAATAAAAGGATGTAAGACAAAATAAAGTTATTTCCCTTGATACTATCTATCCCTGTCTCACCTCCAAATAGTTCTCAAACTATATTTGCTCTTTTTAAAAATATATGCATTTTAAACACTTTGAAGACTGTAAAGTTTCCTTGAGGTTATGTACTCCTTCCACTCCATTAAATTGCCTGAAGAATACCATCTACAATGTTATCAAATTGTTTAATGTTGTCAATGTACATGAACTTACTGAAAGCATATGTATGAAAGTATGGTACAATAATTTGAATTAATTTAAATTAGAATAAAGTGTTCATGCTAAAATTATTGTTTCTCCTCTTATCACATAATGTAATAAATTTAACAATCCTTAAGTATCTAAAAAGGACGGACAAAGTATGGAAGAGTGGATGTGTATTTATTTTAACCTGAGAAGATTCATAATGTTGTAAATTACTCAATTAGGTGTAAGATTTTGAGAACATTGAAAATTGTATTCACACTGGATTTTAAATGCTATTTTGAGGCTACAGTAAAATATATTATAGTAACATTAAACTCCTACTGGCATTCAATATTCAATCATCGTCTACTAGTTATCAAGAGTGAAATATCATTGCAATTTATCTTCTATATAATTGCTTCATCAAATTTTGATATGGTGATATTTTCTTTCTTAGACTTTTAGTAGAAACGTAGTCATGCTGTCTTGCTTAAATACTTGATTGTTAACCAAAAAGCATTACTGCATTTTTTTTAATACTGATGGCTAAGTAATCTATGCAGATAATTAAGGAAGTGCTTCAAATTTCATTACATCCTTAAGCATACTTGCTTTTTAATCTAAATTAAGCGTAATGGAGTCATTTGCATGCATTTTTCACTGGTATAGAGTTTGTTTGCAAACAAATTGATATTGTAAAACTTATTGACTTACTTTCAGCATATTTTCTTATTTTATTGATATTTTGAAATACTTTCAGTGCTATATATAACAAGTTTTCTTTAAAATTCTTCATTAGAGGGCTGGCTGAGTGGCTCAGTTGGTTAAGAACTCACTCAAGAATGCGAGCTCTGAGCAACATCAGTTCGAGTCCCACCCGAGCTGAGCTGCCGCTGAGCTGCCAAAAGGCAGGATGGCTCAACTAAAAAAAAGTTAAAAACTTCTTCATTAGAATCAAAGGTTTCTTACTCTCCTGTTTAAATAATAGTAAATAAAATTAGGAGTAAAGGCTTGTTGAATATGGGAATTGTTATCCTAGGTCCTAAAATAAAAATAAAATAAAGATACAGCCATGGAAATTGTCTATATTGTTGTCCGGTCATTTGGTAGACTAAACAACTTTTTTAACATAAATATTTTATTGTTCAGAATGTGAGTAATCCCAAAATTATATAAGGAAGTATTAAATATGATTTATTTATATTGAAGCAATACCATTTTGTTTATTTTGTTATTGTTTGTATTCTTCACATGTATCCTTCATGTTAGAATTCTTAAATAATATATTCCTTCTATGGTACATTTTAGGCAGCGATTTTTTTCCTTCAAGTATATATGTAAGAAAATAAAGACAATAAAGCAATTCCTTCTTACAGAAATCAGAAAAATGTTACAGTGACCTTAATTGAAATTACCAATTTATTCACCTACTTAAGCCATAATATAGACTAGTGTAGTTCCCACAGTTTATGTGAGACTCAATATGCAATAAAATTCTCTAGAAATTTCTTAAATAGAAGGCTTTTGGAAACAGGCTGACAGCCTGGTTACAGGTGATCTACAACGTATTTCTAATTTGTTTGGAAGAAGCTTCATGTTCTGTTTTGTGTAATCATCTGCTCCTTTCTTGTTACACCTGTGAATTTACTGCCTTGTGTACCTTTGCTTTCCCTGCTTGTTAGATAAACTGCTAATCTGATAATGTAACAGTTTCTGGGTACTCATTCCTTTTCTTCTCAACTTATTCTCTACAAGCAGTAGGCTTTCTTAGGAAAGGGTTCACCAATGTGGTTCATTACTCAGTATACCAGATAACCTTTACTTACATAATAGATTCTTTGTGGAATAAATGGAGACAATAGCTTCATTCAATTTAATTAATTATTACAAATGCATGAGAAAGTATTTGTGTCTTATAACTATATCTTTTGAAAAGTCAGACACAGATCCTGCCCTCATGGAAGCTTTCATCAGTTACCAGGCAGGGATCAGCAGTTTTCTGAGTGTCAGTCATCTGAAGATTCTCTTGTTTAAATTATATTTTCAAAAGTATCCATCTGTTATAGAATGTAAGAATCCTCACAAATTATTTTTGAATTGGCTTTAAAATTCATCTAGATGTGATTACACATAAGATATAAGCTATATTAATTGTTCTGGATTCATATTTAGTTCTATAAATGTATAGGCAATTTTAGAAAAGTAAAATTAATCCAATTGATTTAGTACTCTTAGATATTCCGTAAAACTCTTAGAGAGATATAATAAAAGTACCAAAATCTGATATAATGTAAATTTAATACAAATATTGAGGTGAATATGTCATTAAAAAGAAATTTGCTAAGCACCTGAAAGACACAGAAATTTTCTACACATGCCATTTTTGCTAGATTGTTACATATATCCTAAGTGTTTTAGGGTTATATAAACATAAGTATTAAGTGAAATTATGAGTATTAAAATTTATTCATTCTTTTATCCATATTTTTAGTAAACTTTTTTAGTATTATAAATAAAACCACTTGATTTGGAAAATATACTGTGTTGATTAAAGCAAAATTAAGTCACTATGACACATTAATTTATGCTATCACTTAAGTTATTGAAATATTTATTTTACACTTACAATATTCATTTTTGAAAAGCCGTGATTTAGAATAAGATCATAATAGGGATGAAATGAGATAATCAGAAAGTTAACATCAAATAGTTTTTGAGGTTACACTCAATGACTGTGATTCTTTTAAAAGTGTTTTACTTTGTAATTTCAGACTAGTATCTCATACAGTGTTTAGTATATTCTAACTTTGTTTCATTGCTTCAGACGCAAAGATAAGGTGATGATTGTGACCTTGAAGCTTCGTCTTATGGGGTGGTGAGGAATGACCAGTGTTACGAATCTATATATTACCAAGCTTTAGTTTGTATTAGTGAATTCTTCTTTATTTAAACCTTCCTGGGTAGATCTCAAAGTCCAGACTGAGTTTTTAGTAACCTGGAGAGGTGGAGGGGTGGAGTTATCTTACTCTCTGAATACTGTTATATAGAGAAATGATTTAGCACTACATAGGAGATACTGTCTTTCATAATTGGTCTAGACTCTGTTTTCCAATATCAAGAATCTGTTCCTGAATTTGATTTACACTAACTAATCTCTTTGCCTGTAAACATCTGTTGATCAAGGTTCCTCAATTTGTTAGTGATAGGGAACATGTTAGGATTCATTATTGCTGAATTCCAGTCAAGAAAGTCATTTCATTGTATCACTTTATTTTCTCTTATTTTTAAGGCAAAAGTCATTGGTAATGTATATCCTTTGTAAAAGAAAAAACACTTTGAAGACTCCATACATCTTCTATGTAACAAAAATATGTTAGAACATTTGCTTTTTAAACACTTGTGGTTAAAAATCTTAGGATTTTAGAGTTCCAATTTCTTACCATGGCCCTTTATCTTTAATATTTGAGAAGTTTTCATGTCATCCCTGATTGAAGAGCTCCTACACAAGTATATTTATACTAGACAAAAAAAAAGTTGCATTTAATTAATTTCTCCACCTAAATATTAAAAAAAAAAAAATCTTGACCCTGAGATAGTTGAGATTTTGCTAGAATTCCATATGCTACGACATCTCCTTGCCTTTTTCTCAGCTGATATAGATGTTGGGAATAGTAATCATGGGGACAAAGTAAGAGCAGCTCTCGCTTAGGTGAGGGATTATATTATTGTTCAGCTGGAACCATCACTTGTTGTTCCTTGAAGCTTGGCCATTATTCTTTATAAGACTGAGAGAAGGATATTCACGAGCATGTAGGAATGCACATGCATTTCCTGCCTGCTTTATTTTTCCTTTTCCTGGTCAGTAAAGAACCACACCACTATAAATTAAAGAATAAAGAAAAAACTATCACACAATTTTATAGATAAAGCTAATTCATGACACTTTGTATTCGTCTCTGCATAACACTAGGCGACAGCTTGACATAAGATCAAAGGGATGGGAAAGTCGCTGGTAGCAGCACATAGTATTTGATCTTTGTCCTAGAAAAGGAAATATATTTAATGGATCAACAAAACATGATGGTTTCTGACAGAGCTTTTCACATAGTATTAACTGGGTTGATTAGTGACTAAATATTAGAATTATGCAATTAAATTGACACTGTCCAAAAAACATTCTGACACTTTAAGCCTCTATCTGTATGCAACTGTATTTGGGCCATATATTTCTACTTACTTTATATGTCTTGAATTATTTTTTAATTGAACTCAAG
Organism: Hipposideros larvatus; assembly: GCA_031876335.1. Classification (NCBI taxonomy): domain Eukaryota; kingdom Metazoa; phylum Chordata; class Mammalia; order Chiroptera; family Hipposideridae; genus Hipposideros; species Hipposideros larvatus. The sequence continues at coordinate 18,583,735 of CM063091.1, forward strand.
CCAATAAAATGAATTGGCTGATTAGTTGCTCATTCATTCTGCAAATTGAAACCAAATAATTTATAACAAAATAAACAGAAACATATTGTTTTCCCTCATCATCCATTTCCCTGATAGATAGATGATATATAAGTAGGCTAATTTTCATCTACTAACGTCTTGTGATCTATGGTATCAAGTAAAAATGTTGTTTTAATTAGGTTGTTAGACTCTGCATGGGTCTTTTATACATTTATTTTCCTACAATTAATCTTGTAAAATCTAACAGGTCTATAGGTTTGCTCTGCCTGGTAGACTAGACCAAGTGTCTCAGTGACCCTGCTGAGCCTATTTTGGATGAAGGTAAGAAAGTAAAAAAATGTATTTAAATGAAAGTGCAAGGCCAATCATTAGTGTTCATTTTCAATTAGCTTTACTTATTTTTGAGAAGCAGAAAGTAACTTAACACAAAGGGTTTGTTCAAAACATACCCAAAGAGAAACCATAGCATATGATTTTAACTATGAAGGAATTAATCCAGTACAAAATTATCATTAGATATGTTTTATTGCCTCTTTATTTTTCCCTTTCAGCAAAAATACAATACAGACGACAGAAGAATATCTGGAAATGTCTGTTTGCAATCAGAAATTTGCAACAACTATCTAACCTCTTTGTCTGTAAGATATGTTTGAATATTTCTTATGCCTTTGGAGAAAGATAGTTGATGTTGAAAGACATTGTAGTTTCTCGTCTTCTTTCCTTTTATGAATCAGAGCTACATGAGCAGTTAACCTTCAACACATTGGAATTCACTCAGCAAGCACATGCTTCTTTAAATGTGAGCCACCTCCAGTAATACCACATCAATTTCTTGATGAATTGAAAGGAACTATATTTGCTCAAGGAGTATTATACCGTACTTTCAAGGATGCGATAGTCTAGTAAGTGTTTCCTTAAGCCTCTGGAATTTAGTATTAAACAGCAAGTACTTATATGATAGTTAATCATGTGGATCAAAAAACTATTTAGCATCTAAAAATTTTAAACTACAAAATTCCACTCTGAAGTAGGTAGGAAAGTCCATTACTATAGCAGTAGTAAACTTACAGGTCTCTAATTTTTTAAGAACAGAGTATGTTCTTACAGGCTATCGTATTTATTCTATCCCAAAGTGAAAGGCTAGTCAAAATGTATGCCTAAGAAATCACTAAGGTGAGGACAGACAATTTTTTCAATGAGATGTCCTTTTTTATATAAAAGTTATTTATATTTTATTTTAAGTTAAAGTGCAGCTGATTTTTCAAAGGGCATATTCTTTTTATAAATAGAGTTAATGTGTGAAAAGGGCTCAGCACAAGTTCTGTATGTCTTTTCCAATTTCTATGTTTATTTTTTTTCAAGTGTTATAAAATGTTACTAAAATCAATAGCATATTATACAGATAACATTAATGTTATGAACTACCATATATGTTTCAAAATCCATATGTTGAAATCTAATCCCCAGTGTGGCGGTGTTTGGAAGTACTAGGGCTTTGGGAGGTAATTAGGTCACGAATGTGGAGCACTCATGACTGGGATAAGGTGATGTATTGACCAGAGCTTGCTCTCCCGTTTCAACATGTGAGGATACAATGAGAAGTGGGTAGTCTGCAACACGGAGGAGGGTCCTCACAAGAACCCAAATATGTTTCACCCTGATTTCAGATTTTCAGGCTCCAGAACTGTGGGCAATAAATGTTTGTTGTTTAAGCCACCTAGTTTATGGTGTTTTCCTATAGCAGCGTGAGGTAAGACAGTAATAAAATATGCAAGAAATAAAATAGTATATTAAGTACATGAGATGTTGTCATGTATTATAAATAATAAATATAGATAGATGTTATGTATACATGTAGCTGATTTAATTCTGTGAAGTCTAATTGACCTATCTTAAAAATTCTCATATCTTAACTTCCTATATAGATTCTTCTATAATTACTACACTACTAAATTTAAGTAGTATATGTCTGCTCACCAATTGCTCAGAATTGTCTGTTATTTGGCTTGACCAAATTTTAGTCAGGCTCCTCTCTTCCCCCAAAGACCCCTCAAGTTTATCACGAAGCTTAATCAAGGAAACATATGTTTTAATCATTCATTCTGACTGTAGAAATAAATATATCTTGTTAAACTATCTTGGTCATGTCTGCTCAGCTCCACTAATCACGTCCTACAGATAAAAGTTCTTGCTAGCTAGCCATGCCTGTCCTTCTCTATTTAAAAAAAAATCTTTTTTTTCTGTTTGATTTGTGTTTATTTGGCACTGCAATTTTGCCTTCATACCATATCTTAACATACTAGAGAGAGAGAATTTTCCACATCTGGTTAAGAATTAAAGACCAAAGTTTCAAAATATGTAATGAGTTGAGCATGTAGTCTTTTAATAAAAAATATATATATTGAAATTCAGTGGGCCATTTGATGGAATAAATAAAAGCATAATTTGCTTGTACTCAACAAAGAGTGCACCCTGACTATGGCATTATGTATAATTCTGTGGTCTGAAATTGAAGAGAAATTGACTTCAGATGACAGACCCAGCTGCAATTAAAAGGCTGGAAAGCCAAATGAAATAAGTAAGGTGAAAGGAACTAAATTAACACCGTTGGAGTCACAAACTGCATGAAGGAATGTTATATCAAGATCTGCGTTTACTATAGGGAAAAAGAGGAAATAGTAGTTATCTGTAGTCATACAGACTGAGGCCAGAAATATATAAATGCTATTACTATTTACATATCCGAATGGAATATAGTGAAAGCATGATAAATATCTTGGTTATGAGTACTATAAGACAATATTTTTTGATATCTCAATGTTGTTACTACTTTTAGGTTAAGAATAATACAATTCAATAGCTTTTTCTAAGCAATGGTTTTAAAACTTTTGAAGTGTGATATTGCTTTTTTGTGGAATTCTTTTCATACTTCCTTGCATCTTTAAGATGATAATGGAAAAGTCCCTATTAACACGGAAACATAAGGCATTATTATTAAGGAGGTTATTAGGTTCCATTTTACTTTTAAGAGAATAGTTATATCTGAATGGAATGCACTACCACTATTTTTATTCTTCAGATAGAGCTAGTATTCATTTACTTTGATCTATTGCACTTCTGTTGCTTATTCACCTTAAATTACATTTCATTGTTTCCATCTTGAACAGTAATAGTGTCATCATCATGAATGAGTTTCTCGCATCTAAAACTGTTTACCTGCTGTCTTCCATCTGCTTTTCTTGCTCTTTCACCTTGCTGAAACACCTAAGGTACATAATAAATCAAGTAAAAACTCCTAGTATAAGGTATATATCATTGTTACACACAGTACTCTCAAAGAAATCAGGTTAATTTGCAAAACAGAAAAGAAAAGCTTATGTTTTTCATATTCATAGAGAATCTACTGCTAACATTTTCTTTTAATATTTACATGGCAGTATCACATAAAAATAAAAAATCAAGCATTCGTCATGATGAATTTTTACAAATTGTATGATCTATTCAAATAAAAAATGAAAAAAGATCATATATTTAACATAAAGTTGCAAGCCTAAAAGGCATAGTAAGGTCTGTCTTCTAAAATTTCTGACACTGAGTTTACTTATGCTTTTCTATTGAAAATTCTGAGATATATTGTACTTCATTTCAAATTTCCCTAAAGATTAATCAAAAGTATGCCTGTCTTCACAAGTGCTCCATTTTTTAACATACAATGCAAAAAAAATTTGTAAATGATACTTCATTTGATTTGGATGGACCATTTATCCTTGTGGATTTTATTGCTCTGGGAATGAAAGTGAAGAATTACACAGAATACATGCATACTTTCAAAGTATTTTATTAATGTAACCATGAAATACTTTATCTTTTTTTTTTCTTTTAAAGATAGAAAGAAATGAGTAGGGATAATGTAACATAATTTGCATATGCAGCTCAATCAAGTCATTTGCCCCCTCTAGATTATTCAGTCAGACACTTTGAAACTTATGAAAATATGGTGTATATATAAAAATAAAAATATGTGTATATGTATATGATTTATATGGATACACAATGTATTCTAAATTACTATATTTGAAAATGCATTTATCTTCTAATACATATGCAATTTTTGATCAGGTAAAAGTTTCACCTGCTAAAAGAAAGGGTTTTCTCTCCATTTTCCCAATCTTCCAAGCAACCTTTTGATATCAGAGTCCTAATTGGTCTTGCCTCTAGTTTTTTTTTCCCAGCAAAGCACTCACAATGTCAAATGCTGGCTTCTAGAACAACCTGTTGAAAAGTGAAGTGGAGTTTACTGCTTACCACAATAGAGGAGAACAATTCTTGACAGGATTTTAGTAGCATCTCAGAAGAGGGTTGACGTAAGTGGAATATTTAGAGGTTGGTTGGGGAGTCTGATTAAGGGACGTCTTTCAATTTGAGGTCTTGTTTAGGGTTGGGAAATATTCGTGATATAATAATTTAAGTTTGATGGACACAGAGGGTCAAGCGTCAAGGCCAGGGCTTAGAGGCAAGTCTTTTAGCATCATTAAAACTAATTGAGCTGTTTATTTTTAGGAACTGAATATTTCTCAAAGTTTTGAAACTAATAATAAAAGTTATGTACAACTCATCTCCCGGAACAAATGTTTTTAGAATTGTATGGCCATGTTAATGTGAAGAATTGAATAGTAGATTGTGTGGGTTAAAGACATTAAGTTGTGTGGGTATTGATGGATTTGATTCTCACCACTTATCTTCATTTTTCAACTTAAGCTAAAGGAAAGACCATCAACATCTGAAGAAATGGTCAATCCATTTCTTCATTTATTTTGAAGTTTGTGATCACATATTAAGTTTTTGAGGATGTTTACTTTTTTAATTTTTCCAATTATAGTTGATGTGCAATATTATATTAATTTCAGATGTACGACATAGTAATTAGACACTTATATGACTTATGAAGTGACCACCAGATTAGTCTAGTACCCATGTAACATCATACATAGTTATTACATTATTGACTTTATTCCTTAGGCTGTACTTTACATCCCTGTGACTTTTTTTATAACTGGCAATTTGTACATCTTAATTCTCTCCTTTTTTTTATTCATTCCTCCAAACCCCCTCCCATCTGGCAACTTTCACAAATGTTGTCTGCATCTGTTTGTTTCTGTATTGTTTGCTTGTTTAATTTTGTTTTTTAGGTTCCACATATAAGTAAAATCATATGATATTTGTCTTTCTCCATCTCACTTAACAAGGTGTGATTGAAAAACACGGTGGATGTTTGAATTAAAAAAATATATATTGTAGTAAAAAACACATTGCCATTAATCTTCCTCAAAATACTCCCCCTCGCTTCAAACACACTTAATCCCATTATTCTTGCCACTTTCTGAAACAGTCCTGGAAGTCCTCTTTCATGAGTGTCTTTAGTTGCACTGTCATAGCTGCCTCGAGGTCCTGAATTGATTCAAAATGTTTACCATTTGTAAACATTTTGACTTTGGGGGAGAGTCAGAATTCGCATGGTTCCAGATCCATGAATAAGGCAGATAAAGACACACCATAATATTTTTTTTTAATTGACAGAAATTGCTGTACCAGGAGCAATGTGTGACACTGAGTCTTTCTGTTATGATCCAAATATACAGTGAATGTTGCCGCGTGCCATCCAACGGAAAGGCAGGGATCTTTGATTTGGGAAGTGGTGGGTCAAACCTTAGTAACAGTGTGGGTGACAAGTTTCGACTTGTTTGGTGCAGTCAGTCGGGTATACGGTATATGGCAATTTCTGTCAAATAAAAATATTACAGTGTGTCCTCATCCACCTTATTCACCAGATCTGGCAATGTGTGACTCCTGGCTCTTCCCCAAAGTCAAAATGGCCATGAAAGGTAAACACTTTGAATTGATTCAGGACATCGAGGCAGCTATGACAGTGCAACTAAAGATACTTGCGAAAGAGAACTTCCAGAACTGTTTCAGAAAGTGGCAAGAATGATGGGATAACTGTTTTCAAAACGAGGGGGAATATCTTGAGGGGGATTAATGGCAATATGTATTTTACTGTAATAATGCTTTTTTTTTATTTAAACATTTACCATATGTTTTGCTCACACCTTGTATTTCACTTAGCATAATACCTTCTAGGTCCATCCATGTTGTTGTAAATGGCAAGGTTTTATTCTTTTTTGTGGTTGAGTAATAGTCTATTGTATATATGTACCATCTCCTCTTTATCCATTCATCTATCAATGCGTACTTAGGTGGATCATATCTTGGCTATTGTAAATAGTGCTACAATGAACATAGGGGTGAGTATGTCTTTTCATATCAATGTTTTGAATTTCTTCAAATAAAAACTCAGAAGTGGAATTGCTAGGTCATATCATAGTTCTATTTTAAAATTTTTGAGGCACTTCCACACTGTTTTTCACAGTGGCTGCACCTGTTTACAATCAATCCACAGTGCATCCTCCTCCTTTTCTCCGCATCCTCATCAATACTTGTTGTTTGTTGGTTTATTGATAATAGTCCCTCTGAAAGGTGTGAGGTGACATCTCATTGTGATTTTATTTTCATTTAATATGATGATTAGTGATGTTGAGCAACTTTTCATATGTCTGTTGGCCATCTGTATGTTCTCTTTGGAGAAATATCTATTCAGGGAGAGTGTTTATTTCAACCTTAATGAAAATCTGGTTTTTCTGTTCTTCTACTTGGAGGGTCACTTGTTGGGTCATTTGAGAGGACAGCAGCTGCACAGGGGCATTTAAGATTTTGGAGATCACACACTTGAAGACTGCAACACAGAATATACTAAGGTAAGGACTGTGTTCAGAGCCTGTGAATAGTTTTTAAGCCAAGGCTCAGCAGGGCCTAAATTAAGCCAAAAAAACCAGATCTTAGCTCCAACCTGAAGAACCTACAGAAACATATGGCATTATTATTTAAAATATATACATTTAGGGCCGGCCGAGTGGCGCGATGGTTAAGAACTCGCTTGGGATGCCAGAGGGCCCCGGTTCGGATCCCACATATGAGGGCCAGTGACACTGCCCTCTGCAGCTAAGATGTTGAACAACAGCTCAACCTGGAGCTGGGCTGCCGTGAGTTGCTGGTGACGGCATAGGCTGCAGTCCCTGTGGCAGTGGGTTGCCATGGGCTACCATATGTAGCCAGCAGCCAGCGTGAGCGGCCAGCAGCCGCAGTGAGCGGCCGTCCAGAAGCCAGCGACTGATCTGCCTCACCAGAGAAGAGCGCAATGATGGTGCCAACTTGGGCCAGTGAAGCAGCGTCCTCCACAACTAGATTGAAGAACAAAACGACAGCAACTTGTCTGTTCCCCTTCCCCTAATTCCCCAGCACTGTTCCCATCCCCCCAATTACCCAATAAAAATCTTAAAAAAAAAAAAAAAAAAAAAAAAAAAAAAATATATATATATATATATATATATATATATATATATACATTTATTTTATTGTCTTCTTAGATGTTTGTAGGATGTTGTACTTACATCTGTACAGACCAAAGACCTTCTTGAGAAGCCAATATTATGTCTATGGAAGCCTATTCCACACTATTTCTTAATTTCATGAGCCCTCTGGGCAAGGAATTCTGTAGTCTTGGCTGCTTTCCCTGGTTCTCTAGCTATTATCTGAGCTATGACAGGCATATAGTATCCTCCCTTCTTATAATGCATAATTTGGACAGTCTTGAAGGAGGAAAAAAAGCATTCTAGAGTTCACCTTGAATTATTAGCATTTTAGATTCTTGGATGTCTGGCTTATTATGGTGTTAGCCATGTAAAAAAATCACTTAGTGGTTGAGCGAAATTATACAGGAAACCAAGTGATTGTTAAACTGGTATCAAGGGAAGCTGGGTGGATCTAAGAGGAAAATAGGCATAAAAATAGACCCATAAAGTGAGTTTCATCATTCACTTGGGCCAAATCATGAATAACTTGCAACTTATTGACTTATGTCAGGAAGTAAGTAAGAGGCAGAAAGTGATTTTCAGAATGTGGGACTTATAGGTAAGAGATGTCTATTAATCGTCCAAATCCTTAAGCTGGCAAAAAGAAAAGAAAGTAGCTGGGAAGAAAAGAAATACAGATACACGCAAATGAAAATATTGGGTCTAGCTACCTGGATCTTGTTCTCTGTGTTTTGATTGGACTATTTGCTTTTGGAAGATTTCTAAGGAACTTCAGCTTGAAGTTTATAATCTTCACAGTCTTCAAGTGATTGGAGATTTACTTGTCTCATGTGATAAACATTGACATAAGGATTAAATGCTTAGAGTTCACTTATTTGATAGTTGTTAACAGCATCTGATAAGATACTTTCTGTTCAGGTTCAAATAGTGTTTTTCTCTGATACTGCTTCAGAGACTAGTTCGCAGATTTTGTTCATGCAGAGGTTGTTTATAGGAAGATGATGAGAAATGACTGCCCACACCTAGTGGTGATATTAGATGTATTGCACGATTCTCATGCAATATTCATTCATGTCTGCTTGCTGGAATGTGAAAATTAGAATTGGCAATGTGATTTTCAGGAACATAGGGAAGCCTGTTAGTCATTTTTAAAGGGAGCGATAAACCCAGAAGGTGTTCATCACACTGTCATTAAAAGCCATAGCAACACCTTAGTCCATGAAATCTCACCAGACCAAAAGCTTTGCCAATTTCAGTTTCAGAATCCCACTGCACTTACTACCCTTCCAAATATCGGAGGTTATAGGGACAGTTAAAATTCTCATTAATTGCCAAGGCTGTACAAAGATATTTATAATAGTGCCAGTAAAATGGTGCTTCTGTCCATAGAGTTATTTTAGAATTTGCCAAATTGTGAACACAAAACCAAGTCATTCTTTGTTACTGTTAGAACCACAGGGATCCAGCAAAGGAAAACTTTAGGCCAACACAAGGAAAAGCACACAGTGAGAGGAACATATGTAACATGTCTTGCAGCTTAGCTGTATGAAATCCAGAATATATTCAACGGGACCCTGATGTTTGGGCTCTTGTCAGCATCTTGCCTTTACAGTTTTACCAGAATTATAACTGTGACAGATAAAACCTGTACTTTCAAAAATTTTAGCAAAGTTTTCACACAAATATTGATTAGAAACACTGGCCAATTTGTGTTTATTGTGGTAAAAGACTAAATAGCTGTGGCTAATCCATTATGTTTATGGCTACTAGCAAAAATGGAAGAAAATAAAATTCTCAGTTGACTTTTAACCTACAACATATAAGTATATACTTAAGTATGTTCCTTGGATCAAAAACAGATTATGAAAAGTGGTAGAATTATCTCTTGACATATGTTTAGAAGATAGTCAGAAAAATTCACCATATTTTCCTTGAGTGATGAGGCTGTTGAACTAAAATAAATAAATAAATTGATAGATAGATATAGATAATAACTGTACCAGTTTTTGCAATTCATCTTGAGTAGGTTTATTATTAACTCTGAAAATTATAAAATCATTTTTATAGTATATATGTTTTAATGTAATGTATTCAGTTTAAAGAAGACTGAACTCTTTTGATTCTTAAATGTGTAAACAATATAGCTCTTAAATATTTTTGAGCTAGTCCTTAGACAATGTCAAGACAAACAAAATTATTTATTTTATCCTTCCTTTCATAATATAAAGGAACATCTTATATCATTTTCATAAAATTTAATGTAGCAAAAGATATAAATATGCAAAACCATTTTCCAAGACATTTAGACATCCTGTTATTCTATAGCTATATTATAATACTAAAGAATAAGGGTAAATTAAAACTCTGAATTATTATCAGAGTTGATTTTTCTTTTTCAAATGCATCCAACTATTTACAGATTACTTATCAATTACTCATTTTTACTTATATAGGATGTTTGTGTTAATTTCCTAATTCTATTTACCTTCAATATGCTAATGATCACATATACTTGAGTTTGTATTCTAAAGTCAGCAAAGAAATTATAGCAAGATATTAATAAAATAGGTTTTCATCTGCAAAAATAACTTTGGATTCATATTTCGCTTCAGTTGATGTCTACAAGCTAAAGACCCCTGGAACGTACATGTAGCCAAACAAAGTTGGGTTTATTTCTTGCTGAGTAAGGGACACTACCCCATGTAAGAATTAGAAATGATTATGAGTAAACTGTGTTTTGTTATATCCATGTCACAGAGAGTTCTAGTCAGATGTTTATTTTCTGTAAAATTGTTAATGTCAGTAGGGGAACCATATGACCTATCTTGGAGCAGCTAGGGCTGCTACCAGCTGTCATCTGTCAAATACAGTTATTTAATTCTCACTCTTTACTCTTACAAAAATTCTGTTATGTTAAAGATAAAATATAAAAGTTAATCAATTAAAATTAGATTAATAGATATACACATCTTTAATTTTACTATGAAAGACAACTGAAAGTCATAAAATGAGACTAAACATTTTGCTCATATATAAAAATTAAAGAAGTTTGTGTGTGTACATGCATGCACACACATGCACATGTACAAACACACACACAAACACACAAAAGAAAATTATGACAAAATGTTACATGACAAAATGGATGAAAATGTTTATGGTAGATATCATAGATAAGAATTGCTGTAAGTGAATTAGAATGAAACCAACAATCTTATAACTAATGCATGTCAACTGGCAATTTATAGAAAATAAATTATAGTTGACTCATAAATATATAAAAAGGTGCTCACTTTCTAAAAAGAAGAATCTCAAATTAAAACAATAAGAAAATATTATTTTAAAGTCTTGGTTGGGTTGTGAAAGTATTAGGGAAACAGTCATTCTCATAGATAGTATGAAGTTAAATGTATGAAATAATTAAAATGTATTCAATGTATTTACAAAAAGGGAAATATATTACTATTGGGACATTAGGTGTTATTTCTAATAAATTTTATTTATTTTCAAAATTTAAAGGTTGTTATAAAATAGCAATGCTGTTAACTGTATGATGAGCACGTAGTTGTTTTATAAGTGTCTTTCACTGCACAGTGTTTTTTTTATATAATCCTTATTTATAGTAAGACATAATTTGAGTATAAAAAACAAGGTTGGAGTAATAGAAAAAACTGGGCACAAAGAAATGGGGGTTTTCAGGACACAAAAGAAATGTTACTCTAGTGAAATTCATATATTTGTTCACTTCTTTAAAAAATTGTCTTTACCACATTTAGCTTATTCATTCATCCACTTGGATGGGCACTATGGTTGCCTCCACATTTTAGCTAATGTGAATAATGCTGCTATGAAAATCAGCATACAAATATCTCTTTGAGATACTGTTTTCAATTCTTTTTGATATGTATTCACAAATGGAATTGCTGGATCATATTGTGATTCTGTTGTTAAATTTTTAAAGAACTGCCAAAATGTTTTCCACAGAGTTGTACCATTTTACATTGCCTCTAACAGTGCACAGGGACTCAATTTCTCCACATCCTCACCAACTGTTATTTTCTTTTTTTTTTTATTGTTTGTTTGTTTTGTTTTTATAGCAGCTATCTTAATGGATGTGTGGTGATATCTCACTGCAGTTTTGATTTACATTTACCTAGTAATTAATGATATTGAGCATCTTTTCATGTGCCTGTTAGATAGTTATAAATCTTCTTTGGAGAAAAGTTTATTCAAGTCCTTTGCTCGTCTTGGGATTGGTTTGTTTATTTATTTATTATTATTATTTTTTAGCTACTGAGCTATAGGAGTATTATTCAGCCTCAGAAAGGTAAAAAATATTCTCACATATGCTACAACAGGTATGAATCTCAAGGACATTGTGCTAAGTGAAATAAGGCAGTGACAAAAACAAACAAACAAACAAACAAACAAAAACAAACAACTAATCCTGTATGCTTTCACTTCTGTTAGGTACATAAAATAGTCAAAATCGTAGAGACAAACGATAGAATGGTGGTTTTCAGGAGCTGGAAGAAGGGAAAATAGAGCGTCATTGTTTAACAGATGTAAAGTTTCAGTTTGCCAAGATAAAAAGAGCTATGGAGATGTATGGTGGTGATGGTTGCACCACATTACGAATGTATTGAATACCACTAATACCTCTTTCCCTTTTCTCTTGGGTAAAATGTGGAAGTGATTACAGGATGAGAAGCAGTCACATTATCATTTTTAAAAATGTTATTTTAAGTATTATCAATATACAGTCAAAACCTATGTATGTCACAAAAGTTATGTCTGCATACATCATTAAGATTATAAACCCATGAAGAAGCTATTAAGACCACTGAACTACTACTGCTTTAGACACATATAAAAATGACCAAATGTATTATTGCTCAAGACAGAATAATAATTTGAATAGTGATTACACTATTGAAACTCGACAGCTTTTTTAGAACTTTGATAATAGTTTTACTGAATATAAAATTGTGCTTCTCATAATGGAGATAGAGGGGAAAAAGGAGATTCAATTCTGCAGATGCTGAAAAAAGATGATGGCGATATTATAAATAAGACAGGATGAAAAGATAAAATCAGGAGAAATATATACATATATATATATATATATATATATATATATATATATATATAATCGAGATAGAAAGAATATAAAAAATATGACATAAGTATACAGAATTTTATTTTACTAAGAGGATTTTTTTCTCTTAGGTAAATTTTGTCCCCTCTGCATCCTCAGTAAATATTGAGCCTCCAGGGAGATTTCCAGCACATTAATTATTTATCTAATCTCCTAACATTATCCCTGCCTTGATGAAACCTGAAATTTTTATTGAAATATTTTATAAATGATTGACAAGATCCCTATCTTCGCTGATTCTGTCCTTAAATTCCTTCAGTTGTTCATTTTTAAGCATGTCATCAGAATTTTACCATCTCTAATAATTTGCACAATCATTGATTGATTTGAAATTCAAAAATATGGCTGAGGATTTTGATTTTATCTAATTCTCTTCTAATGACTGTATTGTCAATACTACTGTCATAATCCTCAGAAAACTGAAAATTGGTTATTAAAAATAAAATAATCTATACTTTATGCAGAAGTCATTCTTTTAAAATAACCATTTAAGATTGTGAGATTTCAAAGTACCTTAATACTAAATCCCAAACTTAAAATATTCTTTCTTGTAATATGTTCTATTTAAATACTATAAACTCTAAATGCCAGCCGAACATTTGCACACAAGAGATCAAACGGGTTGTTTTTTTTTGAAGAGATTTCCAATAAATCCTGATGACCAGAGCAGCATCTGTAGCTAAAATTTTCAAGCAGTCCATGTGTGTGCACTGTAAGTGGTGTGAGAATTTAGCATATGTAGTGTTTGATATTTTAATCATAAGACGGAGGTACTAATTAAAGTAAATATTTTCCTTTAGGCAAGTGAAAGGCATTGCTATATTTATAATAACAAATGACATCTTATAACATTTCTTCTGCAGATAAATAAAACTTTTACTAAAGGAGGTGGCCTTAATCTGTCTGGTATTAAAATATAATATTCCAGTTTTCCATATTCACAATTATAGCCCAAAAGTGTGCTGCAAATTTTAATATTTTCCAGCATTTTTTTTTGCACATACAAGTTATTGCCTCCAGACTGGAAGGGAATAGTTTTCAACCTAACCCCAATTTTTTAAGTGCTCATTAAATTTATGATCTTGCCTTGAAGTGAATTTAAAGGATGTTTAGGAGGACATATCCAGAGTGATGCTGATGTGGATGGAGTCAGTGATTGCTCTGCTAACTGCTTTTCAGGGATAAGTAACTTTAACATTTATTTTCAATCACCCATATTTTAATATGATATTTTTGTCTTCACTTTGCCAAATTTGACATCTACTGCATTTCTCATTCATTGAAGAATTATTCAATACTTTTTTCATGTAAGAAAAAGAATGAATCAGGTAGTGTCAGGTCAGTCACCTCTCCCTTTGACTTACGTGTAAGAGGAGAGAAGCAATGATATATGTATGGTTTTAAGTGAATTAGCATGTGAAGAGGGATAACTAAGGACTCATTTTAATTTGCATAACAATTTCATATGTGTGTTAAACAACTGATTTAATTCAAAGAAAAATACATAGAGATGAGTTATTTGAAAACCTTCATCTAGGGCTGGCAGAGTAGCTCAGTTGGTTAAGAGCTCGCTCAAGAGTGAGAACTCTGAGCAACAGCAGTTCAATTCTCAGCCCAAGCTGAGCTGCCAACAGGTGGCAGGATGGCTCAGCTAAAAAAAAAAAAATGAAAGAAAAATTTTTCTTAAATGGTAAGTAAGCTGTTTTCTCTTATTATTTCATAGCTATTTAATTTTTCTGTTTAATATGAAATATAACCTGAAATTAATTTTGATGACTGCTTTGACCATAATATTATATAGTGATTTGTCAGTCAAATTAACACTGCTATTTGAATGTGACACAAATAGTTCTGTTATTTTCCTCATTTATCATAATTGATTGTACTGTGACACAGAGGTGATTTTAAGAGATTATGGTGTCTATTATAAATAGTTATTACTTACTAAGCTGATAAATATTATATATGCTTCAAGAATACTCTCTAAATAAATTCTCTAGAGCATACATTGCTTTTATTTTTTCATTTTTCTTTCTACATAGTTAAACAAGGGTCTTATGTTTATATTCAGAATGAGATAGTCATTTGATTTTATCAACTACAACTTTGTATCACATCAGAGAATGTAATGACAGAGAAATTATTTGAATAATTAATTTCAAACCTTCCAAACTATATGACTCAACATCTGGCAAATTTACAAGAGAAAAACATTAGCTTTTTTATGACAAATAGTCTCCATTCATCCACTGTAACTAATGTTTATGAGTTGCAATATTGAAACGTGTCCTGATTTTCTATTCCTGAACATGGACAACACTGAAACCGAAAGTTGTGTGTATCAATTTATGAGTAAATAAATGTGGATAAATACACATATATACAACATACAGTTTATACCGCTATTCAAAAGGCTTTCTGCATATTGTTTAAGCATCCAGAGTGTTGACACTGACTTGAACAATAAATGATAAGCTTAAAATAAATTTTGGATATTAAAACATGGACACAAATGTAGTGAATGCACAATGCTCAAAAGGGGGATGATTGTTCAGCTTGTCTTTTTATAACTAAAGTTTAAATATCCATTTCATATTTGAAATATTATGTATCACCCAAAGCAAAAGAAGCTCCACAAAGAGTTATTTTTGACAAATTTTATTCCACTGATTCGTATGTGCACACACATACGCAACATTCTCGAAGTAAGGACATTTTAATAGTAATCAGATTTACTAAATAAATCCTCATTTGTCTTAAAAGTGATACAATTCATTCCTGGAAGCTGCCGGAAAACAGAATATAGGAAATTACTTTACTTTGAATTAATATAACCAATATATATCTAAGTCTCCACTTTTTAAATTTTTTATTTTTATTTTTTTAACCTATGGATTAAGTACCTTCACTGATATTGAGAGAATGTACTTTTCGAATATATTTCTGTAACTGAACAGTAAAAAGATAAAACTAATGAAAAATCACATCATCTCATTGGAAAGTGACATTCTCTTTCCCTTTTCTGTCTCAGATAAATGTGGATGAACAATGGAGCTTCTCTGATCATCAGCTAGTCATGCAACACAGAGCTGAAGGGATCAATACAGTAAAACAAACAGTTATGGTCACTTATTAAAACCCAGCTGGACAAAAATACTGAAGATCATGTTTTATAATTGTTTTAATTTTTAGCAATTATAGTCATCAAAAGCTTTTCTTATTTTTTCTTAACAGTGTTTATTTCTCTTTAACAACATTTAAGGCAAATATCGTGACATCTGGTGATTTCCATCACCTGTCAAATGTTTTAACAATATTTTAAGTTAAATTTCCCTGTTGAAAATCTGTTTCTGGAGGCCCGTCTCAATAAACCCATGAATAATTCAATCAAGGAAGAGGAAATAGACCCAGTACCAAATCTTTGCCTTGCATTCGTTCTGTGGGAATTCATGCAATTACATATCGTGGAAAATAAGTGCACTGCAAAACTATTGTGGTTTTGGAGGGTTTTGTGATTGTTTGTTTAAATAATGAGATTCATACTACATCAAAATAATAAATGGAACCTCATTAAAGGTCTCTAATTTTTAAATGTTTAACATAGTGCTATGAACATTATTGGGTTAGATTAAGATTTAAAATATCACACTAAAATGTACGTTATAGTACCTCTAGTTTTATTTGACGTTATCTCTATGAAAAGTTGTAATTGTCAGATGAATTGCTAAATGTAATATCAATAGTTATTTACACACAAATACAAAAATAGCATAAATAGATAAGGAAAGAGATGCACATTGAACCTGTATTTACTTATACACTAAGGTAAAATATAATTTACTAATATTTATATCATAAAATCATGAACTGTAATTTTTTAAGGAAAAGAAGCTATAGTGGGCATGATTTAGTCATGTCTTCTTTTAAAGAACCATATGATTACTGTACAAGTTGACCAAATTCAAAATCTACACACATGAGGTTGAATAAAAATAATTTCATTATATAAACATTGAGCTATTCAAAACACATTTATTTTATATTTATCAAGATTGACTTTATTTTCATATTGAACAAAGAAAACTCAGCGTTAGATGAACACCAATGTTACTATTTTTAGAGCTTTATGAAATAGTTGCTGTTATGTTGGTATTTTTCTCACTGCCTCATTCTATATCATTACTGCCTTTAAAAAACAATAAGATATTTCTTACTATCCAAAATTGTTAGTATAATAATAATGACAACTATATATGATCAGTTATAAAAGCTATATAAGAGAGGAAAATGAAATTTCTGTGTCAGTTTAAATTTAAAATGTATATAATATGACAAGTATCTTAACTGCAGTGCTCCTTTTTAATATTTCAGAAATCTTAATATTGTATTGGTTTTCATATGTAGTATTTTATGTTTCTCTTCTAAAAATTATATATATTGAAAAAAAAAAAAACGTCCGTTTTTTGAAAAAGCATATCTATGAAATACAAAGAACCATATGTCGCTTTTCTTCTGCAATTCTTTGTGCTTCTTTTAAATAGTCTTTTTAAAGCCAGTGGACTCTGATTTTAATATTAATTGTAACATTTTGCACTGAGATAGTGCTTTCCTCTAAAGCAAGCCAAAGCACTTAGCAATGAAAAATCTCAGCCATCAGCCAGGACAAATCTGCAAGGAAGGACTCCATAAATGAAAAGCCAATTTAAACTAGGAAGTGATTTGAATTCATAGCCCTTTCAATCAGGCAAATGGAAAAGAACCAATTTTTCAACAACCCTAAGGGTTTATAACAGAAGAAAAAGGTAAATTCCACTACTGGGGACCGTGGGGCTCAAAAGACTTATGGGAACGAGGGCAGGACAAGAATTACACACTAAACCCGTCTACATGAAGCTGACAAAATGGATTATAGCGTGCTAGGCATGGCTTGATTCATTCCAGGGAGCAAAACTTTGCAAGTAATAGATTTCTGGGCAATGCATACTGATCAAGAGCACAGCACAAAACACACACACACACACACACACACACACACACACACACACACACACACACACATACACACTACATTTTCTATTCTGTGTATAAATAGTAGTTAAATATTCATTTCTTAGTGTCAGAAAGAACTTTGTTTAAATCCTTATTTAGTGCATGGCTGGCTTAAAGGCTCAAAGCCTTTATGCCTTCATATGAAAAGTGGAGACCATGGCACATTTCTGGACAGATCGTGAAATTAAAATGTAGAATATATATAGTTTGCAATAGAAATATATATAGTCTTTAAATTAGTGTTTAACGCATTGCAAGTATACAGTAAATAATAAATACCATTAGTATACTTATGCAGATATAGCCTGTCAAATGACAAAAATAATATAATTTAGTAAGAAGTTTGATGTCCTTTATTCAAAAGAGAGCCATCCATGGATGAGAGAGCACAGTGCATCACAAGCATTGGAGCATGCTCCCCAAGGGATTTTGGGCAAGCGGGAATTTTATAGGTCTAGAAAGGGCAAAACAGAAACAGGGCATGCATGGCTACAAGGTCAGAGGTTTCGTTATAAGGTTAACTGTCCTATTTCCTAGGGTGAGGTAAGCTAGCTAAAATTGAGTTGGAGAACTGTGAGTGGTGGTAGTTTTCCTTGACAGTGAGGCATTTCCGTAAGTGTGGGCTGACTTAGGTTGAAATTTGTTATTTGAGCCGGACTACTGACAGGAGCGGTGGGGCGGGGGGCTTTATTTTGTGCATTTTGATATGTAATTTAACTTTATCAAGCTAAACTACTAAAACTGAACATATTTCATATTTACCTCAATTTAATATTTCTGATGAAACATATAGTTTTATTACATATTTTAAAGAAATTTATCTCTATTTTTGTTAGAAAATAGAGATCCTTTTAAATAGTGTTATGAGTTCTGTCCAGTTATCAATTTGTTTTTGTAGGTTCATTACATGGAATTTTGAAGTACTCTTCTTCAAAATCAAAGCTCAGATTCATCTTACTCCATGCAGTTCCCCTTCACTGATAAAAATTTTAAACATGGACTTTTTTTTATGTTAGGTATAAATCTTTCTATTTGCAGTCACTTTTTAAATGATAGTTTAAATTGAACATCACTCAGTAATATCCTCTATAAAATAACCACACTCAATTTTTTAAGGAAAAATTCAATACATTTCTCAATAGTAAGTGATAATGCTCATGTATAGTTATCTCTGTGAATTAAGAATGGCTTAATATTAAGGGAAGTAGTATTTTGGTTGGTACTTAAAGTAAAAAAAAAAAAAAATACAACCCTAAATCTCTCACATATATTCTTACGAACAAAATCATCCCTCCTCTCTTGATGCTCCTTTCCATCTGCAACAGAGCCTGAGGATAATTTCACCCTTCGAGGCTTCATTTTAGGTTCTGTTTATTCTCACAGAGCTCATTGATCAGATTGCCTTGACTAACCTGACAATTTCTTGCAGCAATTGCATTAACTCCATGATACCATGCTTGAATGTCACCTGTGTTACCCAGCATTTGCCTGTCTTTCCAATTAGTCTGTTTACTCTGGTAGAAATACCTGTTACCTATTTATTTCATCATCCCATTTTTTGCCTTATTCCCATCTTACCTTATTCTTCCACACATCCCTGTATTTACAAAGCTTCTAGCCACTTAAATAACTAAACATCACTTGTAGTCAATAAAGCAATCATGATATTTGTGGAAGCTGCTGTTTTGGATCACAAAGTGTGAATCGTCTTTGTAACAGGGTCACTGACAACTCTAACAACTTTAAAGCAACATATGTCCTTTATTTCTCCTTATTTCAAAACACTAATTTCCAAAACAGCAGCAATACTACAGGCCCTTTCAGTAACTATTGGGTTGTCGGAAAAGTCATGACACATGTTTGCGACAGGTGGCACTAGTTCATTTTTGGAAGTACTGGAGTCATTCGCATCTATGTTATTGCTATGTCATTTGACAGCTGACAGTTCTGGCTTCATTCTAAAAAAATTGAGCAATTTGGTTGAGTTTTGGAGATTTTAAAAATTGAAAATGGAAGACCAAACTGTGCGTTTTTGCCATATTTTACTGTTTTACTTCCATAAAGGGAAGACCACTCATCAAGTTTCTGAAAAGTTGCATGAAGTTTATGGTGACAATGTTCTACAAGAACGTCAGTGCCAAAGGTTCACAAAATTCCATGCTGGTGATTTTGATCTCAATGACGCTCCTCGGTCAAGGAAGCCCACCGAGGTTGATGACGACAAAATAAAGGCATTGATTGAGTCAAAGCCACATTACATAACACAAAAGATTGCAGAAACATTGAACATCCATCATTCAAGCATTCACGACCACCTGAAGAAGCTGGAATATGCAAGCAAGCTTGATATTTGGGTTCTGCATGAGCTCAAAGAAGTTCATTTGACAACACATATAAACATCTGCAATATGCTTATTAAACGTGAGGAAAACGATCCTTTTTTGAAGCAACTGATAACTAGTGATGAGAAGTGGATTGTTTACAACAATGTGGTGTGCAAATGGTCTTGGTCCTGACGTGATGATTCACCTCAAATGACATGGAAAGCAGGCATTCATCAGAGGAAGGTTATGCTCTCAGTGCGGTGGGATTTTAAAGGTGTTGTGTTTTTTGAATGCCTAACAAGGGACCAAACAATCAATTTGAATGTGTACTGTTGGCAATTGGACAATTTGAATGAATCCATCATCCAGAAACGTCCAGAGATCATTAATTGTAAAGAAGTTGTGTTCCATCGTGACAATGCGAGACCACACACAAGTTTGATCACCCTTCAAAAATTATTGGAGCTTGGATGGGATGTGTTGCCACACCCACCATACTCACCTGACCTTGTGCCGTCAGACTTCCACTTGTTTCGCTCTTTTCAAAACTCCTTGCGTGGTATAACGTTCAATTCAGATGAGGCTGTAAATCAGCACCTTGTTCAGTTTTTCACAAATAAAGATCCTTCTATGAACGAGGAATTAAGAAGCTCACTGAAAGATGGCAAAAGGTTATCGAACAAAACGGACAATATATCATTGATTGATCTTTGTTCTTTATATAAATAAATGACCTTTGAAAAACATAGACAAAATATGTCATGACTTTCCCGGCAACACAATACAACTATGATGATTTTGATCCAAGCAAAAACTTCAATGTATGCAATTATATTTGACATATTAGATCTCACTTCACAGAGAATCAACTAACTCTGTCCTCAAACTAAATCTTCTCAGTTTTACATGATAAGAGCATATTCACAAACTAAAGTGATGGAAGAGAAAGAATATCAGGAGACCTGCCCTGGCCCCCATATTCCTTCTAAATGGTAGTGTGTGAACTGGAGAAACTTGCAGATGACAAAACACACTCTAGAATGAACCCCTAAGTCTTTGAGGTGAATGCAGTGTTAACTCATGTAAATTTCCAGAAAAATGACTGTTGTCTTAAGACCTGCATGCATTAAAATAAGTTCATCATTTTTCTCTTGAGGCTTTATCTGGACATCCATTACCATTAAGCTCTTCATCTCCCACTTAAAGGAAATGATACTTTAGCCCCATTAGGTTCTAATGTTTCTGATGTTGGTACATAACATGGGATGAAATATTATTTAATGTTAGATGACATTTTTAAAAGTGTTAATAGATAGAGACATATCACAAATGTGTCGCGTTTAAAACTAATCTGTTGATCATGGAAAATTCTGATTCAGTTTAAGAATCAAGACTCCTATTTCCTGGGATACTTTGTAATTATTAAATGCAATTTTATTCATAAGGAACATTTTATAATATATCTAATAATGCACATTAGAAAATGGCTGAAATAACAAACACAATTACCTTAAATTCCAAACATTTAAGAATAGACTCTATTTAACCAATATTATTGGGCACCAGTTATATTAGACTTTCCTCAGTGGACAAGTGTCATGAGATCATTGCCTTTATGACATTATCAATCTCAAGGATTATGGGGGTGAGGAGCATTTTAGTTGGATAGTGGAATAGAAACAATATTTCTTGAAATAAATATTTAAACCTTATTTTGTACCTGCATTTCTACTTTAGCAGCTATATAAGATGTATTTAAACTGAAACTTTCAACAGACTTCTAATTGCTACCCTCTAGCAAGGTTATCAAAGAAGGTGATATCCACCATCTTTATTTTTTTTCTTGTTTGAGAATATTTGAGGTTGTAATAATGTACTTATCTATACAACATCAAAGTGAAGGTGTTCCAAATATTAATGTTTGTTATTAAGCTTTTCAGCTGTCTAGTAACTCAAGTGGTCTCTAGTTGAATACACTTTAATGCCAGATGGAATATCAGGAAATGTGTATGAGGCTTTAATTATCTGAAAACCCAAAATGAACTGTTGCTCATGAAACCTGGGGATTTTAATGAAGAGCATACATATGTTCTTCTTGCTAATTGAAGATGAGGTTCATTTTAACGGATTTAATCTCTTGAGAATTTAAAACATAAAAAAGAGAAGGATTGAAAGGAATTTTAAAAACCCAAAGTAAATTTTACTAAAACTTTGCCTATTGAATAGAAAATTATCGGAGGTTTATATTTTTGTATGGCAAATGATTGTGTTGAATATATAAAATATCTATGATATTGAAGTTCGGGAAAGTATAGATATTAATTTTTTCAGTCATCCAGCAAGTTATATTCAACTATAATATTAGTGATCTATCTGAATAAAGCATTAGATCTACAGATTTAAAGCTGAGTATTAAATACATTTTTAAAAATCAGGCTGTGAATAATACGTTAATAATAGTATTCTTAGTTAAAAATTACTCAGATGTAGAGGTTAGAATAATTGAAGGTTCTTATTTGTTTTTTGTGTTTTGTTTTTTTGTAAGTACCCCATGGAGATTATAACAACTTTAGAGAACAAAATGAAAATGAGTGCTATGTGAAAGTGAAAACAATTCATCAAAGTTGAGAGGGCAAAATCAAATTAAATGCATTAAAATATATACATTATTGCTGAAAGTTTCCATGTTTACTGAGAGATACTAAAAGTTAGCTGGACGCCATGTTATTCTTTCCATGAGGAGCCTATGTAAAAGTTGTCACAGGAGCATAGTAGTGGCTGATCCAAGCACTGCTTTGGTGAACAAATGGAGTGAATTCCTCAGGAATAACCAGGAATGTAAATATGAATGACCCTGGAGAAGAAGGTGAGGCAGGGCAGAAGAGCTTTTGTCAGATTTTTTTTTAAAAGTAGAAATCACTGAAAAGGAGTTTAAGCATTCAAGCAAAGGGGATGGTGCTGACTAGCCAGAGAGAGGCTCAAATGCATAAGAGAAAATGAGTGGAGAGTGTAGCAGAACCCCCCTCCCCCAGCATGACTCACAATACCGGGGGTGCCAAAAAAATTGTACACATTTTAAGAGATGTTATCTATGCATTACGTTTCGAAATTGCATTGAATTACGGTAGCAATGTGTAGTATGACATTTGCTCCAAAGATGGTGTTAATCAAATGAATGCTAGCATCATTCATTGTTTTACAATTTTAATATAGTTTTGTTTTTTTTCCCTTGCTTAAAATGCATATACATTTTTTTGGCACCCTCTGTAGATTGGGCAACGCTGGCCCACCTGGCAGGTATGCCGCTTATCTTGTGGTAGATAACAAAGACCATGACAACTTGATGCCATCACATATGTGCTTGAAGTAATTCTCGGTATTTTATCACTCACCCACTGCTGACTGTGACAGTCGCCAATATGCTGATTGTTCTGAACACTTAATTTTATTGCAAAATGATTCATTTGTAATTGTATAAATCGCTCTCCATAAATAATTTAAATGCACACCTTGAGGCTGCTTCACTCTGGGCCCCTGAGGAGACCAACTTTCTTAGCTGAAGGCTTTGGACTGAAGAAGCAGCTTTAGTCAAAAGTGATTTTTACCTTGTGGGTACCTATGTGAGTGCCCATAGGGCTTTGACCAAGTGAGAGGCAGAATGGCAATCAAGTTATCTTTGTTTTGAAAGAATATTATCGTCATCACATGTGTTTTAACCTACTTCTTCCAAAGCTTATTTTGACTTTTAATACACCAAAGCACATCATTTGTTCAAATTTCAATTTTGCTGATGACAATATGAGAAGCCTGTTATAGTTTGGAATACATCTAAGATATACATTTTAGAACTAAATTAATGGTTTTCTAGAAAGAAGAAAAATGATTCATTAAGCTTAATATAACTCTAGAATGCAGAGTGCATCATTAAAGGGTGGCCCAATTGTCTTGGGCAGTAATTCGGAGGACCTATCTGTAGAGTTATTAAATGCTACATCATATCTCTGAGGCTTGTCATCTACTTATCATGACATAGAGTAATTTAGGGGGAAAGGGCTTAGGACCTGGCATGAGCTACCCACGAAGGAACAAAAGATAGTTTCATTTGGTAAGTGAGATATAGTATTTATATGGCATATTAAATGATAAGCAGAGTGACCCCAAAACAGAGAGGAGTATATCAGCAGATATGTAGAATAAAGAAGCAGATAATTAAAGATCCTCATGTTTGAGGGCCCAGTTAGTGGGAAATGCTTGCCCGAGGGTCTGTTTGTCACCAGACTCTAAATGGAGATTGAAAGGAACTATCCCATTCTTTGGATTGGGGTGTCAAGAACAAGAGACATATACCAACAATGCAGTCAATTCAGTTATTGAATTAAGAAGTGAAGGGCCGGCCGAGTGGCTCAGTTGGTTAAGAGCTCGCTCAAGAGTATGAGCTCTGAGCAACAGTGGTTTGAGTCCCAGCCCGAACTGAGCTGCTGCTGAGCTGCCAACAGGTGGCAGGATGGCTCAGCTAAAAAAAAAAAAAAAAAAAAAAAAAAAGTAGTGATACAACCAGGGTTTAGTTACTATGACTGTTTATTCAGGAAGATTTAGAATCAAAAATAGGGTAATACAATCCTGACAGAGTACAAATCTGAACCTGTTTAAATACTGCTTGAGTTTGGATTACTTTGTAAAGTGGAATAATTCATAGGTTCTAGGAGTCCCAAGTAAAAGAAATTGAGAAATCAGATGAGAAGATAATGAAATCAGGTTGATAAAATGTTGAAA
Organism: Hipposideros larvatus; assembly: GCA_031876335.1. Taxonomy (NCBI): domain Eukaryota; kingdom Metazoa; phylum Chordata; class Mammalia; order Chiroptera; family Hipposideridae; genus Hipposideros; species Hipposideros larvatus. The sequence goes on from CM063091.1 coordinate 18,608,487, forward strand.
TATATTTTACATATTTTCAACTCTTTTACAGGGCTTATTCCAACTTAGTTTCTAACCATCTGAGGAAATAAACTGGTTTATCATTCTAATAATACTGTATGGCTGAGCAAATAATAGAAAACTAAAAGTTTTGATTTTTAAGCCTCTTTCTGTTTAGATATCATGGATTTATGTCCCATCTTTTTATCATTTTTCTTAAGGTATATTTGTGAATTCATACCCCATTTTTAAATCATTTTTGTTAATGCATATTTGTTCCCTGGGAGTTGCTCATTTTTCCATCTTCTCTGGAAATATTTGTTTTGTTTTGCATTGTTTTTACATAACAAGAATGTCATAATCTGCCATATCAATATACTTTATTTAAACCAAATATATGAATATGTGTTCATATAAGTAACAATAGATCATTTAAATTTCCAATAAAAATATATTACAGATCACCTAAACTCTACATGCTTTCCTTAAGCATATGTATGGAATTATTTACTCGTACAAGTTTCTTTCTTAGTTTTATTGGAATCTCTCTACAGCCCTGTGTTGTTGTTTTTTTCTTTAATTAAAATTTATTAGGGTGACAGTGATTAGTAAAATTACATAGGTTTCAAGTGTACATTCTGTAATACATCATCTATATATCACATTGTTTGTTCACCACCCAGAGTCAGTTCTCCTTCCATCACCATATATTTGATCCCTTTACCCTCATCTACTATCCCCTCCCCGCTTACCCTCTGGTCACCACTAAACTATTGTCTGTGTCTATGAGTGTTTCTTCATTTGTTTGTCTTGTTCCTTTGTTGATTTCAGTTTTATATCCCACTGATATCAATTAAATTACACGGTTCCCAATTTTTACCATATCTTCTTTATCCAATCATCTATAGAAGGACACTTTGGTTGTTTCCATGTCTTGACCACCGTAAATAAAGCTGCAATGAATATCAAAGCATGTATATCTTTTTTATTTTTTTTAGATTTTTTTATTGGGGTTTGGGGGAGGGAAACAGCGTTGGGGAATCAGGGAAGGGGAACAGACAAGTTGCTGTTCTTTGGTTCTTCAGTCTAGTTGTGGAGGACATCGCTTCACTGGCCCATGTAGGTATTATCATTGTGCTCTTCCCAAGTGAGGCAGTCACTCGCTGGCCATTGGACAGCCACTCACGGCGGCTGATGGCAGCTCATGAAAGCGCACACCAGCTTCTGGCCAGCTCCACTGCAGCCTACGCCATCGCTGGCGACTCATGGCAGCCCAGCTCCAGGTCGTGCTGTTGTTCACCATCTTAGCTGTAGAGGATGCAGCATCACTGGCCTCATGTGGGATCCGAACCAGTGGCCCTGCTGCTCAGAGCTGGTGTCCCAAGCCAACTCCTAACCAACACACCACTCAGCCGGCCCAAAGCACGTATATCTATACAGATAAATGTTTTCAGGGTTTTTTTGGTAGATACCCAGGAGAGAGATTGCTAGGTTATATGGTAATTCTATTCTTAATTTTTTGAGGAACCTCCACACTGCCTTTCATAGCAGCTGCACCAATCTGCATTCCCACCAACAGTGTATGAGGGTTCATTTTTCTCCACAGCCTCTCCAACACTTGTTATTTGTCTTGATGAGATAGCTATTATAACCGGGTGATATCTCATTGTGGTATTTGCATTTCTCTAGTGATTAGTGATGTTGAGCATCTTTTTATATGTCTATTGAGCATCTGTATTTTGGAGACATGTCTATTCAGGTCCTCTGCCCATTTTTTAATTGAATTGTTTGTTTTTTTGTTGTTGTTGAGTTGTATGCGTTTCTTATTTATTTTGAATATTAGCCACTTATTTGAGACGTTGTTTGCAAATATCTTCTCCAATTTGGTTGGTTGCCTCTTTATTTTGTGGATGGTTTCTTTTGCTGTACAGAAGCTTTTTAGTTTACTATAGCCCCATTCATTTATTTTAGCTTTTACTTTCTTTGACTTTGAGGTCAAATTTACAAAATCCCCTTAGAACCCAGGGTCCATAAGTTTAGTACCTATGCTTTCTTCTATGCAGTTTATTGTTTCAGGTCTTATGTCTAGGTCTTTGATCCATTTTTGAATTAATTTTGGTACATGGTGACAGATAGCAGTCTAGTTTCATTCTTTTGCATGTGGCTTTCCAATTCCTCAGCACCATTTATTGAAGAAGCTGTCTTTTCTCCATTGTATCTTTTTAGATCCTTTGTCAAAAATTATCTGTCCATATTTATGTGGGGTTCTTTCTGGGATTTTAACTCTATTTAATTGGCCTGTGCATCTGTATTTCCTTTAATACCATGCTGTTTTGATTATTGTTGCTCTGTAGTACAAGCTGAAGCCAAGAAGTGTGATACCTCTAGCATTATTCTTTTTTTTTTTTTTTTTCAGGATTGCTTTGGCTATTTGGGGTCTTTTGTGGTTCCATACAAACCTGATGATTTTTTGTTCTATTTCTTTAAAAATTGACATTGGGATTTTGATGGGATTGCATTAAATCTGTATATTGCTTTGGGTAACATGGCCATTTTAATGATGTTGATTCTTCCAATCCATGAACACGGAATATCTTCCCATTTCTTTGTGTCTTCTTCAATTTCTTTTAAAAATGCCTTATAGTTTTTAGTGTATAGGTCTTTCACATCCTTGATTAAGTTTATTCCTAGGTATTTTATTCTTTTTATTGCAATTGCAAAAGGAATTTTTTTCTTAATTTTTTTTTCTGAGATTTAATCGTTAGTATATAGGAATGCAATGAACTTTTGTACATTGATTTTGTAGCCGGCAAGTTTACTGTATTCATTTATTGTTTCTAATAGCTTTTTGGTGGAGTTTTTAGTGTTTTCTATATAAAGGATCATGTCATCTGCAAAAAGTGACAGTTTAACTTCTTTATTCCCAATTCAGATGCCTTTTATTTCTTTCTCTTGTGTAATTGCTCTGGCTAAGACTTCCAATACTACGTTGAAAAGCAGCGGTGATAGGGGACAGCCCTGTCATGTTCCTGAATGTAGAGCAAAGGGCTTCAGTTTTTCACCATTAATTATGATATTAGCTGAGGGTTTGTCATATATGGCTTTTATTATGTTAAAGTACTTTCCTTCTATACCAATTTTATTAAGTGTTTTAATCATAAATGGATGTTGTATCTTGTCAAACACTTTTTCTGCATCTATTGATATAATAGTATGATTTTTCTCCTTTGTTTTGTTTATGTGGTGTATCACATTGATTGATTTGTGTATGTTGAACCATTCTTGTGCCCCTGGGATGAACTGCACTGATCATGATGTATAATCTTTTTAATGCATTGTTGTAGTCGATTTGCTAGAATTTTGTTTAGGCTTTTTGCACCTGTGTTCATCACAGAGAGTTGTCTGTAGTTTTCTATTCCTGTGTTACCCTTACCAGGTTTTGGTATCAGGGTAATGTTGGCCTCATAAAATGAATTAGGAAGTATTGCCTCTTCTTCAATTGTTTGGAAGAGTTTGAGTAGAACAGGTATTAGATCCTCTTTGAATGTTTGGTAGAATTCACTAGTGAAGCCATCTGGTCCTGGACTTTTGCTTTTGGGGAGGTTTTGGATAACTGATTCAATTTCCTTACTGTTGATCAGTCTATTTACATTTTCCAGTTCTTTGTGATTCAGTCTAGGAAGGTTATATGTTTCTAAGAACTTGTCCATTTCTTTTAGGTTATTAAATATATGGTATATAGTAGCATACAGCCCTTTATAGTATTCTTGGATGATACAACCCTGTGTTTTTTTATTAAATTATAATTGATCCTGAATCAACATGAGGCCTTTTCAAGAATAGGCAGTATGGCAAATAAAGAAAGAAAATTGTTACTAAAATAAATATCCTTTGCCATGGTGATGGAAATGTCCATATTTACTTAAGTTGTATTACTATCGCCACTGAATCAACACAATTACATGTTGGGAGTCCTAGTCTCTGCTATGAACATTTTCCTGAAGGGTTCAATTATAGGTAAAAGAGACTGAAATG